>LPNX010127021.1:286458-391431 GCA_001517045.1 Pseudotsuga menziesii | reverse complement strand
TGTAAAAGGATGAATATTGTCGAACCTTTGTGTTGTTATCAACAAGTTTGTTGTAGGTTTGATGTCAAAATATAAACCATCAATTTTAATGAAGAAATAACATGAGACTGATGTCAAACATACGAGATGGATAACTTGAGGTAAGAATAAATCCATCAAGAAAAGGTTCTCTGTGTAGAAAGTCAGTTTCAAGAAATACATAGAGAAGAAATTGAAGATGTATAAATCTAGTTTGAAGAAATACATAGAGAATAACTTGAAGATATATAAATCAAGTTTGAATAAATACATAGATAATAAATGTGGAAGGTCGAGAAGTAAGCAAATCCCATTCAGACATGGGACATGTGTGCACAAATACCACTAAGTCAATGGACGTTAGTGTGTAAAATCCCACAAGTTGAATTACCAAAGGATACATGTTGACGCAGAACAAATATGGTGGTTAGCATGACCGAGAAGTAATAAAGTTTGGGAGCCATCGGTTAAAAGGAATCCCAACTTGTAGACACATCTCTTGAACTAGAAAGAGTATAAATAAGCAATAGATGGAAACACTTAAGTAAGCTTGGAGTTTGAATTTGAAGAAGATAAAATGTTTGAGAAATACTCTAATTCTTGAAGTATCAATGGCTCATTTATCACAAAAGAAGTTTATACAACAGAGTCAGATAGCACAAAAACAAATAAGATGAATAGCAAGAAGTGTAAAAATTAGAAGAATATCTTGAATCAGGATTTGCAAAAAATATACAAAGTGAATGATGTAGATCACACAAATTGTAAAACTGACAGATTGTTGTAGAATCACAAATATTTGGAGATTGTAAATTACATAAGCCATAAGAAAATACTATCATAGATCATATACTACCGAGACGTAGATAACTTAAAGAAAAGACGTAGATAAGAGAAGTTGCAACAATAATAGTCTGGAAAGACGCAAATCAAATACAAGGTAATTGTTGATTTTAATTTTATCTTGATACAAAAACATTCTTATCAGATAGGTAGGAAGGGGCGAGGAAAGGGATTCATATCTTCCTTCCAGTTGGAGGTGGTAAATATACTCAAAGGGTTATATCCTCCTTGCAATAAATGATGGTAAATATAATTGGGAGTTGGTGCTTCCATTTAGTTGAAGTTGAAGAACACAAAAGAATATCTCAGTATTCAACATGTTAGTTCCTGAATACTGTGAGTTGGATATTGCACAAAAGGGATACATTTATGTCCAAGTTATTGCCTAAAGTTCACCAAGTTGGAGCTTGCATAGATAGAAGTATTTACAAGTCAGTGTCTGTAATCGACAGGTTGATACATGCAACTTTGTTTAGTTCTCGAGTGAGTTGGTGCTCACAATTGAAGAAAATTGTCTTCAAAATATATAATATTTCTTATAAATTTTGTCCCTATAGAGGAGTCTATATGTCCTCATTGAAATTCGAAGCCGATAAGAAATCAAGTAGCTTAGAATAAGTTTCCAAACCTGAAGATCAAGAGAATGCAGTGATTGATTGGGAAGGTCAGCTAATAGGTGCATTTGAAGAATTAAAGAAGTCTAGAAAAATTAGCAAGGCACAAAAGGAATAGTTGGAAAAATCAAAAGAACAAGACAAAGAGACCAAGGTTATACAAGAATAATTAGAGAAACATACCAGCAACGAAGAAAATGATCTTGAAGAACATCTGAATGGTGCATAAATCAATATCAAAAGACTTGAGGAGAGTAATATTGTGATGAAAATGTCTCTAGAAGAAGTAGAAGAGAATGAAATCTTGACGAAACAAATTACGTAGAAATAAATGGAGATCTCACATCTAAAATAAGAAATTGTTTGCACAAATCAGAGAAGATCCACATAGAATCACAAGCAATGTTCAATAATAGTTCAACAATTCTGGATGAAATACTAAGCAATCAGAGGTATCTAGACAACAAGACATGTCTTGGCTATGAAGGCATGAGTGACAAAATATGAGCTAGAAATGAAGATTCCATTCTAAGGCAATAAGATGCATCTCAGACGAACCTTGGTATATCTACATAATGAATTGAATCCAAGTGATGATTCGTTCAGTTACAAAAATTGGGTGAAATTTTTCAAATGTAATTATGTTTGGTCATATGGTTAAATATTGCCATACCATAAGCTGCTACATGTGTGACGGATTTAGACAAAAGGCCAAACATTGTTCAACGAAAACAAGACAATTGAAAAGATCTATTAATTATGTCAATAACAAGAAAGTAAGGAGAGAAAAGGAAAAATGGCATGTACAAAGTCAAAGGAAATTTGCACACATCAAACAATGGGTCAAGAATACATCACTGATGAATATTGTTGAAGAAACAAGTAACTACTTCCCATATCGCTAACCATTAAAAGGTTAAGTAAGATTCTTGAATTCAACATGATGTTCATTAGGAATTCAAGGACTGAGTTGGTGAAACGTTGTAGGTAGAAAGCATTTGAATTTAGTTATCCAATTAATGTGATGTGCATATGTTATTTTATATGTATAAATATGTTGAACTATGATACATGAAACAATAAAGAGAAAAGGTACAAGTAAGTACTACTTGGACACACACAAAGATTGTGGAAAATTGATATTTTTATTATATTCATATGATGCCTTTACAAAACAAAAAATGGATATTAGAAGATCATATTACAACATGTTGCAAATGGACTACACCATAGAATTGAAGTTTAAGTGACCACATAGATTCCAAATTTGAACAAAATTCAAACAAACTTGATTTAGAGTTGTGGTTTGATATCCAACCCTGCATCATGACAAATAGGTTGTTGTGAAAGATAAAGCTCTAGATCTATTGAAGTCATCTTGACAAACACTATGGATTGCATCAATGGATAAAGCTACAGAGTTTAAGGCACATATCGATAGCAAATTGTTCATCTCAAATCAGGTTCAGAATATCAAAAGTATATTGTTGTTGTCACTCCAGGAGATCAACTTGGCATGCCTTGAACTGGGTGTCACTTAACATGAACATTACATTGAATTAAGTTTTATTTTGTAAACTCTATGAAACTATATGAGCATTACACTAACGTAATATCTAAACCAAATATCCAGTTTATTTCGCAGCTTTGGACACAAGCACTCTGTCTCTATCCTTCTACATTTATCTTTCCCTGCTTTGGTGGTTGTACTACTATGCATTTGTTGTTTCAATAGTTTGTTCTTGATATATGGTGATCAAATATTGCTAAACATAAGGCTGTCATCCCTAAATTTGTCATCACAACACACCTACTGCTAGGAAAATATCATGAGTTAACTTGGCCCTGTGTTGAAAGAGAATCAATTTTCAATGATAATACATTTCAAAGAGGAAGAATTATAATGAGTAATCAAACATAATGCAACTAGATGGAAGGATATCCCTCCATAATACAACATATATAGGGCCACTCACCATATAATAATATAAAAATGGAAATCTTCAAGTCCACTTATATATACCTACATTAGAAAAGATGGGGTTCAAATGGATTGGTTTAAATTTTAGTTCCCATCTCCTCATACCTAACACCAATCATGAATAGAGTGAGTAAGCATCGGAAAACAAGTTGGGAGCAGATAGAGAAAGATAAAAGATACCATTAGGCAAGGGAAAAAATAAATTTTTTTTGCTTGAAACCTTAGATTAGGGGAAGATTAGACATATATAGAAAAATTAGATCTCCTTACTTTATTACACAAATGTCTGCAATTGTTTAAGTTGGGGGAGACGATGGATCACTATTTTAGGTAAGAAAAGCCATCCATTTCTTATTATTTCAACACTTAAGAACACAATAGATCTAGAATGGGGATATTATGGATAGTAAGGTTGATGTATGTGGTATGCATTTTTAGTTAGGATTATTTGTTGATTATAATTATTTACTTATCTGGTAAGTATTCCTTTTGATACCTAAAATGCATGGACTACATCAATGAATCTTAAGAACAGGTCCTTATGGCACATTTTGATTTATATCTTGATCAATGCAATTATATTGAGTTCAACACAATCAGATATTGATCAACACTGTTAGACCCTGATTAAGTGCAGACAACTCATGATTCAACGTAGTAGATCCCTTGATACCATCATTCAACCATTGTCTCAATCCTCTTATTGGAACAAACATATCGTGGATATCATGTTTTGAGGAGGATTGAGTTAGACAGATCGTGGCTTCATATCTCTCATCATACAAATGTTATCTGATCATGATGACCATACCCTATTCATTGCGCATTATTTTTCATCAACACAATCATGATGAATTTATTTGAAAGCTTTGATTTAGATTAGGTCTAATTGATTTAATTATAGAATTTTGTTTATTTAAGCATTTTGAACAAGAAATCTTAAGGCTACACCACTTTTGTTATGATTATGTTGTCTCATTTAGTTTTTATTTTTATAGTTTGAAGACATATTTGGATGTAACCAGTTTTCTACATTTAAAGGAGAAATAACTTATTTTTTGCTTATATCTAAGTAGTTCTTAGTTCCTGTGATGATCTTGGATAAGGGACCATCCAAGGGAATTACATGACTTTTGTTTATTAGAGTAGGCTAATTATTCATATCATTTTTAGTCAATTATGCAGAATAGAGTAGTTTACTATAGATTTACTGCATTTACTATTAGAATGTTACTTTTTTCTATTTGTGCATAGGATTATCATAGATTTGATTTTCTAATTTCAATTTAAATTGACCATGTTATTTCTTTATGATATATGATTTCATTATATTGACTTGGTTAATGCTATCTCTCTACATATATGAATATGTCCATGGAACATAGCTTCCCAATGTATGCATCTAGTAACCTGAAGGTAGATTGAGGGGGGATTTCATTGAAATCTATCATAGTTGAACATGAATATCACCCTATCCTTTCCCTTGGAAGGAAGTAATGAGGAACTAAGTGCCAAGTAGGGTAGTCAAATTTTATACTCTTGCAACTAGTAGTTAGAATTTATTTAGAATTTTCTTGTGTGTTAAAGATATATTACATTTATTCTTGATTAATTAGGATTTCATGCTACTAGAAACATTTCATTTCCTTTTTGTAGTTGTATATATTTTGCAAAACCCTAAAAAGATTGTATGAATCTCTAGGTTGACAATTAAAAGTTAGAGGATGTAAATATAATACTCTTGCTAGTATCTTATCCTAATGGATAAAGTATTGTTAATGATATCAAGATCCCACCAACAAACTCCAATATTCATGAAGTATTTCATGTCCCATGTTTGAAGAAGGTAGCGGGTCAGAATTATTGAGTTCAAACTACATTACTAGAACTGGATGAAGAAGGCTCCATTTGGATCCAACCAAAAGTAGTTTTGGACACTTGGGAGCATTATCTACGTCAACACACTATCCATGAAGTTTTGATTTAGTGGAAGGATACGTCACCAAAAAATGTTACCTGGAAACCATCATCCATTTTGCGACAATTTCCCCATCTCTGACCCTTAGATCAATGTTGTTTTTTAGGGGGGATGAATGTTAGGGTCCTATCGTAACACCCTTCAATTGTCTATGTGTAAGGCCATAAGGCCCATTATATAGTTAGTGGATAGTTACTTATTGGGCCCTCTTTAGTGAATAAAGGCCCATAGTTGGCGGACTCTCATTAATAGTGGGATGACAAGTAGTTAGGACTTTGGCTATTAAAACAATATATATATATATATAGTTAGTAGTGATTGGATCCAAAAATGCCATATTTTCAACTAAAAAATTCCCCATTCGCAAGCCATAGTCGTTATTCTGTAACTTACCACTAAATATGTCGCTTCTACCTTGTGGTTGATTATTATGATTTTCTTATATATGTTAATGATTAAAGATGTTTTATCATGGTTTTATCAATGAAGGTTTAATAACACGTTTCTATGATTGAGCATAAAATTCTTGCAGTGACATATTCGACCTTCCCATACCAAGTTGGAAGTCAAAACTAATTTTTTTGATTCCTGCACCCAAACCTGGATTTTTGGATACCTATACCATAAATATTTGAATCCCTACACCTGGATCTAGAATTGTAGAGAATCAAATTTAATCCATTTACCAGATGTAAAATGACTTGGCTACGATGGAGGAGGTCATTTTCAACCTACGATGTGTAAATAAGGGTGGAGTATAACATACCGGGAAGTCATTTTTTATTATTTATTTTTATTCAGAAGTTTGTATTGTAACACGGATTTAGAGAGTTGAAAGTTCCTTTTGTTTTTAGAAATTCAATGAAATGAAGAGATGATTCTGTACAAGTTTGGTGTGCATATTATCTACTCGATCTAAGCATATTCAAGCAGGATTGACCAGCGTGTGAATGCCTCCTCATTCTGGTAACATACTACTTCTTTCTTTCTTTCTTTTTTCCTTTTGTAGAATATATTGTAAGTGTGTTTCTTTCATTGTTTATATGATTCAATTCGATTGTATTAATCCTAGATGCAACTACAATTTCATATTCAATAGCTCATGACTATTAAATGATGACGTTTGTTTTAAAATTAGGGATAAATGGATGATTTTTCAGATACTTGATGATTGCAGTCCAATGGACAGTTTGATTTTGAAATTGGAAATTAAAAAAAAGAAGTTATTAAATGGATTAAAGAAAAAAGAAATAAGGATGATGAAGAGTACAAGAGAATCGATGAGGAAATGAAGATGATTTTAACATATAATGAATACTGTATGATGAATGATGATGCAAAATTTAGTTTTAAAGGATTTAGTGAACAAAACAACACTTATTTTAAAACATTTTAATTCAGTTTAATGCATGCTTGATTTCAATTCAAGTTCGTTTTTAATTTCATATTTGTAATATCTTAACTCCTAGAATTAATTTATAGTTTGATAGATTACCCCTTTAATGCATTTCATTCACATTCATTTATAATTCACTTTCCATTCTACAAATCTTGTGCATTCTATGTGTTTCCTGCAACTGTGTTATTCCTACAAGTGTTTTATGTAGTTTGATTCTTGTGCTATAATTCATTATGACATTGAAACACGTTCTCGCACTGGAATTTGTTTCGGCACTATCCATTTCAACACTCCCATTCTGGCACTTATTCATGTTCCAACACTTTGATTCTGGTATTTATGCATTCTAGTACTTCACAATCCAGATCTACAATTGCACTTACATTCTCATTCTGTTACTCTACATTTTCGAGCACTTACACAAACTAGATCTTCCATTACAAACAAATTATATTTGTAATATCATTCTCCCCTTCCATTCAGTTGTTCACTTTAGTTGATTAATACCATATGTATATTGTTCATATTGTAACATTAGATTTCTCCATTTATAAATCCACACATTGTTAGAAATTCCAGTGTTGTGTATTAGTCATAATATTTATATACTGTATCTATGTTAAATTGCTTACTATTTATTGTTTTGTAATGTTAAATTGCTTACTATTTATTGTTATGTAAATAGTATTATTTATTGTTTGTTGTTTCTTAAACAAATTGCATTGTTATATTAATAATAATAAATTATATTTTCTTTCTTGTTTGTATTAAAATATTGCATTGTTATAAAATTATTGTGTTAATATTTCTTTTGTAATATCACCGTATTGGTTTGTTTTGTTATTTTGTTGCAACAACTCATTATAATCTTATCATACACAAATTAAAAGTTATCTTCTTATAAATAGTTGTACACTTGTTGGGTTAATCAGAATGTTGTTGAAAATTATCTCATTTATTGAAAATTTTCCACTCTATTATTCCAATATCGTGTCATTTCTATTTTTATTGTCTTTTTTTGGATCTTCTTTTCAAGGGCATTTCATTTTCATAACTTGAATTCTAATTTCATCTCTAATTTTTTTAGGTGTTTTTCTCTTTAGTTAGTTTACTTTGATTTTTCATAGCATAATTTTCCTTTTATTTTCCATAGATTAATTTTCTTTTTCCACACTTAAATCTATTTTTTGTATTTAACTTTCTATTTTATTTGTGCACCCAGTGTTTAATTATGCTTTATTCATGCACCTAGATTTCATATTTTAATTAAGTTATTGTACTTTGATTTCAATCATTTTATGTACATTATATTTTATGTTAGATTTTAAATTCTTAATCACCAAAGGAATATCAAGGTATAACTCACTAGATATGTCCTTATAGTGATGGGAATAATCCTAAGGTGTTATATTATTTCCAGATAATTGAGTTCATTTTCATTTAATTGTTTCATTTATTGCATTGACATGTGTTTTCCAACTTTAGATTAGGATAGATATTAGCCTCTAGTGCCACACATACTCTGTTGGTACCTCGAAGCTTACAATCCCCAGTTGATAATTTAATGTTGAATATTAATTGACATATATTTTTACCGACATTTTTGGTGTTGTTGTCGAGAAGGTGCTAAAGGGATTACAATATATTTTTTTTCACAAGTTTTATGTTTTATGTGTGCTTTAGTTACAAAGAAAACTTGGGGGATGATATAAAACGGTAAGATGAGAGGTAAGAACCTGTGCGTCCACTTTAGTGGGGTTTCTTTGAAGCCTTGTTGTCTCCTTTTATATGAAAAGTGTGTTTTCCTTTCACAAGTGTGCTTTCCTTTATTAGAAAAGAGTGTTTTCTTTTATGAAAAGTGAATTTTATTTATGAAGAGCTAACTAGTGTGAAAAGATAACCCAGTGACAGTAAGATCCCGGTGGCAAGAGGAGCTCAAAGTGTGGTGTACTTTTCGATTCTACAATTAGTTTATATTTTTTCTTTTTAGTTTGCTTAAATTTTATTCGAGTGTGTAGTCAGTTGTCATTTAATTTTTTTTAAACATTAAAAATCAAAATTAGTTTGGGTGTTGAAAGAACCCCATGTACTAATCCATGTGTGAGACATGACCCATAAACCAGTAAGATGGATTCAAATATGATCATGAGTTTGGAAGAACTCTCCCAAGTCCTAGCAGCAACTGGGATCTCTCTTCTTCTCAGGAAGAGCACATCTTGACAATAGTCAAGAACCTATATAATTCTCCAAAACACATGATATAATCAATGTCCTAATATCCATACCTACAAGAAGATCGAGAATCCTCCTCTAATCATATTTTTCAACCTATAGGGAGGAATAAAGAACCATGGGCCACATCCGATGGAGAGAAACCTCTAGAACTTGAGATCGAGGAGTTCTTTATATGCCTCTCTTAAGATCTTATATGCACTCATGAGACCAATCATCCAAAAAATAGATGATATGCATGGCATGATAGAATAATACATTCATAGTGGTCTAAATGGGGAAGTGAAACAAGAATAATGTGACTACATTGAAATATGGTTCCATATAATCGTCACATCAAAGTACTCTCTTCTCCAACAACTCTTTGCATCATATCATTCGAAGCAACTAGTTTTCTATACTCTTGTATATTTTAAAGCACATTTTCCAAGCCTAAGTATGAATATGTTTGTAATCCTGTTACGCACTGGTCTTCACTGGAAGTAATCCTACACTTGAAGGAGAATATCTTTTGTAAAAATAGATTAGTATGATGTAAATAAATAAATAAATAAAATAGTAAAAGATAAAATAAGTCCTTTTGTGAAAAATAGTTTACTGACGCAACTGGACATGAACTTTGCTTGAAAACCATACAAGTGGTGGGAAAAGTTCTCAATAAGTTCCGTGAGTTCTATAAATCACGTATTCTACAAATAATTTATGTTTTGTAGTCATATTGGATGATGTGGAATTCATTAAGGTCCACCATCCAATGGTCTTGTCCTATCGACTTCAACAAATTATCTAGGTAACAATACTTGAGTTATGTATAGTTCCTTGGCATTTGCATACATCAATGGAATATTTCCTTGTTGTAAATCATGGGGACTCATCAATGCCTATTGATTGACAAATATTGCAGGTGACTCAACTCCAACACATCCACTCATACCTGTTAAGATGCAGTTAGGTACTTTAGCACTCGTTATCATTAATGATGAGTTGCTTCACATTGGTTAACGACATACCTTAATGGTTGGTAATCCAATTATTTCTTTTCATGCTAAACATCAACACATTCATTCGCATGATAAGAATTGTACCATGGTTTTGTAGTTGTTGAATACTATATGATTTTATGGGTCCACAGTTTGTAGCAATTTCTTTCCTTGTTTCAGTAACATCATCCAAAATTCCTCACCTTGTTTGGATGAGGACATGCAAACTCTTAGGTGTGGGGGATATCTTCATATTCATTTTTTTCAGCATCTTTATAATTCCTTTAGCCATTCAACATTCATCATTTTTTAGCTTGCTTAGCTTCATCTTCAGTTTCAGTCAGCATGTACCATGTTCCATTTTATCCTGTAGAACGCATGAAAGTCAAGGTAAAATATATTTAAGACTATTTAACTCATTAAAAATTTAAAGAATCTTGTTGATTAACCACTACCAATTCTATACATTTTACCTTCCCTAATCCCTTATCGTTACCAACCATTATAACCTTCTATTTGAAATCCATTATCCATATTAAAATGCATACTCTAGTAAGACCATAAGATTGAAAAGTAAAGTATTGTGGTTCATACTATATAACACAACATCTATAGTATCTTCTCCATGTCCATTATAAATCATTCCCAAAACTGAATGTTCTCAATAGAGGCTGAAGTCACTATTCATTATCCAAATCAAAGAACAACAAGTAAACACTGGTCTTAAAAAAAAGAGTATACATTTTCTCAAGTCCATATCCATACTCCCAATGTTAGTATTATAATCCTCACATGTCCAATTTGGTCAATTATGCTGAAAATATGAGTCTTTTTAGTCATTATTGAGTCACTAGTTCCATTGGGTTCACATGGCCTGATTGGACCACATGTACCAGTTACTAGAGTGTGGGGAACACTAATTGAGGCTAACTACCACTAACTGCACTTGCATGCACCAGTTTAAGTGCCTCCTAGACCAATCCCTACAATTTAGGAGCCACTGGAAGTGCCGACTCTAACCTCCTTCAGTTGAGTTCAGTTTGTGACTAGTTATTGTTGATGTATTTGTAACTTCAGAATGTACTTACTTGTATATTTCTTATTGTATTTCATTATACCTAGACAAAGATGATTGTTCCTCTAATTAAGAGAGTCATTAATATAATAAATTCATGTAAATCCATTGAGGTTAACCCTCCATTTTAAGTCGGGGAAAAATATTTGTGTCTCTTGTCTCTTGTGATTATTGTTGTGCATGTTATTCTCTCAGATAAGATCCTATATCATATTGATTAAATGATAAAAATATAACATCGTATCAGATCTAACCTGAGAAGAAGACACTGTGCAGCTGCGAAAACTAGGGCTTCCTAGTTGAAGATATTCTCTCCACAGATCATCAAACAAGGATGGCTATGCTAACTATCCTCACTAGGGCGCATCTATTAGTGGTAGCAGTTTCTAAATCAGAGAAGTTTCACTGTACAGCTGTAATGGAAGCTAATGTAAATTAGGGTTTCATGCTTGGAAACCCTAGAAGATTGAATTTAGCAATCCTAGAACATTGGCTATAATGCGAGATTAGGGAAGGATCAGAAGACAAAAATTTTACATGTTGAAGAGAAATTCATTTTGTACACTATGTAAAAATTTCATCCTCAGAATCACTATACTGAAGGAGATATGGTTCCTCCAAATCAGGGTTCCAGCCTCCTCTAGAATACAGTCATAAACAGGTGGCCTAGGGAGATTTTCTATATCTCGGTATAGGAAGGTCCAAACTAAATTTCGCAAAATGTTGCAAGTAGAAAATGGAATTTGTTTTATGTGGTAAGTTTTTCAGACCCAGAATGTGAAACACTGACATGTGGTAGTCCGTACAAGTTTTCTACCCTGAACAATCCCCAAAACAGTCACCTAGGGAAAATACAAATAAGTCCCACTTAGTTAATCCATTTCTTCTCTAACCTATGGGGTTGGAAAGAATACTTATCCAGATATCATATTAAGAAGTTTCAGACCTAAAGGACCTAAAACTTTGGAGATACAACATAAGCAATATTAGTCATTTCTGCAGAAGAAATTGGAAAACTAGGGATTCCTATTCCAAGAGCTTCCCTCCACTATTTTTAGAAATGGAGTACATTGGACAACTAACCTTGAAGAGTTCCATATTTCTATCCAATTAGAAGTTTTAAATTCCAAGTTTTGAAAATTAGGGTTTCTCTTACAAACCCTAGATCAGCCAGCTCTAGAAATAGAATGGACACCTAAAATCTGTAAGATCCAATTTTTTGCTATTTACATTTAAGGTTCTCATTCTAAAATGACTAATCACACCAACTTGATGACAAGATTGGTGAAGATGACAAATAGGAACTTCGTGATCCTTGAATAAATTGACTTAGATCAGTATTTTGAGTAAATAAGTTGTAAGAGCCAGAGGGAGATTAGGATAAGGCTAGAGGCAATAGAATCATCACATATTCTATTAAAGATCATCTCATCCCTCATGTGTCATCCTTGAAGACACCAAAAGGAAATGTTCGATTCTATGATGAGGAAATCGAAGAAGAATAAGATATTGTTATAACCACCTTGAATGACCTCCAAGGATCATGGGATTCATTCATTTGAGGAATGTGTTCAAGAAGAAAGTGATTACCTTCAACAGACTCTAGGAAGAGTGCACACAAGAAGAAGCTCGACTCATAATAAGAGAAGAGAAGATGGGAGCAACTAAAGATCAAGCTCTCGCGATTCAAAGAAGATCCCTCGAGCGATGAGGAATATGAAGGACTCAATTCTTAAAGAACCTCTTATCCATCTTAGCATTTGGATAAGAAATGATGATGTTATGAATGAATAAGATGATGAAGATGAAGGCTAAAGAAGTAGTCTACCCATGAAACAAATAAAGATAAGTATTTGAATTGTCTTTTCCTATATATCTAGTTGTTTGTATGAAATTGTTTAGTTGTGAAATGTATTATGCATGATAGAATGTTTGAATTAATGAACAATATACTACTAATATGCATGTTATGGGTAAGTATCATATAGTGCTATACAACACTCCATTTCTATTTATATAGGATGAAACCCCTTTGTTGACATATTGGGATTAATGCACAATATCAATAATGTTATGGTAGATATGGAAGGCATCTGGAAAGTTTTTGTGTATACCAGATATGGATTAATGTTGTATTGGATAAAATAGTTGCTTGATTACATATTTATGCATAAGAATTTTCCATTGTGAATATGCCTTATGAAATGCTTCTAACCATACAATCATTGCTAGATATAGCATCACTAGTGATGTTGATGATGATCCAGTGACGAAGACTTGTGATGATGAACTATATCAAGAGAATACATTTCTAGTTAAGAGGGAGTGTTGATGTATTTTTAACTTTGGAATGTATTCACTTGTATATTTCTTATTGTATTTTATTGTACCCTGACTTAGAGGTTTGTTCCTCCGATCGGGAGATTCATTAATATAATAAACTTGTGTAAAGTCATTGAGGTTAACCCTCCATTCTAAGTTGGGGAAATAGTCCCCAAAGTTGAGTCATATTAGGGTTATTAGACTCTCTTAGTGAGGTCAGCCCTACAGAATAATTTTCAAGTGGAAAACATGTATAAATAGAGAGTGAGACTCTCTATTTGTCACATACACTCACTCAATAGTAGCGCATGAGTGAGAGAAGAGTAGCTCGCACAAGGGAGAGAGAGAACAACTATCAGAGATCATCTTTGTATCTTTGGGTTTTACTTTTGCTATTGGTTCTAATTCTATCTATGAGGAGGTTGTAGGGTTTTCTCCTTTATGGTTTCCCCAAGGAAAATTATTTCTATCTCTTGTCTCTTGTGATTATTGATGTGCATGTTATTCTCTTAGATAAGAACCTAGATCATATTGATTAAATGATAAAAATATAATAGTTATGAGTCAGTTACATTTAGTTAGCGTCAGTATTTGCATGTCTACATGTGGGAAGGCACATTTACTCACCTACCACATTCAGTTAGACTAGTTAACTGATTCTAACTGATTGAGGCACTGATTTAGGCAACTAGAGCTAGCTAGTTAAGCTCTGATAGTGACTTAAACACATTATGCTATCCTTCTAGTTATTTTGAGTTAACCAATTTGAATTTTCTCTCATGTATTAGAATCGCCTGGTTATTAATACCAATGTAACACATTATAACAATTATCTAGATTATATTCATTTTTACTTTTGATTAATGAAAACATATACAACTGCAAATCATTATTGCATTGTTTCATATCATATTTTGAGTAAATTTGTCTCTGAAATCTATTTGTGATTTTTTCCTTGGTTCATAGATTCCTGTGATCTCAATTTTCATATGGTATCAGAGCCTTGACAAGACAAGGAAATTCTTCTTCTGCAGATTTCATGTTGGATCAATGAAGCAATTTGAGCAAAAAAGTTCAAAAATATTCCAGCTCTGCATCAGAAGTGGATAGTTTACCACACAATTCTCGAGCAAATAAATTGTTGATCAAGATTTCTTGATTAACTAATCTGGGTGTAAAGAAAACTCCAAAATTGCAGGTTGTTTGACCTTACTTTGTTTTTTTGTATGTAATTGCAGGTACAACTTCGAATGGATTCATTAGTTCCTCTTCTCACCCCATTACAAGCTATTCAGAATGGAAGTTGAAGATGATTCCATCTTTCAAGAGAAAAGACCTCTATGATGCGTCTATTGTACTTGGTAGAGAGTTTTATGAGGATGAGAATGACTGGATAAATGACGGTGATAGTGATTTTGGAACAATTTGTCTGGCCCTTTCTCCAAGATTGCGCTACCTCATTAAATCTACTGAATACCCAAAGGATCTCTGGACAAAATTAGATAGAAAATTTGGAAAGCACAATGAGGATCATAATAAAAATTTGGAGATCACATCCAACACCACAAGGGTTCTTTACTCAAAATTCTTGACCTCTACTCTCTCTGATGAAGTTGTTCAAGATGAAGAAGAAGCAAATTCTTCTACACAGTCAATTTGAATGGAATAAAGTCTCCTTGTTGTGACTGCCTCTCCTACTGCTCCAAAAATTTATGAGATATTTGATATCTCATATTCTCATATGGCTGATCTAGAAGAAGAAATTTGAAACTCTGATAATGAAGAAAAACTATGTTGCGCTTCTAAGCAAACATTCTCCAGTCATTCTCCTTTAAATTCTGTGCAAAAATTTCCAGTGACTACTTCAGAGAATGAAGAGGAATTCGATTTCTCTCCCTCTAATGTTGTTGCTGATGTGTAGATAAGTAATTCTTTGGATATTTTGGAAAAAATATGATATTCCAGGACTGATCCATTTAGTCTCATTGATCTTGAGCTTCCAGCAAATTCCTACAAGATTGAATGCACCAAAATTCATAATTTTGAAGAAGGAGAAAACTGCGCATCTGCCATCTCGGTGGACCACACTTTTGGATATTATATGAACTTATTTGGATCTGATATGATATTATTTGGTTCAAATTTTAAGTTCCAAAATCTTTCAGTCATGCTTGTAGCCGCTCTCACCAATTTTGGTGTGAAAAATCAAGTATCACAAGTCTTCTTCAAATCTGCTGCTGGGGATTTGATGTTAGATTCCCATTATGAGGTTGCTGATATTGTATTTTGTAAATAATTGCTTAATTATGAAGCTATATCAGATTATGGAGCTCAATCATTCACTCTCCATGGTCCCATGGCTTCTCTGCCTTTGATCACATGCTCATCTCCTCATAGAACTAGTAAAGAGGGAGACAGTCTGCATCCTCCTGGACACTTGTTGTTGTATAGGAATAAACACCTTATAACCGAAGGTATGGGGTTACCAACATACTCAAGAAACTTCCAGGCAATTGACTCTAAAGTGCAGTAAAGGAAATAGAAGGATAGGAAGGACTCACCCGAATATACGACGGTTGATCCTAGCTTGTCCTCTTCCACTTTGCTTCTCCTCCAAAGTCTTCAAGGATGCTTCTCTTTCACCTGTCAAGAGTCAATATTCTAGATACAAGATGATTCATATATATAAATAGGTTAGACAAATCATATACAGAATGCTGAAACATGAATATTTATCAAACCACAATACATGAGATATATTCAAGACATATATTGAAGAAGGATTCTCTTTATTAACAATAATGGAAAGAGTAGAGATTACAACCCAACACCTGAGACAAGGACTCCTCTGCAACCAAATGATTCTGAGTTCCACTGCTCCAAATACTTCTATATAAACTCCACCAGAATAACTTTGCTCTCCAAGTGTATGTATTTAACACCCTCCCCAAGGCCTGTATTTATACATGGTGAAATAAGGCAGTTTCGAAGGTTGAGGAGGTTGAGACAGTTAAGGAAATTAAGGTTAAATTCTTAACTAATATCAAGTAATCGCGTATAACATGCGAGTTGCATATGTAGATAGTTGCGTATATGACTTGACATAGCTAAAGGGTAAAAATAACTAGCTGGATGGATGATGAATGTAGTCCATAATAAGCCCATCTATAGTGTTTTGGGAAACCCTCAATCCATAGATGTCCTTTTGTGTGCCAACATGAGGGATGTTGGCACTCGGACGGAGAGGTACCATTCAGGTGGATAACAGATGCCGCCTAATGTGTGAGGTCAGAGGGAAACGATGGCCAAAATTCATTATAATCATTATCTTTGGAGAACTCAGAAATCCAATGGATCAGAGAGAGTACCTAAAACAAATACATATTAATGTCATATACAAAGTTACATCTGAGGATGCTATGTTCAATTTACTGGAACACTAGCTCCTTTACAATATTTGAGTACATCATATGATACGGGTATGAAAACCACATATATTACAAAGGTGGATCGAAGCCACAATATACAATAATGATGAGTCTTCAAAGATCTGGAAGCTGTGTATATGAATAGAACATAATCTTGCGCAACTTAGTTCATAGGTGAGGAACTAAGGTCTTCAGAAATAATCCCAAGGAACCAGTACAATCCAAGCCATGTGAATAAGGGTAAGCTGAAGTCGAACATGGAAAGGATTCAACAGTTTTTCAATCAATAAGTGATAATCGACAATTGAAGCAAAGGAATTCACAAATAATGAAAGTGAATCCTGAGGTACAATCATCAAAACTCTAGGTCTTTGTCATCAAGAAGTACTGAAACAGAACCATGCTATGATAAGGAAGGCAATAGATCCTCCAACGGTTCACAAGAGTGACTAGGAACTGGGAAAAAGAAGGGAGACATAATAGATAATAGATATAACAATGATGGGATCAGGCTATAGATCAAACATTGGGTAGAGTCCTTGAATAATGAGCACAACACAGAGATGACCCAAGGTAGCGGATAACTTATAGATAGAACAACTAGACCTATCTGTCATGTAGGAGACATGATCAGATTCCCCAGGTATAATGGACAAGAGGAGGAGTAAGAAACCCAAAGTAATAGCTGAACGAAAAGTGACCACTGAAACATGAATATCGGAAAAAACAAGGAGTTCTATGTTCAAGGAGGACATGCTACCATTACTGGAAATAAGAGAAAACTTCTTCCTTACCTTCCCTGTTAAATTTTAACGAGTCCAGGAAAGTTAACTTAGTTTCCTCTTCATTTTTTAACAAGCTTGAAGAGAGGGAAAAATAATTCTTGATAGTGTCACTGATTCGTGTATTTAATGAGCCCGAACTAGTACATGATCAGCTGGTGTTTTCACATTTAGAGAGTCTGAAAACTCCAAAGAAGACTCTAGGGGGGGTCCTTTTTCGTCCAATTTAGTCTCCTGAGGCCGAAAAAGTATAAAACATACCACAGAAGAACTCTCTTAACTTCCGAAGAAGAAAAGGTGAACCTTTTTTGTACTTAGTCGGGAAGGTTTGAAAAAAGGTTAAATTACCACCTACCCAACGCTCCTTCCAGAACAACATAAAATAGCTTGAGTTTTACGAGTGTGAAGGAAAGCAAGATCACTCGGAAAGATCCATTTGGTTACAAGAAATGGGGCTTACAACAATAAAATTGTTGCTTTGTTCTTAAGTATTTAAAGAGCATGACAAAGACACAAAGTACACTCGGAATCTTTTTCATGTTTGGGTCCAGAGCACGAAAAAGAGAAAACTAAGCTCAAACCGGGTGTTCCTTTTCCATAAATTTAGTCCCTCGGGTTCGAAAAAGTGATAAACCTATACCTGAGAATACTCTTCTCAATTCAAAAGAAAAGAGAGCGATGCTTTCTTGTATTATTCCGCATGGTCCGAGAAAGAGATAACCTACCACCAATGCAGATGCCCGTTCACATATTCTTAACGAGCTTGAATGGACGAGTTAACTCGACAGTCAAGTCTATTTTGAAGGAGTCAGACCTGGGCCTAAAGAAACTCCATAAGGGCGGGGAGTCCTATAAATGGATAGCTTGTAAAAAGAGATTCAAAAGAAGCTCTATTTGGCGTGAAAAATAGCTAAGAGGATACCCCTAAACCTGAAACAGTTGCGGCATGAGTACCAAAGGATGACATAGGCATATAAGAAGAATACTCATGAAAAAGGGTCCTATCCACGGAAGAACAATGGTAAAAACAGGGAACTAATGGCTTAGAATACCATAGTCCATGGCAAAATGTTGAATGCTAAGGTTAATGTGGAATGAATAAAGATACCAAAATGTATTGGGAATGACAAAACCACCCTATAGGAGCAACAACACTTTGTAAAAGTGACAAACCTATTCCAAAGCATAAAGAAATATGGTATTAGTTTATTGGATTTTCAAACTATATAAAAAGACCCACTTAAATAAATATAATTTCTATAAATAGTTGAAAAATCAAACAAAACTCACCATTTGAAATTTTGAGCCATAAAAAGCAAGTTTGACCCTCTACCTTTGATCGATCATTGTGGACAATTGAACCAACGAAATCGAAATCCGCAAGTTGTAGGTAAGCCTACACCCTAAGCTCTTCATTTTGATCCAAGCAATTATTAAGTTTGAGTCTGAATTCCATATTTAAAAGCATCCTGAACTGTAGCATGGCGCATACGCGGGTTGCTGATATGAAAACTCACGTATACGCGTTCCATATGCGAGTTGCCTAATTAGACAGTCGCGTATAGTACGTGACATGTCTAACTAGACAGTCACGTATGCTGCGCAAAGGATAAAAGGTTTAAAATAGGCAAAAAATTTTGAATTTTGGTATGGAAATACTGATTCAAATTACTTGTTTTGCTAGGGAAAAAATGGTTCTGGAATGGAGGGAAAGGGAGCAAGAAATAATGGACCAAGCAACACTCCAAAGTGCACCCACATTACAAGAATTGCGAACCAGTGGGCTACTGAAATACTTTTGCACATCACCCGTGTGGGCCAATGTCTGCATACTGGAGTTCATGGTAAATTATTGGGATCATGAGTTGGAGATGTTTAACCTACAGGGTGAAACCTTGGAAATGACCACGGAAGACATATATTTCATAACCGGTCTATCACGACGAGGGGCACCGGTGAACTTAGAGGGAATTGGCAGGGGCGGTGACCCCTTAAGTGTCCAAAACTATATAGATGTGTTCTATACACCGGGTACTCAAAAGAGAGGGACCTACATTCCAGTTGTACATATCCGAGACTTTACTCTACAGGTACTTGCTAGCACCATCGTGAGGATATCAGGATCCTCCTCTTTACATTTGGCCACAAGGAACCAAATGAGGCTGGTAGTTGACTATTCTCACGGGGCTCTCTATGATTGGTGCTCAGGAATTGTCCCTATCTTGAGGAGGCAACTATCCAATTGCAAGAGAGGAAGACAGAAAATTTTTGGCTATGCAAGCATATTAGTGGCCTTCTTCGAGAGAGAGTGCCAGCATTGAGCCCTGCCATGCCTCTACTGGTCAGATCTCCACGTTAGCCAAGGCTGAGCAGGTGGGGAGACATCTTCCTCCGTCAAGGAGGAGGAGACACAGTACACAGCGTATATGATGATGATTTCTATACCTAGTGGGAACAACAACTACCGGCACTGGAGCAGTTTCCATATGCCGGGATGGACTTTCGAGGTGACCCCGACCTTGTCCTCCCTCCAGGAGGAGCATGGGGAGATCTAGGTAAGTAATTTTTGAGTTTTTATCATTTTCAAATTTTTATGGATTTTAAAATAATAGATATATACATATGTACAAGTCTAAATCCTATAAATGTGTCCAAATGCAGATATTGGACCGGTCCGCCCTGAAGGGCACCCTTGCATGTTCGTTCATCCTGTCATAGGTGAGGATTCAGGATTGATCAGGGTGCTAGAGGGGAAGTTGTCTAGGCTAACCCAACGAGTACTGACCTTATGGATAGAGCATATCCCGACTTCCATGCAGGAGTTCGTAGTTGGAGTTCCACCAGTATGGCTACGTCTTTTCAGACAAGTGGCTAGAGCAGTGCTCGTATATATAGATGCGGTGGAGGCTGCCGAAGCCAAGGAGGCTGAGGAAGCCAGAGTGCAGAGAGATCATGGGGACCAAGGTGGTCCTAGTGACCAGGGCGGTCCAGCTTAGTTCTAGGACATTTTGATGGACTATTATCCACATTTTTGTACATTTTGTATATGATGGGATCTGAGGATCAGACTTTACCTATCTACAGACAGATATTTTACATATATATATATATTGGTGTTTTGTTTTTATATGTTTGTTGTACATTTTTATAAAATGTGTGTGAGATGCCAATCCAAAATGTAATTAGCATATGCATCAGTCAATGAATTTTGGTTTCGTGGAATATGATTGAAAGTAATAACCTCAAAATGTCTTTCCAATAAACGAATTTGCATGAACTGACATAATAAAATAGGATTTCGTACCTGATAAGCTCAATTGAGCTGGGAAACCACCAACTGAGAATGCAAATGGACTTCAATTTGGGTGATGCCACGTGACAAAGCATCCCATAAGAGCTCAAATACAGCCCTATACTCAGCAACATTATTAGAAGCAGGACCTAAACAAGCTCCTCCTATGGCGACAAGCTGTCCTGAGGGAGAATAGATAACCCATGCTGCTGAAGCTAGGTTGCAAGTGTGATGGTTGGCGCCATCAGCGAACCCTATGTACCTTTCAGAAGACATCTGCAACAACTAGCAGATAGTATAAAAAACAAAACTGACAACCTAATGTACATAAAAAATACATAAAAATACAAGAAAAAGTGCTAAGCCTAAGCGTAGTACTTCTTCAGGTAGAGCCCATTTCTAGGCTCAGGCAGCTTATTCCCATCAAAATCAACTAACTCATATGCACCCTTCTTCAAAACTTTCGACACGACATAAGGTACTAACCACATAGCCTTGAATTTTCATGCCCCCAAAGGTTCCTTATCTTGGTCCCAAAGCAAGACAAGTTCCCCTTCAGAGAAAACCATAGGTTTGACCGATTTATCATACTGAGTTTTGACCCTATTTTTATGAGCTTGATTAGCAGTCAGCGCATCTCTACGCTGTTCATCAAGGTGTTCTAAATGTACCAGACGTTCCTCAAGCTTAGTCATATCAGGTAACACATGAATGGCTATCTTTAGAGATGGGATTTCACATTCAATCGGAGTAACTGCTTCCACTCCATGAACTAGTTGGAAATGGGAGAAACCCGTAGCAGTTTTTACGTTGGTTCGGTAGGCCCAAAGAGAAGGATATAACATGATGTGCCAGTTAGAGCGGGCTGCATCAATTGTATGTTTAAGGATAGTTTTTAAATTTTTGTTGACAGCCTCAACCTGACCATTTGCTTGCGGATAATACGGAGAAGAATGTTCTTGTCTAAATCTGAGCATGGTGGTCAGTTCCGTCATCATGTCATTTTGAAAATGACTGCCATGGTCAGTGACAATCACTTTGGGTATACCAAACCGTGCGATAATCTAATTGAATACAAAGAAAGCTGTTGTTTCCCCATTGGCTTTGAAAGTAGGCATTGCCTCTGCCCATTTTGTAAAATATTCAACAACGACAATGATGTATTTATGCCCCCCAGCCGAGGCTGGGTTGCATGTCACGTAATCAATCCCCTATTTCATGAAGGGGCCTACCGAGACAACGGGAAATAATGGAGCAGGATGTGACCGCATTTTCCTGGTGTAAAGTTGACACAGATGACAGCGCTTCACTACTTCCACACAATCTTTAAAGATCGTGGGCCATAAATGACCGGCACGCAATATCTTCTAGGCTGTTGCTAACCCAGATAAATGACCCCCACTTGCTCCACTATAGGAATCATTTAGGACAATCTCTGCTTCCTCATGAGTAAGGCAACGACGCAAAATGGAATCTACCCCTCGTCGATATAATGTATCTCCTATAATGAGGTAGTTCTTGGCATGAAGGCATAATTTACGTTGTTCCTCCCTTGAGGAAGCTGCAGGATACTTCAAAGTCTGGAGATATATAAGAATATACCCATACCAAGGATCAGAGGTGGATATCAAGAAGATGTGCTCATCTGGGAATGATTCATCCTCAACCACTACATCTTCTTCAGTAGGAAATTCTGCTATAAGTTCAGCAAAAACTAAGGACTTCTTAGACTTAGCTGATTGGAAATCCAAGTCAAACTCTTGGAGAATGAATATCCATTTATTAAATTTCCCCCCAACAATCCGTCGAGATAAAACATATTGGAACGGATTCACATCCGCCACTACTATCGTGGTCCTCAGTAAGATGTAGTGATGTAACCTCTGCATAGCATAAACAGCTGCTAAGGCTAATTTCTCAACATGGGAGTATCTAAGTTCAGGTCCAGCCAAAGAATGGCTAAGATAATAAATGACATGCTCTACAAGATTATCATCCTCCTGGACTAGTACTACCCCAATGGTCGACTCCGACGCGGCCAGATATAATATAAAATCCTTAGAATAATCTGGTAGATGTAATAAGGGTGCCAACAGCAAAGCTTTTTTCAATTCCTTGAACGTAAGTTGTGTGGTTTCATCCCATACAAATGGGGTGTCTTGTTTGAGAAAGCGCATGAAACCTTTAGTGATCTTGGCATAATTAACAATAAAACGTCAAAGAAAATTAGACTTTCCTTGCAGGCTTTGAAGTTTCCTGAGAGAACAAGGAGGAGGAAGATTTACAATGGCCTCAACTTTCAATGGATCCACCTAGATGCCTCTACTAGAGACAATGAACCTGAGTAATCTTCCTTAATCGACACAGAATACACACTTGTGGGGATTCAAGTGAATTTTATAATGTCTGCATCTTTCAAATATTAACCGTAAATGATCTGGATGTTGGATCCTCTTACGAGAATGTGTGGGCAGATCATCAAGGTATGGTTCGACAATGGCTTTAATGTCATGAAAAGAAAAGTTCATAGCCCGTTGAAAGGTTTCCCCGGCATTTTTCAATCCAAAGGGCATTTTCTTGTACACAAAATTACCCCAAGGACAAATGAATGCAGTTTTGTGTTGGTCTTCCGGTTTTATTTGAATTTGATTGTATCCAGAGAAACTGTCCATAAATGAGAACACCTCACTTCCCGCACAGGAATCTATGATTTGTTCTATAAATGGTGTGGGATAGTTGTCCTTAGGACAGGATTTATTGAGGTCTCTAAAGTCAGTACAGACGTGAATAGTCCCTTTCTTCTTATCAACAGGAACAGGGTTGGATACCCATTCAGTCAAAGCTATGGGATATATAAAACCAGCCCTCAATAGCTTTTCAACTTGAAATTTCACATCCGCCGCTTTACACGGGTTAACAGGTCTTAACTTTTGTCGAACCGGCTTGGCATCATGATATGTTCGGATTTCATGTTCAACAATCGATGGATCTATGCTTGGCATCTCCTCATATGACCACGAAAAGACATTGCGGAATTCCTTAAAAAGGGCAGTATAGATGGAAATCTCTTTAGGAGAGCAGTTTGCACCTATATATATGTTTTCCATGACATCTGGGTTCACAGAGATGTTAATAGGTATAGTGGTGGAAATGTTTGCCATATTCCCCTCAGCAAACACTCCTTCCCTAGGAAAGGGATTGATATGTATATCAACATCTTCTAACAGTCTCAAGTGAAACTCTTGGTTTTCTATTCTACTTAGTTCTAGAAGAAAATAGGATCAATGATGAAGATCCTCACAAATCTTATCACGTCCACTCATGGCTTCCAGAATAGCTTCATCAGAAGGCAAAACCATGTCTAAGCAATCTATAGAATGCGAAGAGTTTTCCGCCCATGCGGGCAAATAGAATTCTTCCAGATCATCCGAGACTGTTAGAGGATCTAGAATGGGGTCAATAGTGGCTTAAGTGATAGCTTGATAAGCTACCTCCACTGCTGATAAGGGCACTTCTGGTTCATGGGGAGTTAAGAGAACCCAAGGATCAGTCCTATCGACAACCGTAGCAATGGACTTCCCCACACTAGTAGAACCAATGTAATTAACCGGGGCTGGAAGATCAAATGTGCCCTTTAGTGATGTGTACATTCCAGCCCCCAAGCTTTGTGCAGCAGGTTTGACCTAATCAACCAATGGCACAGCGGACTCATTAGACTCTAAACGACCTTTTCGAGTATAATCAAGTTGATCAATAGTAACTAACTTTCCCTCATGTGGAAAAACCACGACGTGAAAAACGACCGATGCAATAGCGGACATCGCATAAGTCCAGTTCCTTCCTAGAAGCAAATTGTAGTCCAAAGGAGCATCAATCACTTCTAATTCAACAAACACTACTTTTCCTGCCAAGTTAATTTCAAAAGCCGACAGGATACTATGCAGACGGAAGGATCTTCCATCAGAAGTAGTAAGCAAAGTGTTTGATGGGACCAGCTCTGGGGATCCAAGAGCTTTCCAACAAGTCAAGGACATAACACATGTAGAAGCCCCCTCATCAACAACTTCCCTTCCAATGGTCTTACTACTATGGACGACATCTATTGATAAGGCTACATGGTAAGGCAGGCGAATTTTAACATCAGATAAATGAAACTTCGCCATGAGACTCGAAGAGTCCATGCTGCCTAAAGCTACTAAGAGGGCATCCCGCTGAGAGGGACAACTCTGTAACACCTCTAAAGCTGACATTGCACATGGGGTTTGAGCTAAGTCTTCAACCACAGAGTAGTTTGAAGTAGCCCTAGCATTAGGGTTATGCAAGGTCTTCTTGAAGACACCCTTCGGTATCTTCGACATAATTTCAGTAGGATTCTCTATTGTAAGAGGGTTGGAAGTTTCACCTACAGCTTTACCCTTCTCAAGAGTCTCTTTCTCATAATTTTTGTTCCTTGTCTGCAACAAAGTCGAAGATCAGACCATGTTGATATAGTTTGGGTCAGGGGCAGTTTGAGTGCCCCCAGCTACGTTAGAAGCTGAAGCAAAGTTCTGTCCTTGGGGAAAAGGATCCTTCAGGACAGCTGGTTGTTGAGCTTTAAGCAGCTTCTGGGCTTGATCCATAAGGGGACAAAGGTGAGTAAGGTGGTCCTCGTGGAACAACTTACACGGGAACTTGACCTTCTTCTTTTCTTTCTTTCCCCCATCAGAATTGTTCACGGGATTTTGCTTGTTTTGATTTCCCTCTCCCTTCTTACCTTTCTTTTTCTTCCCGCAGGGCTGCTGATTTCCCTTCTGAGAGGTTTTTGCAAAAACATTTGCACTCTGGGGGGAGGGGGCATCCTTTGCTACCTCTGCCGTAGATTGCTTGATGGACAACTGATGAAGTTGCTTAGCCAAAGATTCTACGGTGGGAGAGTTAACGGACCCAACCACACCATCGGCATGGGGTCTAGGCTTAGGCTTCTCCGCATCATGCGAAGGCCTCAGTGCCTCAGGGATGATATCATATAAGATCCCAGATTCTGAATAAATCAAATCCAGTTGCTGGGCCCTGATAATGGCTTCTTCTTCATTCATCACTCCTGAGGTGGATACGTCCTTAGATATGTAGGGTAACAGTGATTTAAGGAACCACTCTAAAAGAAACTCAGGAGGAATAGTGGCTTTTATAAGGCTCTTTCGCCTCCTCCACTCTTGGATGTGATCCGAGATGTGGGTAGCCTTGTTCTGCCTAAAAGTAGACAACAAGTCCATTCCGAAATCATATCGGACCGGAAGCTGAAAGTGGCTAAGAAAAGCACTAGCCAAGTCCCAGAAACTACTGAAAGCAGCAGAAGGCAATTCAATATACCATTTTGCCACTGTACCTGTTAAGGTTCTCTGGAACAGCCTCAACCTTACTAAATCTTCATTCAGTGAATTTGAAGAACACCATAAATGAAAAGTGGTGGCATGAGCCCCAGGATCTTCACCAACTTTGCCTTCGAACTTAGGGATGTCTGATGGCAATTTGGTGGGAACAGGTGGCCACAAAGGGTCATGCCTCACCAGGTCATTCATCAATTTTGACAAATCTGGAAAGTTTAAAGTTGCCAGGAATGGAATTTTGGGTCGAACCAGGGTACTAAATATGCTAGCCTGGGGATTAGAGGGACCTGCCCCCGAATCCCCATCGGTAAAAGTGGGGTTGTCCCCAGCCACCGATTGCGAAGTGGGAAGATTGCTCTGAAACAGATTCTATCCGTAAGCCACAGGATTGTGTGTGGGGGGTGTAGTAGAAGAATTTTGGGCCATCCCCATAGAAGCAAGGGTCTGAAATATAGGAGCTGGTATCCCTCCACTGAACAACGAAAAGGGAGAGCTCGTAAACGAGACCAAAATCGGAGTTTGGAAACTTTTCCCATAAGAGGTGTTGTTCCCAAACTGCACTCCTAAATAGGAAGGTGATGGACCTACGTATGGAGAGGATGGGGGAATATTCCCCCCATTCCAAGGAAATCCTTGGACAAACACCGAGGATCCTACCGGACCACTCTGGGTAGTATATGGAAAGGTAGAAGGAATAGTAGGTATACTGGGGATCCCAGTAACCATGTCACTAGAAGTACTTGCTAGGTTTGAGTGAACCGGTGGTTGAACCACCCGGGTCACTGGAGTCAAAGGTGTAGAAGGTAAACTATATCTAGGGGCACCTACTGGGGGAGGTAGTACTCCTTCAACCGGAATGGCTGAGGTGAACACAAAAGGAATTTCTCCTGTAGAAGACATGATCCTACCCACAGGGACACCTAATATAGGTGAATCAAAAGGTCTAACCTGAACGATCACAGGATCGTTTAAATCAGTCAAGGGGGTGTTAAATTTCTTGCAAAATCGTTAGTCTGCAAGTCTTCTATCTCAACTATATAGAGATCAAAATGGTTAGCAATCAGTTCTGGTTCACCAAGAATTTCACTTATTCCTACCGGTTCAAATGAACCGTCTGTGTCCAATCTCTGCCTTTGGGGTGGAGGTGGAGGCTCCAATGTGACGAGAGGAGGAAGGTTTCTCAACCTTCTTGACCTTCTAAAAGGTTGGTCCTCCATGATTGAAAATTTTACAAATCACACCCTAAGGCCAACTAGACACAAGCAAAACCATAGAGCATACACTATAAAAATCCTAAAGCCTCAAGCAATCAAACAAGGGTAAAAGATGTACTTTCCCGAAGAAAGCCAATGAACGATTACTTGGCGTCCTTGAAGTGGTTCTTAGGCACAAGCGAAGGAATCACCCAACCACCCTCCTACACTTTCAACAAGGGTTACCTTCCAAGCCCGTTCAAGGTGAACCAGAAATAGCCTTCTAGTTTACCTAAGTATGAACCCTAAAAGTCAAGAGACTAAAGGCTACCTTAGCTATACCAACAGTCTGGGGGGACAGTCGCAAGGCTGACTCATATGCATGGGTAGGGTAGCTGAGCCTGAAACTCTGTCTAGGACAGAATCCCCAGATGCGTAAAAGTCCTGATTTACATTTTGACAAGGATTCAGAGGGTTATCTCCTCTGTCCAAGCCTCCATGCGGCCTCGTGCTTAACTCCCATTTTAGAGGAGCTTCCTAGATACAGTCGATAAAGTCAAGGATTTACCTAAAGAAAGGTCCACTACGTCTGAATTTTATAACTTATGGGAAGTTTACACTTCCTATCCCACAAGTCTAGCCTAAGCTAGTAGGTGAAAGGCCCCTAAAAACAAAAATTACTAGTAAATTTTAATTATGCATTCATTTTAAAGGGTTGTTTCTTACTCAAAAGGAAATGGAGTGATGTACTTATGGTGTTTTTGACTCAATAAGAAATAAATAAAAGTAAAGGTGTGTTTTTCAAAGCAAATTACCACTATTAAAGCAAAATTCTTTTTCTTTTTTGCAAATATATATTGATGAACTGTATGCAAACGATAAAAGAAACTAAGCCTATGTTTTTTGTAGCTTTTGAGATTATATTTTTAAACTGAAACAAACACTACTTATGCAAAAGCAAAATGCAAAAGCTTGACAATGTTTTCTTTTCACTTTTAAAAATGCTCAAACTCTACCATACACCTAAAATGCACTATACTTGAGTAAACTTGGGCCTAATCAACTATATAAAACCAACAAACTGAAGTAAAGCAGGCTAACAAAACCAAGAAACAACCAACAAAGGAAGACTAAGTACCCTAGTTTGGGTGCACAATGACAAAAATCACTGTAAACTAATAAAGGCAAGTGACAAACCAACCACTATCAAAAGACAGACTGGAAAAACAATGCTCAAGACCCTGATCACTGATCTAGACAGAGACACTTCACCCTATAACCCAAACAGGCCAGACTACTTCAGGATGAAAATAGAAAATAAACCAAGTAAAAGGAACCCAAGGGCTTTCAAAAAAAGCACAAAGTGTGGTCACCAAAGTCTACAAACTAACAGCACAGTATCTATAAGGAAAGCCAACTGGCATACAGGAATTATGCAAAGACAAGGACAAGCAAACCCTAACTTAAAAAATCCCAATTTCCAGGCTTATACGCAACTTTATAGAAGGGAAACTCGTGTACTGTACGCGACTGTCCAATAGAGAAACACGCATATGCAGGTCTCTATACGCGACTGTGTAGAAGATAAACCCGCGTACATGTACAAATTTTTTCTTAAAAACTAAGAAAAATCTACAAGACTTTCAAACATTGTGACAAGTATGAACCAGGATAAAAGACCACACACAGAATTCAAAGCAAAGACTAGTCAGGGGTGACAGAAACAACCTACAGTAGTCTAGGCTCCCCGGCAGAGTCACCAGTTTTGTTGTACATGAATAAACACCTTATAACCGAAAATCTGGGGTTACCAACATACTCAAGAAACTTGCAGGCAATTGACTCTAAAGTGCAGTAAAGGAAATAGAAGGATAGGAAGGACTCACCTGAATAGACGATGGTTGATCCTAGATTGTCCTCTTCCTCTCTGCTTCTCCTCCAAATTATTCAAGGATGCTTCTCTTTCACCTGTCAAGAGTCAATCTTCCAGATACAAGATGATTCATATATATAAACAGGTTAGACAAATCATATACAGAATGATGAAACATGAATATTTATCAAACCACAATACATGAGATATATTCAAGACATATATTGAAGAAGGATTCTCTTTATTAACAATAATGGAAAGAGTAGAGATTACAACCCAACGCCTGAGACAAGGACTCCTCTGCAACCAAAGGATTCTGAGTTCCACTGCTCCAAAGACTTCTGTATAAACTCCACCAGCATAACTTTGCTCTCCAAGTGTATGTATTTAACACCCTCCCCAAGGCCTATATTTATACATGGTGAAATAAGGCAGTTTCGAAGGTTGAGGAGGTTGAGACAGTTAAGGAAATTAAGGTTAAATGCTTAACTAATCTCAAATAATCGCATATAACACGCGAGTTGCATATATAGATAGTCACGTATATGACTTGACATAGCTAAAGGGTAAAAATAACCATCTGGATGGATGATGAATGTAGTCCATAATAAGCCCATCTATAGTGTTTTGGGCAACCCTCAATCCATAGATGTCCTTTTGTGTGCCAACATGAGGGCTGTCGGCACTCAGATGGAGAGGTGCCATTCAGGTGGATAACACTTGCTCCTAACACTTGGAGCTGATATTACCTCACATGGTTTTATGTTCATGGCTGCAATATATCGGTTGATTTCATGTTCCTTAGATGGTTCAAATTCTCAAGCACTTTTTCTCTCTTATCAGTTGATTCCAGTTACTCTACATGGGCCCAATTTTCATCTAGCAGTTGTCTATGCTCCTGATTCAGTTGAGCACATTATTATTCTTCCAAAGAGGAATATTCCTATAGACATAATCATTTAGTTTGGATGGAAAATTTCACATGCCATGCCCTAGGATACCTGTGCACAGAAGAACTAGCTTATATCGTGATTTTACCTGCTTAGTTTGAAGGGGGGTATTTTTCCCATTAGGTTTTTCCCTAATTCCTTATTTGTATTAAGCAAATACTTTTTCATTTTAGTTGTAATGGATGACCTATGGTATTAGTTACCAGGGCCCACAAATTATCCAAGTTAGCATTTAGGGGGGGTGTTAGGATTATAATCCTCACATGTCCAATTTGGTCAATTATGCCTAAAATAGAAGTCTTTTAAGTCATTATTGAGTTACTAGTTCCATTGGGTCCACATGGCCTAATTGGACCACATGTACTAGTTACTAGAGTGTGGGGAACACTAATTGAGGCTAAATACCACTAAATGCACTTGCATGCATCAGTTTAGGCACCTCCTAGACCAATCCCTACAATTTAGGAGCCACTAGGAATGTCGACACCAATCTCCTTCAGTTGAGTTCAGTTGGTGACTAGTTATGAGTCTGTTACATTTTGTTACATTCAGTTACAGTCAGTTAAATTCAGTTAGTGCCAGTATTTGCATGGCTGCATGTGGGAAGGCTCATTTCCTCATGTACTACATTCAGTTCGACTATTTAACTGATTCTAACTGATTAAGGCACTGATTTAGACAACTAGAGCTAGTTGGTTAAGCTCCGTTAGTGACTTAGACACGTCTTGTTATCCATTAATTTAGTCTGAGTTAACCAATTTGAATTTACTCTCATGTATTCGAATTGTATGGTTATTAATACTAGTATAACACATTGTAACAATTATCTGAATTGTATCCATTTTTACTTTTGGTTAATGAAAGCATATATAGTTACAAATCATTATTGCACTATTTCATTGCATATTTTGAGTAAATTTGTCTCTGAAATCTATTTGTGAGTTTTTCCTTGGTTCATATATTCCTGTGAGCTCAATTTCAATATGCACCACCTCCATCACCTTTCCATCCATCATCCTTTCATATTCCATCACTCGCGTGACCTCAATTTTTACTCTATTTGAAATCAAGGGCGTTGCTCAACAAGAACCAACTCCTATACATAAAAATATAGTCAAATAAAGTACATAATAAAGAATTATTTTTTGCATGAGGACATGCAAACCAACAAGAGTAGGGGAGTGTGTTGGGTGACACAAATGCCCTTTTTTGCTTATTCCCATTCAACCATTTTTCCCCATTTTTTCCTTTTATTTACAACCAAGTCATTATATTTCCCAGGAACAAGAATGGATTCGAATAGTTATAATTCATTATTTTTTTGTTACAGTAATGCTTAGAAATGCTTGTGATTATGGATTTTATTCCTCGTAACGCTGACTTGTGATGAATTCATGAGAAGTAAGTAAAGAAATAAGGGAATCCAGGAATATTGGCTTGCTGATACACATGGTATCCAAAGTAATTTGCATCAGTTGCACATCTCTAGGTCTCAATTTGGATCATTTCTGAAACAAAACATGCTACTCCTCCACACAACAGATTGAGACTAGTTCAATGTGGATCGGTTCTAGTTGTAAAGGCACAACTGATTATGAAACAAAATTCTTTCTAATGGAACAATCATTGTAACTGTTTCTATTTTCTGCATTGTATATTTGGAAGCCTGAAGATCAGATATCTTCATGGCTTCCTGAATTAAGGAACCTGAAAGGTCTCATCTCAGTATATATTGGAAGACGAGATCATACAAAACGTTAAGCTTATTTTGGGAGAACTTGTAGCAAGAGTGAAGAACTTTGTAATTGAAATCCATTATCAATGAAAAAAACAACATTTTCATGATTACTATGTATTAAGTTTTGAGAGCCTGTAGAGGCATCTCTGTTAGAAGCCTAGGCCCCAACTTCTACCAGAGGTGTCGATATTAGTTAGTAGTTGTTTCCTTTGATTCTTTAGTTTTTTGTGCTGTGAATTTGCAATTAGATTACTTTTAGTTTGTTGAAACAATTTGGTTAATTGGCATAGAATTTAATTGATTAAGAATTCCTTTTGCTTGATTGAATGGTGTGAGCATTAAGAATAAGATTTCCTTTCATTCGCTGATAGTTTAAATAGTTGGTTGGGTAGTGTAACATTTCTTTCTGCAAGTGTGTTTTTTATTATTACTATTACAGTTGCTCTCTGCTACTACATATTACCATTGTTAATTCTCTTTGATGGAGTGCTGAACTGGTAGATCACACATAGAATTATAGAGTAGAAGAAGGGTCGATTAATTTTCTGGTTGAACACATCAAGTATGATTTAATTTCTTTCATGATGATGTTTTAGGATTTAAATTCTTGCAAAAGAAATTTAGCTTAAATATCTTTGAGTAGTAATCATGTAGATGATGACATAGAAGGAGTGTGAACTTCCTTAATCTTTAACGGTATGTGTTGATTGAAGTTAGATTGAAAAGTTAGCAGAGCATAGATTAGCAACTAGACAAATTGGGTGTCTTTCATTTATTGATCACTTACTAAACTGTTTACACATAAACTTTGCTTAATTACCTTTGAAATAACAAGACTTAGCTAGGTTGACAATTTATATTGAGCAATCTATTTATTAAATCTTAATTAATCAGCAATTACAGCGACCAACATTTTGGCACCGTTGTCTGGGAAGGTAATTGGTAGACATAGATGGTAGATGATTAGTTCACTTTCTTTAGCTATCCTTATTTTTAGGGTTGCAAGTACGATAAGACGCAGTGAAGAGCCGTGCATCCTTCAACAGACTGAACGGGTTCCTACCTTGAGAATCAGGTATGATTATTTAAGCTTGCATGAATACAAGAAGAAATAAAAGGGAAACCCCCAAAAGTACTAACTTTGCAGGTGGAATAGGTCATGGTGGAAATCCAGGATTAGGAAGGGATACATTTATTGACGAGCTCATTGATAGGGATAATTCTTTGACTAGAGCCCTATTTTGAAGATAATATTTAGGAAGGCGGGGGGGGTTATGTCCTCCCTTGGTCATATTCGTTAGTATAAACCGTGGAGATACCCGTAGGGACTTCAAACCCACCTGTTATCACCAAGAAGTGACCTCCAAAGGATAGGGGAATTTCTGCTAGCATAGGAAAATCAGAGGAGATCTATCAAATCAACAGGTAGGAGGTGACTAAGGGGAAGTTCTTCTAGCATAGGAAAATTAGAGGAGATCTATCAAATCAACAGGTAGGAGGTGACTAAAAAAGAGTAGTTGAAGTTTCAACATGAATTTGAGGAGCAGAAAAAGCAAGAAGAGAAATATCACGAGAAAATCATGAACAACGAACATCATCATGATGATAGTGAAGAGGGAGTGGGGGACAATGGAAACAATCAACATGAAAAAACAATTTATATGCTTTATCTACCCATTCAACAAACAACTAGAGAGGCCCCTATGAAAAATATCCCACCTTCAGTACTGCCAAATTTACATGGTAATTCCATTGAATATCCAGATGCATTCCTTTTTTAATTTTATATCCTCAATCAAATCTATTATTATATCTTTAGCGAACATAAATTAAAATGATTTCTTGCCACTTTGAAATGCAATGCTTTATGATGGTTTGTGAGTTTGGGTGGTGAAACTGTTACAACATGGGACCAAATGAAATAAGTATTTCTTGCAAAGTACCAGTATTATTACAAGACTAAGGATAAGAGAGAGGAGTTATTCAAAATGATGGAGAAAGATGATGGAAGTTTAGAGGACTTTGCAGAAAGACTCCTATATAATGTATAGAGATCTAGCCCTATTGATATTGGGAGAGTTTTTCTTAAAATAATTTTAATATGAGGGATCAAAGAAGACTTCCTTGATATGCTCAATTTACTAGGAAAGGGGGACATCTCTAAGGAGTCTTTTGATCATATTTTGGATCTATGTTGAATATACTCCAGAGAGTATTCTAGAACCAGTACAAGAGATTGAGATGTCCTTAGAAGGGCACAAAAGTAAGCCAGTGGAGGGGATACTCGGACAGAGATAGGTAATCTTCTTGAAAAATTTAAAAAGGATATGATGAGTTATATTTCCTCATAGTTGGATGTCTTGAGAGAAAAGAAGAGGCAAGCAGAAGAAAATTTGGCACTTGGTGTATTTTGTGCTAAATGTAGAATGAAGCACCCAGTGAGGGAATTCCCGCTTGACAAGGTGGAGGTATGTGGCCTATGTTATTTGGATCATGATACTAAATAATTCCCTTCACTTCTAAAAATCAAGGTAGTCCTTCAAGTGTACACCGTGGATGTGGAGAAAAATTATTTCATCTCACAAAAGAAGCCTTGGGAACCTCATGCTCTAGGTATGAATCCATATCCTACATCTTTCAATTTTTGGAACAATATGAATAATCAGTTCTTTCATACTATTCTTATCCAAACACTCAATGGCATCCACCTACTCATCCTACAACGAAATTACCTACCCCTTAGACTTCATGGGCACAACACTTGAACCAACAAGCCCCTTGTCTCATGGCTGGAGAAATCCTTATCTAAGAAATCAATTTCCTCATAGTCAAGATCCTCACCCACAGTATCAACAACCACAACTACAACTCCCTAACAATGTTGCACCAATTAGTGCACCAATTTGACCCCAACTTCTTGCTCAGCATATCACTAACCCCAACAATAAGGTAGTACAACAATTTGAAACATAAAACATGCCATATTTTACTCCCATTCCATGCAATGAATTACATTTATGATCCTGGGGGATGTAGAACCTATTTTTATTGAGAATGTTTCATCCAGTGTGACCAAAGGAAGAATGAATGAACAATTTAAGAACCCAGTCAGTACAACAATCCTCATTATTGAGGATGATAAAACATTTGTTGAAACATCGAATGAAACACTTGTTGAAACACATATTGAAACCACCTTTGTACATATTCCAAGAAATCCACCATATCCTGAGAGAGAGGCCTTACAAAAATTAGTAGAGCAACCTTGATTCAATATTCTAGGTGAACTAAAAAATGTGTATGTTGAGATTCCTTTGTTGCAAGCCCTTCCTGATTTACCCATCTATGCTAAAACTTTTAGCGATTTGTGTGTGAAGAAACTAGGTAGGAAACCTAAATATCCTCTTACAGTTCATGTGGTTGGGAATTTATCTGAGTTAATGATGGGAAAGGATCCTTGGGCTAAATATGATGATCCTGACAATCCCATCGTTACAGCACATATTGGGTATACTAATATTCCTAATGTATTAGTAGAATTAAGGGCAACAATAAATGTGATGACTATCAAAACTATGAAGAAATTGGGACTCACCAACCTTAGACCAACTCCCACGGTATTATAATTGGCTGATAGATCCACCATTAGACCTGAGGAGATTTTGGATGACTTGGTAGTTTCTGTTGATTCATAGGAATACCCTAAAGATTTTATTGTCCTCCAGTCTAAATAACAGTTAGGGGGACATCCATTAATTATGGGGAGACCATGGTTGGCAAAATTAGATGCATATATCAGCTGTAGATCAAGGTCTATGACAATATTTGATGGGACCGATACTAAGAGCTTGACTTTATATCCTCCATATAGACCCATTTTAGATGTTGATACTCCATTATGGGTAGATTTGGAGGAGGAAGAAAATAATCAACCCTTGCTGACCATAGGAAGGGATTTGACCTTTAAAAATGAAACCAAGGATGACACCATCTGCAGTTTCATTAGTAAGCCATTGTCAGTTACCAAACATGCATATCAAATCCTAGATAACACCTTGAGAAAACTTGAATGATAATAACTTACTGAAGGAGTCCTAGTTAAAAGTGTTGAAACTATTCCCATACTTGAACATTTAAAAATCATCCTAGTAGATATTGAACCTGGAAAGATCCTCAACAACGTTAATCCCAAATGTACGCCCGATGAAATAGAGCATTTTATTACATTTCTAAAACAATATAAGGGATCCTTTGCGTGAGAATACATAGACAAGAGAGAAATTCCCTCTGAGCTATGTACTCACCACATCTATATTAAGGATGATTATAGGCCCATATTTCAACCACAACATAGAATGAATCCAAATATGAGAGATATCATGAAGGAAGAAATTCAAAAACTTTTAAAGGTTGGGTTTATCTACCTTATTTCAGACAGCAAATGGGTTTCCACATTAGTAATTGTGCACAAGAAGAATGGAAAACGACGCATCTGTGTCGACTATCATTAGCTAAATAAGGCTACACAAAAAGATTATTTCCATTTTCCATTTATCGATCAGGTCTTGGATACCTTGTTTGGTAAAACATTCTTCTCCATTTTAGATGGTTTTAGCGGGTATAACCAGATTCAGATTGCCTCTGAGGACCAAGATAAGACTACTTTTACATGTCCTTGGGGCACTTTTGCATATAGGGTACTTCATTCTGGGTTATGTAATGCACCGGCTACATTTCAATGAACCATGATTGGATTTTCTTTTTAAATGGTTAATGATTGTATGGAAATTTTTATGGACTATTTTACACCTTATGGTAGCAATTTTGATGAAGATATGAAAAATTTGGAAAAGGTTTTAAAATGATGTGATCAAACTCACCTATCTCTTAGTACTTAAAAATGCCATATGATGATGAGTGAAGGTATATTACTCTTGGGACACTTTATATCTACTGTAGGTGTACAAGTGGACCCTACCAAAATTAAGGTAATTCTGAACATTCCCATTCCTGGAACACAGAAAGAGGTACATAGAATTCTTAGGCATGGTATTTATTTTAGACGTTTTATTGAAAACATTTCTAAGCTATAATATCTCCTATTTACCTTGTTAATGAAAGATGCACAATTTAGTCTGACAGATGCATGCCAAACAATGTTTGCAAAATTAAAGAAGAGGTTATCTACAACACCTATTTTGTGTGGGATTAATTGGGACTTACCTTTCCATATTTCTTCTTATGCTTCAGATACTGCCATTGGGATGTGTTGGGGCAGTAGGAAGGCCATAATCCGTAAGTTATCCATTACATCAGTAATAATTTGGCCCCTACTTAACTTAATTACATAGTAACCAAGAAAGAATTCCTTGTTTTCATTTATGCCATCAATAAGTTCTGACACTATATCACCAGGTATTCTACTTTCATCCACATTGATCAATAAACTATTAAATACTTGATGAACAAACTTGTTACTCATGCTCGAGTGACTAGGTGGTTTCTCTTACTGCGATAATTTGATATCACTATTATTGATAGACTAGGAAAGGAAAATGTTGTTGTTGATTTTCTTTCTCAACTAACAAATAATGATTATAATTATCTGGTCGAGGATTCTTTTCCTCATGAACATTCATTTGCAGTTTCAGCTCATTCACCGTGGTATGTAGATATTTATAACTATATTGTTGTAGGGAAGCTACCAATGCACCTTTCAAAGAGGGAAAGATGAAGGATTCTGCAACAAAGTTCCAAGTACTGCTGGATAGAGGGATATCTCTTTTACGCAGGCCTAAACCTGGAGATTAGAAAATGTGTAAGGGAATATGAGGTCCACAATATCCTGAAAGCATGCCATGATGAACTGTGTGGAGGACATTCTACCAACAAAAGAACTGGACATAAAGTGCTGAGAATGGGTTATTTCTGGCCCACCCTGTTTCAAGATGCAAAAAGGTATGTGAAATATTGTGATAGCTGCCAAAGGATAGGTCAACCCAATAAGTTGGATGAAATGCCACTTCAACCATAGTTGGTGGTGGAACCTTTTGATAAACGGGCCCTGGATTTTGTAGGACCTATTAACCATCCTTCGAAACAAAAAGTTTATATTATGGTTTGTACAAACTACATGACCAAATGGGTGGAATCCATAGCTCTAGTGAGAGCCATTGATCAAGCCGTTATAGATTTCCTGTATGAAGAAATGTTTACTCATTTTGGGGTTCCTAAATAAATAGTAACATATGGAGGATCCCAGTTTGTATCTCGTAAAATGGAATCTCTTCTGTAGAAATACTATATCCAACATATGATCCCTTCAACTTATCATCCATAGGCTAGTGTCCAAGTGGAAAGAACGAATAAAGTAATTGAAGCTATCCTCACAAAGACAATGAAAATTCATTGAAAATATTGGGATGAGAGACTCCCTGAATCACTGGGCATATAGGAATACATGGTGTAATACCACATGATTCTCTCCTTATGAGTTGGTATATGGGAAAAATGTTGTCTTCCTTATTGAATTTGAAATAAATAATTTGAGAACAGTGTTAGAAGAAAATTTAGATTTGACAAAATCTCAAAAGGACCGGTTGAATCAACTGAATGAACTCGATGAGAAATGCACAACTATTGTGCATCAAACTTCAGTGGTTCAACAGTAACACTCCATATGGCATGACAGATTCATTAAGAAGAGGTTTCTATGTGAGGGAGATTAGGCCTTATTATACAATTCATGGTTCAAGAAGGATTTCAAGGGTAAATTATGCACTAGATGGTTAGGACCTTACAAAGTGGATACGGTATTTTACAATGGGATTGTTTGATTAACCATGATTGATGAGAATAAAACCCCACTCTTTGCTAATGGCCATCAGTTGCGGCTCTATCATAAGCCACTCTCAAGGGATGCATTTGTATCACAACTTGTCGCTTATATGAACTATCAATTGGTATAAGAACATGAGTCTCCTCCTCTTTCTGTTACTCTTTAATCTTTTGCATATTTCCACAAGAATTTGGACATAAATAAATATGTTTGTTTTTTGTTTTGTAAATTGCTTGATAGTTTTTTTTAGTTAAGCTTTGATTGGTTTGGTTAGAAAACTTGTACGCAGGAATAAATGTGAGGGATCCAATAGGAATTGAGTAGTCATAATGGGCCACTTGATTGCAAAAATCGTAAACGATCCTTTGTAGATGTTGAAGAATCACTCATAAAGATGGACGAAGAAGAATCATGGATTTTTGAAAATTTCGTTGAGCATTGTTGAATCTTGCCATCTGCCGAAACTCCCCTAATTTCTCCATTTGAATATTTCCATCTGTTGAATCTTTCCATCTGTCGAAACTCTTCCACTTCCTTCGCTTTCTGCCAAAACTCTGCCAATTTCTCCACTTTTTCCCAAAACTTTGCAAATTCCTCCACTTTCTATCGAAACTCCACCAATTTCTTTGCCATCTGTCAAAACTCCACTGATTCCTCTGTTTTTTTCCAAAACTCTGCCAATTCCTCTGATTTCTATTGAAACTCTGCTAATTCCTCCGCTTTCTGCCGAAACTCCTCCAATCTTCCCAATTTGGCCAAACTTTATTCACATTCTCATTTGCGGCTGCACCTTGCTAATATTTTTGCTGAAACTCCATTATATCTTTGGATAAAGATTCATTAACTATTTTTATTCTTATCAAAACTCCACAAATTATCCATTATAACACTACCAACCCTCACACTAAGCTGATTAGATTTTGGCGGAATTGGCGGTAATCTTATAGTGCTTGTTTGATAAATAACATTGCTCATGTTACACTTTTTCAAAAATTAAGCCGATGATCCATTAAAATGGCCATATAATTAATGCTGACATGGAAACATTCTAGGATATGACCAACTGAATTTATGAAGCCGCTTGTGAAGAGTTGTCTTCATCAATTGATTTGACAATAAGGGCATGCGACCATGAAGGCTGACGATTCATCACAGTAAGTATGGAGGTATGAGTTCTAATCATAATTCTGACTAGGAATAAAGTGGTAGAATAATCATGATTATAATATGTTTGTACATCCTTTTCAGCAACCTTTAACTGATTTTCTCAGTAGAAAGGATACAATGATACCCTTTTTCCCTACCTATTGACCGTCGCCAATCCATGTGATAATTTTTAGCACGAGTCTATTCCATGATTACCCAACTTTCCAAAAATAGATGATGAATCTCCATTGTTAATTGTTGATCCTACTTTCTGAAACTCCAACGTCCAAATTGGGGAATTTTCATTTCCAATGTCTGAAATTGCAGAAGAAGAACATTATGGGTGGGTTTGCATCCCGTCGTGAGCCTAAGGAAACAAACGCATTGCGATGGAATATAGAATCCTTCAATATATTTAAGGAGGCTGGATTGATGACCTAATTTGAGAGATTTAATGGATTCCACATGGAAATTGAATTATAGTTTTCCATGAATATGAGGGGGAACCACTCAATGGTTAAAGGTTTTAGAATCGAAGCCTCGGACTGAGCAACAAAAGAAGTTGTACAGGGCTACCCAGAATTGGGAGGAAGTGTTTTAACAGAAGGAGAACTAACCTAAATGCAATAGAGAATTTCCTTGTAGCAGAGGAAAGTGTTCAACCCACAGGACGGGGAACATCGCTGGAGAGTTTACCCCAACCGTGGGACCAGATTGCGATATTCCTGAAGAAGTACATCACATGTGAAGGTAGGTACTGAACTGTATATACATATTATTTTATCTTTCTTTCTCATATACACCATGGTACACTAATTAACATGCCTTATTGCCTTAAGAGGAGATTAAAAAACATGGCACACTATGCCAGAGGCTCTCAGCACCGCCAAGCCTCTATCACTAACTACAACCTTATCAAATTATTAATACTACAGGCCCTTGAGCAATGAAACCAAACCTGGGACAATTTTTTGTTGGGGCATGATATACCGTGTGGTTATAGAAGAGGAAGATTATAAGGAAGAAGATGATGACCGAATCCTATCAAATGAAGTTGGGGGGAGTGACATGGAAGCTGAGGAAGCTAAAAATGTCCAAGAAGGGGGTTTATAGGAAGCTATAACCATGGAAGGGTCTCAATCTATAAACCCCAAAGATTCTTTAGGAATCCTAGCCCACCAAGTAGATACCAATGTCGAAAAAACAAGAGAGAAAATGGAATCCCAGGCGGGATTGATTCAAGAAATTGAATCCTCTCCTGAACTAGAAAGGGTTATAATTTAACAGGTCCAATTTTTTGTTGTACTGGAAGAATAAGCTAGTAAGAAAAAGGAAGGATCATCCCAGAAGGATGATTATCCTTTCTTTTTTTCAGAAGAGGTCAAAATAGTTTCAAAAGGCTTTATCCCCCCTGTGCCATGCAGAAACAAGAGGAGGACATGCACCAAGAAACAGTCACTCATCCCATCAAAGAAAGAAAAGACCAGATTTATTGTTGCAGCAGAGGCAACAAAAGGAGCCGATTGAAACCCCAATCTTAAAGCCTCGATCACACCCTATAACACAAGAACCAATGGGTAGCTCAAATGCATTACCAAAGTATGCCAATACACAAGAACCTATTGTGAAAAGGGGTCAATTCCAAATAGAAACCCTCCTCTTAGAAAATGATTTGTTGAAGTAGGAGGTACAAGTGATTAGGGAAGAGATTCAAGGATTGAAGGGAGTATTAAGGAATCAGAAAATTCAGAGACTAAGCACATTAGATGAAGTAGATGACCAAGTGGAAAGCATTCCTTCTGAAGCAGATAATGATGAATTGTTGTGCCCTGAATGTGGGGATATATTCAAAGGGTTAGGGTATAAAGTCATGATCATGGGACTTTCGGTCTGGAAACTTGGGCAATTGAGACATGTAAGGAATGCAATAGCACATGCAAATCCAATGGTTGAGGAGGATCATAATCGAAATATGGAAACATATCCTCCAACATTGCATAATCAATGATCACTAGGTGGAGACCCTGAATTTGTTATTTAACAGGAATCATTGACCTCTGAGCAGGGATTATAAGAATTGGAAGAAAAATTTCCTCAACACTTGGAAAATTCTGAAACACCTTAAGAAAAATATGTTGAAACACAAGAACCAGTAGTAGAAGAAAAAGGTGTTGAAACACAAGAACCAACAACACAAGGAAAAGTTTTTGAGGCATCAGAACCAGTGATTCAAAAAGTGGATGCTGAAACACAAGAACCAACTATCCAAGAAGAAGTTGTTGAACCACAAGAACTAGTGGCATATGAAGAGGTCACTATGATCCTTGATCCAGATGGTCAAGAGGAAGCTGTTGAAACATTGGCACAATAAGAAATTGCTGAGATTCCTAAAATAGTGGGCCAAAAAGGAGCTGCTAAAACAATGGGACATGAGGAAATTGACAAGATCCCTGAAGTATTGTGTCAAGAAGACAATGTTGAAACATTAGCACAACAAGAAATTATTGCGACTCTTGAATTGATGGAGCAAGAGGGAGTTGTTGAAACTCATAAATTACATTTTCCTGAAAAAATGGAGGATAAAGCAAGAGATCAGGAACCAAAAGAGATCATTGAGCTGGATATCGAGGATGAACAAGACACAAGAGATGAAAGAAATCAAGAGATGGAAAAGGAGCTTTCACTGATAAATCTCGAAATAAGAAAATGGAGATATCGTGATGGCCGATGTGAGGAAGGAATGGTCCCTCTTCATGAGCACAGGAAGGCCATTAAATATCTTAGAGAAAGGCAGGATAGGGAACTCATTTCCTAGAAATTTTGCTGGGAGAGTCTACAAAAAACGCTCAAATAATTAAGGAAGTTCAAATCTACGCAGAAGGAGAAGGAGAAAATGTACATCTTAATTCAAGAATTGCTAAGCTATAGAGCTTCATCACCCTCCTATTCTGTATTTATCTTTGAGCAAATGACTCTGTTCAAAATAAGATCTTTGAAGGAAGGGAAACCTTACCATATTATGATAACCCCTCAATTTTTGGATACCTTTATTCCGAGCGATTTTCCTAGGTTGAATCTATTATGTGAGCTATATCTACATGAAATGGAATGTCTCATGGAATTCCAATCTAACCCTATTCCTTACATAGGATAAATTCATATGAGGAAATTTGTTGGCAGGGGTTTTGGGTAAATGAGTTGCACAACATCGCGGCAGTTGCACAAGCTCATGTGACACTGCGCAAGGCCAGATCGGTGCGATGGGTGGAAGAATAACCACTTTTGAATATTTAATGTATTAATTGACCATGTTTTGTGGACATAGGTCATTAGTGGTTAGAATTTAGTTAGAATTGGACCTTTGATGTAAAGGCGCAAGCCTATATATAGAGCTAGCTTTGGAATTGTAAGAATATCATGATCAACGTGATACAATTCCAAGTCAATATCTGAGAGGGATCAATCTATTGCGATATGTCTATGGTCTTGATGAGTCTTCTACTTTGAACAATCTACGATCTGTCTATGTCTGATACTGAATTTTGGGATGTGATCAGTCTCCTGTTGTGGAGAAGAATTATCTGTTTTGGATTTGTTGCGTAGAATTAATATGACATGACAGTTGTTTCCTAAATGTTGTCTTATGTTTTTCCTATTTTCTCTGCTACAATGTCAATGAGAAGTGTATTGAATCTATTTATGATTTGCTGATGTTGCTGCAATGAACTGATGATGCGATCTATCCCAATTTTGATGAATGATGATGAACATTATTAAAGTTGTTTTATGAATGATATTGTTGCGATAACACCGCTGTGATAAATGAATGATGTGATCTATTAGATCCGTAGTTGTGAAGATGAATTGTGATAACTGTCTTAAGTTTTGTTGAGTGTCTTGCAGTAATCTGATAGTTATGCTGTCAAAGACGTGGATGCCATATCTTCCCTTATTACTGCTGGAAACTTGGTTCTAACAGCTCTCCCTTGAACATCTTAGGTGAGACTTCATCCACTCTACAGATGTTGCTGGGCAGGTTAAAACCTGTCTGGGCTAGTGCTCAGGGAGATCGCACTGGTTGGGTGTCGACAAAGTGAGAACCCCTTTCAGTAAGGCTTTGTTGGTGGGTTTTTCCAACAAATGGTTCCATTTCCAGGACCCAAGTCATGATTGAAAGGAGGATATGCTTTAGAATCTAACGCGACCAAAGATTGAGGAGTTGTTTGTTCTAAATCTGTGAGAGTTTTCTGAAACAGAAAATCAGAATCCGAAGCTGTTGACGGGAAATTGGTTGGACAGATACATTCATGACGGTCCTCGCGAATGGTTCTTCTATGAGTTTCCTATCATATTGTATGAGTGGCTAGCGAATTTTGCTTCTAAGAAGAAAAACTTCCAAGGGGGAGAGCCGACGTCTTGGAATTCGAAGCTGATCCAGAAATTACAAGAAATATACAATAAGGCATCCTATGCTATTGAGGTGTGGTTGGACAGTATCCTGTAGGGATACATTACTGAGTTTGCAGTTGATACCAATAAATCATTTAGCGAAGAAGAAAAGGATTTCTTCAACGGACCATGAGGTATATTTTTTCTATCTCTACAGCTATCTATTAAACAGTTTGTCTGCAAAAAGGTATTTCAAAGATGGACCAAGAGTAGTGGAACTCTGGTGTGCGGAGGCTGTAGACACCGCGACGAAAGGGGGGAGATGCATGGAAGGTTAAGGGGTATATGGGCATGATTTCTAGTTATATTGTGAAGGTAGTTGAGGAAACAAGTGGTTGTACAAGAGGAGGAGCAAGGTTTCGAGAGAAGAGGCAGAGGATAGGAGAAGGTCCTGCTACGATCGAAGTGCGATGCTGCGAAGAACAACCACACGGGACAAAGTGAAATTTTAGTGATGACAAGGATGACCAGGCCTAGGCTATGCCTAGAATAACAGCAGGCTCGAACCCCAACAATAATGTGTCCACACCTCCGTGCACTACTCCACCACCAAGAAGAAACGCGCACTCTACATCGAATTTCCCGACGTGTTAGCAACATTCTAGCAATATAGTACTAGCCGGAGGAAGAAGGCCCAGAATGGTAGGCAATGAAATGAAGCTACCGATAATTCATGGAAATGACATCGATGACCCAAAGAAATACTGGTTCTTGTGCGAGGCAATCTGGACCGCCCGACGGACTGTGGATGACAATGTCAAGAAAATCCAGTTGGAAACCACCCTCAGGGGTCGTGCACTGGATTGGTACATGAGATTCATGCTGGTTCCTTAGGGAGATACATCAAAAACATTGGATGAGATTTGTAATGGGTTATTGAAGAATTCAAGAAGCCCAAGTCTGAGGCTTAGTATATTACCAAGTTCAAAGAAATCAAGCAATTCCCCAATGAAACAATTTGGGACTTTGATCAACGATTTAAGATGTTGAAGGCTCGAGTCAACTTCTAGATGAACGATGTTCAACACAAGGAGTGGTTCATCATCGTGCGTGTCCCACATATCAGACAACCGCTAATGCAGCAAAATATTGTGACGCAGAGTGAGGCTTTGGAAATCGCGATGAAATTAGAAGCATCGCTGGTAGGAGAAACTGTGGTTGGGATGAACCAGATTCAAGCACAGTTGGCCAATATGACTCTCCAACTGCAAGATATCAAGAAGGCTAAGGAAGATCATGACAACCTTTGGTGCATCCAATGTCATGCGGATGGACACACAAAGGATACATGTCTGATGTTCCAAAATTATTTTCTTTCAAGAGCCCCGAGCCCATTGAGCTGCACTGGTGTACCATGGTGTCACATATGTCAGGTCTCTCGGCCTCGACATGAGAACTACGACTACATCCAAAATATGGTTACCAAGGAAGAGAGTCTGTACTATACCTTTTGTCAGTTAGTAGGACATGATGATCAAAACTGTCGAGCTTATGACTTGCTCCTGGAAAGAACATATGATTCATACTTTGTGAAAGATGAGGACCCCCGGGAAATGCAAGCACAGCCACAGATGGCACAACCAACAATGTAGGTGTAGTAAACAACTCCACCCTAGATGTTGTTTAACTCATCCCAACTACAGCAGCAGTTTACAGCACAACCATAGTTTTCACTGCAGCCAAAGTTCGCAGCACAACCATAGTTTGCACCACGACCATAGTATAATCAAGTACCGCTCATTCGGCCTCAGCCACAATATGTTCAAGCTGCACACTATGTATAACATCAACCAAACCCCCCATAGTAGTAGTTTTCCTAGCCTGAGTTTCAGCAAGGAGGAGTCCTAGGAGGATTCTGCAGAGGATTCAGGGGACGAGGAGGAGGCTTCGGTCGAGGAGGAGGACGATGTCAAGAATCAATCTAGTGTTATACCTGTGGAGTATTCAAGCACTACCAGAGGGATTTTCCTCACACGCAGTGTACATACTGTGTGGCCAGCGAGCATAATGTTGAAAATTTCCCTCATCTTATTGCAAAGTGGTAGGCCGGAATCATTCCTCAGTTGCAGAATGTGCAAACTCAGAACCAGTCAACATTCCAAGTGCAGAACCAACTGAAGATGTAGAATCAGATTCCACCACAGACTCAAAATCAGCTAACAAACCCACCATTGAATCAGAACCCACCATTGAATCAAGCCCAGAACCTAAATTAAGGATCGACAGTTGCAACAATTCAAGCCGAACCGTGAACGAAGGATCTCGAAGTTGGGGTTGTCACTTGCGTTGGTGCGAAAAATGGAGAAGATGGACTGCGTCAACAAGTTTGGTTGAATGGAAAGAAAAAGGTAGAATTTGATATTGCGATGAAGAAAGAATCCTTCTTTGAGGCCAAGCATGCAATCGGAGGAAATCCGGGTAAGTTACTTATTATCGAAATGTCGTCTTCTTTTGATTCATCTATAGAGGCAGGACCATCATGATAGCATAGTACCTTGCAATATTTCTTTGAGAGTTGTCTATTGCTGGCAAGGGATCCCAAATCCCTTGTCGAGATTGAGAATTTATTGTACCACCGGGATAATACATTGAAGGATTTCATGGTGAACTCCTTGCAAAAGAGGAAGACAAGAAAGGAGGTGAGGATCAACATCCAAATAGGAGATTATGAGGTTCACTTGGTTATTCTGGATCTCGGATCAGATGTAAAAATTATTACCAAGCAATCTCGGCAGTTGATGGGGAAGCTGATATTGGGATGGTCACCGATGTAGTTGGAACTAGCAAATCAGGAAAATTTTCAGCCCATTGGTTGCGTCTCAAACCTGGTTGTCGATGTTGAAGGAATCACAATGTATGCTGATTTTGATGTGATAGAAGTGGTTGAAGATGGAGGTTCCTATCCCGCACTGATAGGGATTGGGTGGGATAATGATAGCATGGCAGTTATCAATTTCAAAAAATGGATTATGACATTTGAGAACCAGGATGTCAGTGTCATTACTCCCATGGACCCTCAAGAAGGACACCGGTATATTGAACCTGTGAGGGATGAAATCGGTAGAAGTTGGGATCACACATGTAATATCTCTAAAGACTATATCCACCCTACTGTTGATGGTGAACTTGGATGGCGCAGCGATAGTTCTATGTCCTCTAATTTTGATGATTCTTTGGAAAATTGGAAAAATAGGCTGCATGAGGTGTCATTCAAGAAATGCGGGTTGATCACATAGTCTCTCCGTCGCATAGAAATTGAGACTGTCGAGTTTCCAATTTATGAAGGGTTTTCAAAGTTATCAGAATTCCTTCAAGAATTTGAAGAGAAAGTGTTTGAACCACAAGGGTATTGGCCCTAGATGTAGCACTGAAGGCTACCCCAGCTCGACGGTGGGTGATGCAAAAGAAGACGATCCATGACTGGGGACAGTGTCGGAGATTGATGATGGTGCGCTTCGATGATTCAGAGGTCTATAATGCTGGGAGATATGATGGATGGAATGAACCCGCCAGTCACTTAATGGAATGTCAAGCCTTGTGGGCATCGCGACCTAAAGATGAGTGGGTCCATTCTTTTGTTCATACTCTGGACAAAATGCCGAGATCCTAGTATGTAGTGGCAGAACTGCACAAAACTATAACCACTTGGGAGGATTTGTCCATTTGATTTGCACAGATGTTTAGTTTCCAGGATTCCAACCCAGAGGTACATAATGCATTGCACATCATCCACGACGTAGTGCTGAAGGTCATCCCTGTTGCATACTCAATTGATCCACATGCGTAATGCTCGATGCAATCCATGATGACATGTTACAATATATCTAGGGAACCTGAAGATGATGATGAGTTGCAAAATGTTAATATTCCAGAGTCAGAAGGAAGCCGCAACGTTGCAACGCCAGAAATACCGATGGATTCAATGAGGCAGTCGCTGAAGATCCAAAAAGTTAACATTGGGTCAAAAGAGAACCCACAATTTTCCAATATTGGGAACTATTGGGATGAGGAAACAATGGCCAAAATCATGGACCTGCTGCATGAATTCTAGGATCTTTTTTCGACACAGTTCTAAAAAATGAAGGGGATATTAGGGGACCTGGGGGAGATGAAAATCCCATTGAAACTAGATGTAAAACCTATGCGACAGAGTCTATATTGACTAAACCCAAAATACAAGGACCGTGTGAAGACTGAGATTGATTGGATGCTGGATGTTGGGATCATCGAGCTTGTTAAAGAATCAAAGTGGTTAAGCCCTATGGTGGTTGAGGATAAAAATAACGGTGAAGTCTACATTTGTGTCGACCTAAGAAAGTTGAATGATGCCTGCATGCATGATCTATTCCCGAATCCATTTACAGATGAGGTCCTTGAAGGAGTAGGAGGTCAGGAGATGTATTCCTTCACAGATGGATTTTCAGGGTACCACTAGATCTAGATTACAAAGGAGGATCGCCATAAGACCACGTTTGTCACTAAATGGGGTTGTTTTCAATATAGAGGCATGCCCTTTGGGCTGAAGAATGCGCAAAAAATATTTTCCCGGGTAGTTGTCACTGTATTTAAAAAATTTATTCAAAAGTTCTTGCAAGTATATATGGATGATTGGACAGCCTATGGGCTAATTAGGGACCATATCAAAAATTTGCGATTGATGCTAGAAAGGTGTCGACAGCATCAGATTGCATTAAATTCTAAGAAGTGCATTTTCTGTGAACCGTTTGGAATGCTACTCGGACACATAGTATGTAAGGAAGGTATGTTGGTTGAACCAGAAAAAATCGCCCTAATTCTTAGTTTTCCGCCAGCGACGAATGTGAATATGGTTCAGGCGACGCTGGGGCACACTGGGTACTATCGCAAGTTCATCAAAGCATACGCTGCGATTACTGCCCCTATGGAGAAGCTATTAAAGAAGGATGTTGCATTTGAGTGGAGTGAGGAATGCCAAGGAATTTTTGACACAATGAAAGCCAAGATGACCACTACACCAATACTGGTATTCCCTGATTGGAACAAGGTGTTCCATGTGCATGTCGACGCCTATTTTGTTGTGCTGGGGGTTGTGCTCGCGCAACCAGGGGAGGGAAACCTAGATCACCCGATCACATATGCTAGTAGGAAGTTGTCATTTTCTGAACGAAATTACACAACGACTGAAAGAGAAGTCTTGGCAATGGTTTATGCCTTGCAAAAGTTTAGGCACTATTTTCTAGGCGGTCACTTCAATATGTTCACCGATCATCCCGCTTTGCAATATTTGGTCAATAAGCGTGTGTTGGGGGGGAATATCTATCAATGGCTGCTACTTTTTCAGGAATTTGACTTTGAAATAGTTGTGAAGCCATGACAGTTGAATGCTAGTCCTGATCACCTGTCTCTTATTGAGACCGGAGAAGAACCTACCAATATTGATGATGGATTTCTAGATGCGCAACTATTCCATGTTGATATCGCAGATGATCATTATTCCCCAATCATTCAGTTCTTGGCCACTGGTATTTCCCCTGAGAACCTGTCAACCAGTCAAAAGTAGCAGTTGGTAGCAAAGGCTTCATATTTCCAACTGATTTCTAGGTAGTTATACAAGCTTGGACTAGATGAAATCTTGCGACGGTGTATCCTACCGCATGAGTAGGGACCCATTCTAGAAGAAGCACATGCAAGAATCATGAGAGGTCACTATGGAGGAAGGGATACTACGTGGAATGTGTTGCACGTCAATCTATGGTGGCCTACATTGCATAATGATGCCGTAGACTATGTGCGGAGTTGTGATGTCTGCCAACGTGTCGGTAAACCATCGCAGCGGGATGAGATGTCACTTGTGCCGCAGGTAACTCTACAAAATTTTGATAAATGGGTCGTGGATTTTATGGGTCTAATTAATCCACCGAAGAAGAGGACTGGTGTGCGATACATCATTACCACAACTGACTATATGACCAGGTGGGAAAAGGCTACACCAGTTATGGATTGTACCACTACAACAGCAGCGAAGTTCGTATTTGAGAATATTGTGACATAGTTTGGGTCTCCTAGGATATTGATGAGTGACCAGGGCAGTGAATTTATCAACCGCACTGTGAGAGCACTTGCAAGTGCAACATAAGAAAAGCACACCATACCATCCGCAGGCGAATGGGACTGTTGAAGCGTTCAACAAAATTTTGGAAACAACATTGACAAAGGTATGTAATGCTAGTCGCAATGACTGGGACTTGAAAATTCCAACAGTGATATGGGCCTATTGCACCACTTGTAAATGGATGACAGGATAGACACTGTTTAAGCTAGTATATGGGAAAGAGGCATTCATGCCCATGGAATACATTGTTCCTAGTTTGTGAATCGTGCGGCGACCAGAATGGATGATGCAGAAGAATTGGAAGAGCGCATCGCACAGTTGATCCAGCTTGAAGAGGACCGCTTTATTACAGGCTTCCACCAGCGCTTTGTGAAAGATCGACAGAAGGTGTGGCATGATCATCACATTAAGAGTAAGCAATTTATGGAAGGAGACTTGGTGCTATTATATGACAACAAGTTCATGAAACATACAGGTAAGTTATAGATGCATTGGTTAGGCCTGTATCTTTTTCATTCCATTACTTCTAGTGGTGTGGTTTAGTTACAACAATTAGATCATGCAGTACTGTCAATGCTTATCAATGGGAGTCGCTTAAATCCCTATAGGACGGGATCAAATCTATGCACTGCTTGAGGTGTTGTAAAAAAAAACAGAAGATTTTGTTAGATAGCAGCAAGGTGATCCTAGGGAAAGAGGCCACGCAAGGATAGGAGTTAGTAGCGACAGAATGGAGACCACCTACGATAGCCACAGGGCTGTGGGTTAGTCAAATCAACAATAAATGCAGGTAGTTAAAACAATTAGCTGGTGGCACTTGTTGAAGTGATGCGCATTAATTGCTGATCGGACTGTTACAAGGGTAATATTGTCAGACGATTTGGTGTCATTACTGCTAGATTTGGTCATGATGGACACGGTGGATTTGTCAATGATTATTTTGAATTAGGAAGTGTGTATAAAAATCATGTGGGATGCAAGAGGAAGGAATTGTTCAGAGCAGTCCAGTCGAGTGAGCAAAGTGTTGAGACGAGTATAGTTGAAGAGTCTTGAGTGTAGGTTGTGGAATAGAGGTGCAGAGTCATCAGTTGCATAGTAAGGATTGGGGAGTGTGACATGTTGAGCGACCCCGAAGCAATTGAGATTTCCAATGAGAAGGAATCCCCCATTTGGCCCACATCCATTAAGGAAGAAGTCATGAGCATGCTGATAGGCTCTTCGTTGATCCTTAAAGGAAAGCAGAAGGATCAGAAGCCCAATTCCACGCCGCCGTAGAAGAGGCACACCCACACTTTGGCTAGAGTACAAGGAGAGGGGACTACACAAATCGAGATGTTGAGCTCGAGAGCTATAGAGTCTGCAGCACCTGGGGGTGTCTCTGTCAATGATATCCTAGGATATGTCACTCCAACGTGTCTGAGAGTGAAGCTGAGGCATCCCACAAAGAATTAGAAGTATCCACCCAAATTTCTGCCTCTGTCGGAAGGGATGACTTGCTCAGTAGATATCATCCCTACCTTAATCAATCTAAAGTTTGAATACCATGATTTGTTGTTGCTCAAAGATGTCCAGGGTGATCCCTATGAATCAATTCTATCGAGGCCTAGTGCAACGATTCAGAGGACTCCTCAACCATGGGTGAGCGGGTTGAATAAATATGGATTGTTGGATCTCATTAATATGTCTAACTTTGGGCGACTGAATGAAGCTCATGCATGCATCGAACAAATCTTGGCCTACTTTCATGGTGGGATGCTCTTGTTGAATAAGCCTATTCCTGTCACAATTGAATTAATTGAAAACATTACAGGCTTGCCGAAGGTCAGGGAATATCTGACGTAATATATTCGTGGGAGGGATACTAACAAGAAGCTTTCCAAGCAGCTAAATGAAATACTTGTCTTGCAGCTTGATGGCCACACCTATTGTATCGACAACATTAATGCATAGGCGGTGCATATCGGGGGTGAGATAGATTTTTCAGGGGAATCGACTAGTCTAATGCAACTCGGGCATGGTCGCATGTGCACAAAAATGTGCAGAGGGCGTACAAATGAACTGGTCCTTGTTTCTGCTCAACCAGTTGCTCGATGATGCTCTCACTGCTTAGGTTAGGTGGCCATTTTCTTGTAGTTGGCTGTTAATTCTCATTGAGCTTGTTGCATGGATGGAACCAAAATATTATCAGTCGATGGCAGTCGATGCGGTGAAGGTGTGCCGAGGTGCACACTATTAGAATTTGTGGTGGGTTGAGTAGCCCAATCGACAAACAGACTGTGCGATCCATTTTTGGATCTATTGGGAAGCACTGCAAGCCATAGCTTTCAAAGTTCCCTGCTTATCCCATTACACAGTAGCCTAGTATCAATGGCTCACTCAGTTTTCTATCAAGCCTCATTCCATTTATATCCAGGCACAGTCGGACCCCGACAAGCAGTAGCTACCTCTGGCCTACAAAGTCACTAATGAAGAATTGGATGCTCTTGTTTAGGAGTGGCTAACTGAATGGCGCAACCCCGTGAGCCAAGAGGAACTCTCTAAGGAGCCACCAGCTGATGCCCCTGATGAGCCGAAGGAGGCAAGTGTTCACGACTCCAAAAATGAATTGTCGACGAACCCTGATGCTGAACCACAATGCATGCAGGAGGAAACTTGAACCAAATGGCATCTAGAATATGATGCGGGAAGAAGTACCCAAACAAGGATGGAGGACAAACTGCAACAGCTCATCAAACTAGTCACTGACTCCTCTGAGGCTGCGACGCAAGAGATACGAGAGTCCAACCAAGAAGGGTTTGCTGTGGTAAGAGATAAGTTCAATTCTATTTATGATGTTGTTTCCAAGAGGACACCTGAGAAAAATGTGATGCAGGAATTCCTCTCAACTAGCACCGAGCCATGGGCTAGGAATGTTTAAGTTCCCCTGACTGTGATCGAAATGGGGAGTGAACAAGTGAACCTTTTACTGCAGCTGCTCCAGAGCATTGCCTTGGATCTTAACAAGTTACCCACTCAGGTGCTTTTGGAGTTGCAGCATGTTTCTTCCCAGGAATTGGCAGATAGGCAGACGGATCTTAGTAATGGGTATGTACAGTTGTAGAGCGCAACTGATAAGCTGCAGAAAGAAGCTGAGGAGCTGCATCAGGTCAGGGTGCAGCTGGCGGAAGAGAAGGTACATGATATTGAGGCATTGAAGGCAACACAATCCGAGCTGCAGTGCAAGGCTGCCGAGGAAATCATCGAGCTTAAGAAGTCACAAGACTACCTTATCATTGAGAAGGCACATCTATGTTCCATTTTTGGTACAGTAGAGCAAGCTGTTGATGAGGCCTGTCAACATAACTTTGAGAGCACGACCGAGCTCACTGAAGTCACTAAGGCCAAGCCACTTGGGGAAATTATTGTCCAGCTCCAGGACACCAATATTTTTCTCAATGCCCTGGTCCATCCAGAGACGCCACATAGTAGGTTTCCAAACGGAAGGCTACTATTGAGGAGATACCATCCTAGTTTGAAACAATGGAGAAAGAAGCAAAGAAAATCATGGAGGCGACGATACAGTTCTAGTAAAGCGTTGTCCAAGACGAAAAGCTCAATCAGTTGACCACGCATGTGCAAGAATTTGAAGGAGATTTGACGACACTGAAAATGTTGCTACAAGCACTTTCGCTCATGGCATAGATCACACGGTCTGAGGAGTTGAAGGACCTACAACATAGAGCTTCCTGTTCCCAAGAATGCCAACAAAAGCATTGTGCCTAGTTGGATGAGTTTCAAGAAGTTGGTGGGCAGTTTTTTGTCAAAGCAGTTGCAATGCTGCAGGTGATGCAATAAATTCGGCAGATGGTCGATGGCAAGGTGGGGGAGGTGCACCCTGTGTAGCAGGATTTGCTTAGCTATCAAAGTGTTGCTGAAAGAGTCCAGTTATAGGTTTGAGAGAGCTCGTAGCAGTTTGAAGATTTCAAGGCCAAGACATCGGCATGTACCTTGTCTACCTAACGTGGCTCAAGGACCAGCCACAAGACTATGTTGGGGGCATGTTGGCAAGGGTTTTTGGTAAGTGATTTGCGCAGCATTGTGGTAGCTACACAAGCTCACGTGACACTATGCAAGGCCAGATCAACGCGATGGGTGAAAGAATAACTGCTTTTGAATATTTAATGTATTAATTGACCATGTTTTGTGGACATAGGTCATTAGTGGTTAGAAGTTAGTTAGAAGTGGACCTTTGATGTAAAGGCGCAAGCCTATATATAGAGATAGCTTTGAAATTGTAAGAAGATCATGATCAACCCGATACAAGTCTAAGTCAATATCCGAGAGTGATCAATTTGTTGCGATCTTTCTATGGTCTTGCTAAGTCTTTTGTTTTGAAAAATCTGTGATCTGTTTATGTCATATACTGAATTTTGGGATGTGATCAGTCTCCTGCTGTGGAGAATAATTATCTGTTTTAGATTTGTTGCGCAGAATTAATATGACATGACGGTTGTTGCCTAAATGTTGTCTTCTGTTTTCCTATTTTCTCTACTGCGATGTCAATGAGAAGTGTATTGAATCTGTTTATGATTTACTGATGTTACTACAATGAGTTGATGATGTGATCCATCCCAATTCTATCCCAATTCTGATGAATGATGATGAAGCTTATTAAAGTTGTTTTATGAATGATATTTTTGCGATAACACTGTTGCGATAAATGAATGATGTGATATGTTAGATCTGTAGTTGTGAAGATGAATTGTGATAACTATCTTAAGTTCTGTTGAGTGGCTTGGATTGATATGATAGTTATGATGTCGAAGCCATGGATGCCATATATTCCCTTCTTACTACTGGAAACTTGGTTCCGAAAAATATCCCTTGAACATATCGAGTGAGACTTTGTCCACTCTGCAGATGTTGTTGGGCATGGTAAAACCTGTCTGAGTTGGTGCTCAGGGAGATCGCGTTGGTTGGGCATCGACATAGTGAGAACCCCCGTCGGCAAGGTTTTGTTGGTGGGTTTTTCCAACAGAATTCACCAATTTAGTCACTAATCATATGAATTGGAGGAACGCTTCTGACACTCTTCAAAAGAATGATGACAATTCCACTCTTTGGATTCGAAGTGAACCTCAGTCCCCTAGGTACATGGTTGCAAGACACAAAAGACACCTTTCATCTTCTCAAAGGGTTAATCATTTAATGGCATTACAACAGGAGGTTATTTATGCCCGTGTCAACATGATCTCTCAGCAGGAGCCTCATGCCTTGGAAGGAAGTAAGAATTGGTGGGAAGCCTCTTCCACATCCTTAAGAGAAAAGGGTCCATATTGTTTTGAAAATTTCAAGTATGCCTTGTCTTGGGTGCCATAATATGTTAAATGCATGGAAACATGTGGACAATATGGTTGGGATTAAAATTCATATTTCCACTGATATGGTTGTTTGAGAGGAAATATAATAGCACCTACAAATTGTCCAAGAAAGAAAAAAGAATTGTTGGGATAATTTAATTACAAGCAATGGGTTTTTGAATACAAGTGAGAAAACTAAATCTTCTTTTAACTTCACCAACTTCCACATTAGAATTTTTGAGTCAAACTCAAATTTAGATTAGCTGGAGGTTGTTGCATGGGGACATGCAATAATACAGTTGGTGGGAGATGTTGGGTGCTAGAAATGCTCCTTTTTGCTTATTACTATTCAACCATTTTTCCTTTTTTCTTCTTTTATTTACAACCAAGTCATTATCTTTCCCACGAATAGGCATGGATTCAAAAATGTATAATTCATTATTATTTTGTTACATTAATGCTTAGAAATGCTTGTGATTATGGATTTTATTCATTGTAATGTTGACTTGTGATGAATTTATGGGAATTACGTGAAGACCTCAGGGAATCAGGAATATTGACTTGCTGATACATGTGAGCGCCGAAGTATTTGGTAGTAGTTGCACATCTCTAAGGCTCAGTTTGGATCGTTGTTGAAACAACTCAAGCTAATTACCCACGCAACTATCTGAGACTCATTCAACGTGGATAAGTTCGAGTTGTAAAGGCACAATTGCTTATGGAACAAAATTCATTCTCATGTAACAATCATTGTAATTGTTTCTATTTTCTACATTGTATATTCAGAATCCTGAAGATCAAAGATCTTCATGGATGCATGAATTAAGGAACCCAAACTGCCTTGTCTCAGTATATATTGGAAGACAGGATCATACATAAGGTTAGGCTTCTTTTGGGAGAACTTGTAGTAGGAGTGAAGAACTTTGTATTTGAAATCCATTATCAATGAAAGAAACAACATTTTAATGATTATTGTGTATTAAGTTTTGAGATCCTGTAGCGACATTTCTTTTAGAAGGATAAAGACCATATTCTTCCAGAGGTGTCGAGATTAGTTAGTAGTTGTTTCCTTAGATTATTTAGTTTTGTGTTTTGTGAATTTCCAATTAGATTATTTTCAGTTTGCTGCAATAGTTTGGTTAATTGGCATAGAATTTAATTGATTAAGAATTCATTTTGCTTGATTGAATGGTGTGAGCATTAAGAATAATATTTCCTTTCCTTAGATTATTACTGAAACAGTCGACTGGGTAGTGTAACATTTCTTTATGCAAGTGTGTTGTTTATTATGGCTATCACAACTACGCTCTAGTACTGTGTATTACCATTGTTAAATTTATTTCATGGAGTACTGAACATGTAGATTACACATAGAATTTCATAGTAGAATAAGTGCTGATTCCTTTTATGGTTTAACACTGCAAGTATGATTTAATTTCTTTCATGATGACGTTTTAGGATTTAACTTATTGCAAAAGCAATTTAGCTGAAATATATTTGAGCTATAATCTTGTAGATGATGACATAAAAGGAGTGTGAACTTCCTTAATTTGTAATGGTCTGTGTTGATTGAAGTTAGATTGAATAGTAAGCAGAGCAAAGATTAAAATTTAGACAGATTGGGTGTCTTTCATTTATTGATCCGTTACTGAATTGTTTACGCATAGACTTTGATTGATTACCTTTGAAATAACTAGACTTCCCTGGGTTGACAATTTATATTGAGCACTATGTTTATTAACTCTTAATTACTAGGAAATTATAGTGACCAACAAAGTGTTGGGCTCCAGGAATGTCATATTTTTCTACTATAAAAGTCCCCATTCACAAGCCATATTCCTTCACTTGTAATACATTCCATATTCGTTATTCTGTAACTTACCACTAAATATGTCCCTTCTAGCTTGTGGTTGATTATTATGATTTTTTTTATAATTTTAATTATTAAAGATATTTTATCATGAAGGTTTAATAACGTGTTTCTATGATTAAGAAACACATTATTGTGCTGGCATATTCGACCTTCCAGAACCAAGATGGTAGACAAAACTTGATTTTTGGATTCTTGCACTCAAAATATTCAGATTCCTGCACTCGAACACATATTTTTAGATACTTGCACCAAAAATATTCAGATCCTTGCACCCAAATCCACAATTGTAGAGAATCAAATTTAATTGATTTACCATATGACATTAAATGACTTGGCTATGATGGTGGAGGTCATTTTTCAACCTATGATTTCTAAATAAGGGTGGAGGATAGCATACATGCAGACTTTTATTTTATTTTCTTATTCAAAAGTTTCTATTGTAATAGAGATTTCTATAGCTGAAAGTTCCTTTTGTAATCCTAATTTCAATGGAATGAAGAGATGATCCTGTACAAGTTTGGTGTGCATATTATCTACTTGATCTAAGCATATTCAGGCAGGGTTAACTAGCGTGGGAAGGGCCCCTACTTCTGGTAACATCTTGCTTTTTCTTTCCTTTTTTACCTTCTGTAGAATATATTGTAAGTGTGTTGCTTGCATTGTTTATTTTTAATTCAGTTTAATACATTCTTGATTTTAATTCATGTTCGTTTTTAATATCATATAAATATAATATCTTAACTCCTAGAATTAATTTAGATTTTGATAGATTACCCCTTGAATGGATTGCATTCACATTCATTTATAACTAACTTTATTTTATACAAATATTATGGATTCCACATGTTTCTTATTCCTACATTATTCCTACAAGCATTTTCTGTAGTTGTATTCCTGCGTTATAACTCATTCAAGCATTAAAGCTCGTTCTCGCAATGTAATCCGTTTCGGCACTGCGCATTCTAGCACTCTAATTCTGTCACTTATGCTTGTTCCAATACTATGATTTTGGTATTTATGCATTCTATTAATTCACAATCCATATTTACAGTTGCACTTACATTCTCACTCTATTACTATACATTTTGCAACACTCACACAAACCAGATATGCCAAATTGCCAATGTTCTTTCTAAAAGCCTCTGTCTGGGACAAGGTTGATGTAATACAAATTGACTCCTCTAGATGAAAAGGGAGTATTGATGATTTTTTGTAGGAAGAAACAAATAAATTTCCCACCAGTTATTCATGGTACATGACTTAGACAACCAAGGGATGTAGTATCTATTGTAGAGAGGGTTCACATGAGTAGAGACATAGTTAAGGTATTAGAGAACTTTTTTAGATAGTAGAAGATTCTAATAAGTCAATGTTGAATATTGACATAGGTAAGTTTTTCTTCTTGAAAATAAAATTACACATTTTTTATGTGTTAAATTTTTTTGACACAATGGATTGCAAATCCATAGTTTCTAGTTTAGGGAAACTACATTCTAGATCGGATCCAGATGACAATACCATGGGTAAGTAGCTTGTTGGTCTCTTAAGTTACTTAGTATACATGTTTTATTTTATTGTTATTACTAAGAATATGTTAGAGTACCTTTGAGGTACATTAGAATAAGTTCCTTATTGTATTTTGATATATAGTAGACCTATTATATAGCTTGGGATTAGTTATGTATATTGCAGTTAATACTATATAAGAAAAGTGTATTATGACCAATAATACAAAAGCAAGGTATATGTCATAGAGTACTATAGAAGCAACGTATTTTTTAGATAGTACTACCTACTGAGGAGAAGAGTAGCTTGGGATGCTACTTACTGGGGTGAAATACTTGAGCATACAGACATTAGGTATAATAGTCAATCTTTCTGAAAACCTAGTGTTTCATGTTTAGTTGAAACACAATAAGATGAATTTTTACTTCATCAGATTCATGGTCATGGAAGGAGAAACTTCAAGACATAGCTATCGATGAGCAGATCGCATATGTATTGAAAAGGTCATCATCGGTGACAAAGTTTAAATACTTCCGATATAATCGTGGTATGGCAGAGAAATCCTGGTATGACAGAGAATGAATGGAATAGCAGAGAATGTCTCCCCCGCTTAGAGGGAGTGTTTACTATATATCATCAGGAGTCATTCTCCAGAATTCTAGTTTGTATCAAGTCCTATCTATATCTTCATATGATTGAGGTGGTGATGATCACACTGCAAAGTCTTGTGTTGTATCAATATTGTAGACATGTGTTGTATCAATTCATTTTGATTCTCATAGATGTCACCCTATGAGATGGATATCCAATTAAAGAGATGAGCTTGTGAGTTATATCAAGCTATGATCCTCGTTTGGTCATCTAGAGAATGGATACCCATTGAGGTGGACCTATAATCATAGAGGTAATATGTGATATATTACTAACCATAGTAATTTGAGATAGATAAAGCTATTAAGTATCCTTTAGAGACTGATCACCTCTAGAGTGAATTACTTTAGCACATGACTATATGGTCCTAGATTAATATAATATGATCACAACATGTGATAATTATTATGATTATATTATGATATGATGAATTAATGTTAACACATATACCATGCAGTAAAATAAAGAGATAAGCAATAAAGAGATAATAAGAAAAGAGATTTCAAATTACCCATGCAACAGACTGGATGGACTCTAGATATAAAGCTGAAGTTCTAAAGCTTTAGTTAAATATGAATGCCTCAATAAATGCATTAACTAAAGTAATCCATGCAAAGTTAATAATAGGAAATAAATAAAATGTTTTGCACAGACAACACTTACGGTAAGCAGGAAAAAAAATTATTGCAGGGAGAGATTTTTTTTTATGGGCTAATGCGAGCTGGCTCCTCCTTGGAATCCATGAGCCAACCCTTGGGCGACTAGAGAGGTCGTAGGTTGCATGCGTGCTGGGATAATCTGGCTGTAGCTGAACCGGAGGTAGTTGCCAGATTTGCGTGGGCCTCTATGGAGGAAGCCGCCAGGTCTGCGTGGGCTAATCTGGCCGTAACTGATCTGTGTAAGGAAGTAGGATGTGTTGATTGGATTTTTGGTGTGGAAGGCAGATGGCATCAGAGGGGAATAGAGATCCACCCACTGAGCGCTCAGATGCATTCAACTGGCTTATAGCCTCTCAATCCTCGAGATCTGGTAAAGGGGAACCCCCAAAATTCGTCAAAAGAATCGAAGATGTGCCAGAAGTGGCCCTACCCCCAGAAGAAACCATCAGGGTTGCCCACTCTCTAGCAGATCAAGCTCTGATCGGTCAATTCATGGGACTTTGGCCCTCGCCAAAGACAACTGATAACTGGATCCAGCGAAATTGGAGGCCGCTAATCTCAAAAAATGTGGCTTCATACTCCGTCGGCAGGGGTTACTTCCTCTTCGACTTTGAAGCCAAGGAGGATAAAGATCTAATCTTTAGAAACGGGCCTTATTTCATGGGGCCGCAAGGCCTGTATCTTAATGGATGGTCCCCGGACTTTGACCTTGAGGCGGACATTCCCAAAGCTGTCACAGTTTGGGTCAAACTGCCTAACCTCCCTATGCATTGCTGGAATACCAAATCTCTCCGATCCATTGGGAACGCCTTGGGAAAATACATTGACACGGCTAGCCCCAAGGACCAATACTCCTGCGCTCGCATTTGTGTGGAAGTGGACCTAGAAGCGGGTCTCCTAGAAGCCATCAAATTAACAGTAGGAAATTGGGCTCACTTCCAAAAGATAGACTACGAACAGCTCCCATTCAAATGCAGAGGCTTCCACGAATATGGGCACTTCATTCGAAACTGCCCCAAAAATCCCGAGCTCCACCAAAACAGGCCGGAGGGCTGGCAGAAGGTGAATAGGGCTAAATCCAAAAACGAACCTGTAGAGGAGCCAAAGAAGGATAAGGGGGTTAGATCCACTACCCCCCTGGAAGGATCTCAAGAAATCCCCATCAAAAAAGTTATCATTGAAGTAAGGGACAAGTCCAATGAACCAGAAGAGAAAACAAGTAACGAAGATAGCAAGGAACCTAAAGAAGCCATATCAGAGCCCCAAAAGAAATATCAAGATGAAGACGCAACAATACTAAAAGCCGGAGATAGTATAGGGTGATCCAAGGAAGAGCCAGATCCAGAAACGGAAGAGGAAGAAGAGGAGGAAGGGGAAATTGAGCTATCTACCCCTAGAAAAACTAAAACCAAGGGAAGGAAAACTAATAAAGAAGTACATGATCAAGCTACCTACAAGGACAAGATTCTAGGGTCTCAGATAACCCTGGACAAGCTACTAACTAATCCTAGAAATACCCATCAGAAAGGGCACGCCCAGAAAGGGAAGCCCACGTCAACCAAAAGTAAGTAATGAAGGTCCTCTCCTGGAACTGCAGGGGTCTTGGTAGTAAGTCAAAAGAAGAAGCTATGACAGACTTAATATCCATCCATCAACCGGACATCTTGCTGATTCAGGAGACTAAAATGGAGGAAGACATATTCCTCCAAGTAAGTACGAAATTCTAGAAAAAAAAAGGCAAAGCGGCATCAAGCTCAAGGGGCGCATCCAGAGGCATTGGCACCCTGTGGGATAATAAGAAGTTTGAAGCCGTTGACATCAAGCATAACCCCTTCTGGATCCTCACTCAGCTGAGACAATTAGATACCAACATCCTGGTTAGTATTTTTAATATTTATGCTCCAAATTTATATGCTAAAAAAAAAACCTACTGGAATCTCCTTCATGAGGAAAGGAGAAATCTGGTGGGGAATATTATCCTGGCTGGGGATTTAAATGTCACCCTCAGCCAAGATGAAAAGATAGGGGGCTCTCTAGTCAGATACCCTATCATAGAAATGGTGGATGACACCATTCTGGATTGGAATCTCTTGGATGTGAAGCCTTCTGCTGGTAAATATACCTGGAATAATAAACAGACGAGGCCAAGGCACATAGCTGCCAGACTTGACTGCTTCTTGATCTAGGATTCTTTCCTTCTGCTTGGGCTGAACCTGGCCTCTAAAATATTTCCTTTTGGAGGTTCAGACCACAGGCCTATCCTGCTAGAGATGATGAACCCCAAGAATTTGGGCCCGATACTGTTCAGGTTCAACTCACTGTGGGCCAATCGACCGGAGTTCCTCAAAATTGTCTCTAAGACGTGGGCTCCCCTGGTCACTGGGTCCCCCTTCTTCGTTTGGGAGGAGAAGTTGAGACGCCTTAAGAAAGTATTAAAATATTGGGCCAAGTCACTAATCCCTCCTGGCCAAGCCAAATTTCTTGCTGCCCACGCACTGGAATTGCACCAAGAAAAAATCGAGGATGGTCCTATGGATTATAACGTCCTTCAATTGGAGTCCAAGCTCCACTCAGATCTCCACAATGCATGCTGGCAGGAGTCTGAATGGTGGAGGCAAAAAGCTAGGTGTAAATGGCTGAAAAATGGTGACAGAAATACCAGCTATTTCCATAAACATGCAATGGCCAGACAGAATTTTAATTACGTCAATGAGATCCATACTCAGGAGAAATTGATTAACAATTTTGAAGACATAAAAATAGCAGCGACTAGCCACTTTCAAGATCTGTTTATGGCTCAGCCCAATCATGAAGTCGCTGATCTCTTAAATCTAGTCCCTAGAATAATGAAGACAGAGGATAACGACTTGCTGATTAAGCCTATCACGCTGGAAGAAATCAAACAGGCAGTCGATGTTATGGAAGAAGACCGAGCTCCGGGGCCAGACGGTTATACAGTCAACTTCATTAAAATCTGCTGGGATATAGTAAAACATGAGTTATTCAAAATGATCTCTAAATCTCAAAGGTGCAGCAGAATTGGAGGAAGTACCAACTCTGCATTCTTGGCCCTCATCCCAAAAGAAAAGGATGCCAAGTCTTTCGATAGATTCCGGCCAATATCCATGTGCAATATAGGGTATAAAATTATTACTAAAATCATGGCCAACAGACTAAAAAACATTCTTCCTTACCTTGTTCCGGAGAATCAAGGAGGATTTATTAAAGGCAGAAAAATCTGGGATAATATTATCTTAGTTCAAGAGGCTATCCATTCCAGCCTGAAGAACGGGGAAAAAGGAATGGTGGTAAAGCTAGACTTAGCCAATGCTTTCGACAGGGTCAACCACACTTTCTTACTCCAGGTAATGCAAAGGTACGGTTTCGCCCAAGAATTTATTAGTTGGGTCAAGGCCTGTATTAGTAAGCCTTGGATAACCCTGCTTATTAACGGAAGAGCAGCCCCCTTCTTTCAAGCTTCGCGAGGTCTGAGGCAAGGGTGCCCTCTCTCACCCCTGCTTTATGCCATTCATGCCTCTGTCCTTAGCTATCAATTGGAAAATGCCAGGCAGGAGCTGGACCTCCCAAGCATTAGAATGGCCAGAGGCACTAAAGATATTAATCATGCACAATTTGCGGATGATACCATCTTACTCGGAGGAGCCAGTCAAATCATTGCTAGCCATTTCCAGAGTGAAATTACTCGTTATTGCCTCACCTCTGGAAGTAAAATCAACTTCAGAAAGAGCCAAATCTATGGCTGGAATGTAAATCCCAGGGAAATGCTAGTGATCTCCTGGGTTCTCAATATGAAAGGTGTTGTTTCTTGGGACTCTTTCAACTACTTAGGGGTGCCTATCTTTAAAGTCAAGACCAATAGCTCAGCTTGGCAGCCCATTGTGGAAAAAATTAAAAGTAAAGTCACAGGATGGGGGACAGCCTGGTTAAATCTGGCTGGTAAAGTGATCCTAATAAAGGCAGTGCTGAATAGTTATTTGTTGTACCAAAGCTCTATGATTCTAGCCCCGGTCAAAATCATTTCTCAAATAGAAGGTATGTTAAGATCTTTTCTGTGGCAAGGTGGAGCTAACGGGAGTTAAAATTTTGTACTGGTTAAGTGGGATACTGTCAAAATGTCAAAGCAGGAAGGTGGCCTCCAAATCAGAGATTTAAGAGCTCAAAATCTTGCCATGGGATCCAAGCTGCTTTGGAGTATGCTAGCTCCCAAACCGTCCTGGTGTAGCACCATGTTGAGATGTAAATACTTTCCAGGCCAACGATTGAGATGTACTGATGAATACGGTCATATAAATAATGGATCAGCGATTTATAAATTATGCATGAAGGCGTTTCCTCAATTCAGGGAGGCGCTCTATTGGATCCCGGGCAATGGACAATCCATCAGTGTCTGGAATGATGTAATTCTATCTAAAAATCCACCTCAGCTTCCACGTCTTCAAGCCTGGATGCAGTCGCTGGGCCTGTTTTCTCTTTGGGATATTTCCACCTGGGAGAGAGACGTCCCAAATCGATGGGGAGGCTGGGCTATTCCAGTGTGTCCTGAAGAGCTGGAGGAAGACAGAAATACGCTGTTAATTCACTTGGCAGGGCTCGCCCCACTGGAAAAACACAAGAAAGACAGGCGTGGTTGGGGCTCTAGCAATTACATAGCTCTTTCCAGTTACCAGCGTTTTGCAGCTAGTTATAATGTTCCTGTAAACCCAAAGAAATGGAATATCTTATGGAATTGCAGCACGCTACCTAAGATTGATATTTTTATATGGACACTATTGCATGAGAAAATTCTCACGGGGGATAATTTGGTTAAAAAGGGATTTGCTGGGCCGTTTCGCTGCCCCCTTTGTGCAAAAGATTCTGAGAATATCAGTCACTTGTTTTTTAATTGTCCTTATGCTATATCAGTTTGGAAGGACGTGATAAAGAGCTGGGGAGCTGGAATGAAGTTACCGATTAACATTCAGGACTGTTTCCTCAGCTGGAGTAATTCTTATCAAGGAGAGCTGACTAATAAAAAAGGATTGCAGGCCTGCTGGATGAAACTCCCCAAAGTCATTTGCTGGGGTCTCTGGATCGAAATAAATCACAGAATTCTTAAAGACAAGCACCAACCAGCGTGGAAGACAGCCATAAAAATAAATGCTCTTTTAAAGGAGATCGTTAGAATTTCAAAAATCCCAAATAATAAAGGGAATTTGACGGACAATGAAAAAAAATTGATGCATAGTCTTGACCTCAAGACTGCAAATCACATGGTGGCTAATAAGGTGGAGGATTGGGAGATCATGCTAGACACCTCACAGTTTGAGAATTGGCTAAAAGAGAGGAATTTTTTTAAACTTTTCTTTGATGGAGTCTCCAAAGGGAATCCGGGAAGAGCGGGAGGAGGTGGCGTTATTTTTGACCCTGGAGGAAATAAGGAATCAGAATACTCCTGGAATATTGGCTATGATTCCAATAATATGGCGGAGGCTTATGGCCTTTGGCAGGGTCTTAATCAGCTTAAGGTAATAGGCGCGGAAGAAGTTATAGTATTTGGAGATTCCAGAATAATTATTCAGGAGCTGAATGGGGGAAGTAGGGGTAAGAATGAGCGCATCGCAAGACTGATTAAGAGAATTAGATCCAAGGCCAACACGTTCAGGAAGATTAAATTTTTCCATGTTCTTAGAAATCCTAATGTTTTGGCGGACTCGGCGGCCAATAAATCCATAACTATTGGCCTTAATGAGCTATCAGTTAACTCGATTGTAACCATTGACATCCCTCCTTAGTTTGTTGTTTGCTTTATTCCTGGCACTGGTTGTGATTCTGGTTGGTTGATGTATTATGTCCCTCTGATCAGCATTTCTTTACTGAGCTCTCCTCTATAATATAACTGCTTCTGTTAAAAAAAAACACTTACGGTAAGCACCATAAAACTTAAGTTATCATGTTTACTGAGTGATCAATATTCAATTAGAGATTGATTTCACTCCAAATCAATTAAATATCAGTCAATGCCCATGATTGAAGGTATGGTGCATTAGTTGTGCATGAAGAAGATTTCAATGCATGGATTGATTATTCCAAGAAGAAAATTCGAAATTGTAATGCATGGGTGCATAAATGGCATGCAACCATTCACCCTAGTTTAAATGGAAGAGTATTTGGAATGTTATTAATATTCTAGGCATATGACAAGTTCATTACAATGATTACAACTAATTATTATTCTCTATTGCTTAGTGTTTTCTCTTATCAGGAAATATGATATTGTGATGTAAACTATTCTCTGTAAATATATCTAATACACTCATAAAGAATTGTTGGGTTTTTCATCCTCTATATTAAGAGGGTTTTCCTAGGGTATATCTTCTCTCATGTGGATGATTTGATTCAGTATTTCAAGTATTCAGAAATTTATTGTTAAAATTTTCAAAGTTCAAATATCTGCATTATTTCTCAAAATATTAACATGTTATTAGATATTAGGGTGTGAATGAGTTGAGTTTGTGAAAGAAAATAGAATCCTACATAGATAATAAGGATTAAGTAATGTTTTGAATCCATGACATCAATATTTTTCCGATCGAAATACCATTTTAAGGTTACTTCCAACTTCAAAACATGGAATGTGAGAATATTGAACATTCTTGAGGAGCATGACCTAGATGGATACATATCCATTGTGGTAGAGGATCCTACCACCAACGAAGGGAAAATCCAAGAGAAAGTCAGTATGCACAATTCTCGTCACTATTCCAAGGGACAAATTTCATGGAGCATTTACGATAAAACCATGAGGAATCATAAAAAACCATTGAAAACCCACTTCCCAAATGCACTCGTTCACCTTAGTTGAGCGTATTTTGAAAATTCAAAACCATTTGGGAGATATGCTCTGGTATTCAAAGATGAATTTTTTAGAATTTTTATTATGGTCAGTTTCAAAACTAGACAAATTGTTTGAATGACCTAGGGATTTGTGGATTGAATATTATCCTTCTCTAATCAATTTTGTGTATAAGAAGAGCCACATAGTATTAAGAACTCATCTGAAGAAGAGGATGATGACTGTTAGAATAATTTTTTTATCTGAAGAAGAGCGAGTCACTCCAGGTTGCATGGGATATAATTTCTCAATGTAGAGATTTTCCACCTCATGCATGGATCCATATTTTCAAGTTAAAGTTGTAGTAAGTTTCCATGAAGGAATAATATCAATATTGAGAGACTCCTGTATTCTCCACAAGGGATCCCACACATAACAATAAAATATAAGTTTTTATATTTGATTGTTATATGCTTTTATAAATCAGATCTAAATGGTTTTGAATTTGTTTCCATTACAAGTATCTAGAGATCTGTATAATTGGTATTAGGAATGATGTTATGGGATAACATGGTTAAAAGCATATGATACTATATTTGTGTTTATTTGTAAATACTAAAACTCATGAAAGTATATGTTATGATTAATATGGGCTACATAAAATTTCACAAGATATGAATATAGGGATGCATAACATTACATGAGATTAGAACGAGGTTACGATGAAACATTATTTAATATGTCTACATAACCATGTGAACTATTGAAATTACATTGAGGTATTCATGTGAATAAATTTCATGAGATATGGTTATAATGAAACATTGAAGATATAAATATATGGTTGCATAAAATTACATGAGACTATAATGGGGTTATGATGAAACATTATTTAATGTGTGCATAACCATGTGAACTAATGAAATTACATTGAAGTATCCATGTGAATAACTTCATGAGATATGGTTAAAAATTTTGCATGTCTATATGAAATTTTTGTCCTTGCATTGAAATGACTAGATTATGCAAGGTTGCTGATAACTTGACAAAATTTGGCATGTATGGAAATACCATACGCTATGGCCTACAATAAGAGAATAACATGCATTCATTCCAATGAATTATTTTTTAAAAGTAAGCAAGATGCTGTGAAGTAGGAAACTTCCATGAGAAAATTGGGAGGACTCAATGTTTTTTTTGGTGGGGGGGGGGGGGCCCTTCAACAATTTTTTATCCAGAAGGAAGCCTTAATCTATATGAACAAGAATCCTGCAGGTATTTTACTTTTTATCCTAGTTACATTCATGTATGTATAGTGGAACACGAGTCTCAAATATGGAGGACTTAGATTTATGTTTCTCACATCCTAGATGTTGAGAGGGAGAATCTAGATTCCCTAGCTCCTAAAAAACAAGTGGAACTAATTAAATAAATTCCTTCTATATAGATATTTTCATGGTGATCATATTCAGAAGGAAATTATATTTAAGAATCTTGGATGGTTCTCGAGTTTATAGGTGTAGCAGTCACTAGATAATATTTTCTTATGTTGAGGAAAATGTTTAGTAGAGTTTCTGAAAGGATTAAACAAAATGGACTATAAGTCCATGACCACACACTTGAAGATAAATTTGATTCTTATTCAGATTTGTAGGATCTTACTAGATGTTATATATACCTAGTTAGCACCAGGATTGAATATATGCTTTGTAGTCAGTACATCATCATGTACAACAAAGCATTAGTTATACTACCCACTCAGTATGAGTGAATGTGGATTTAGACATGTCTCGCTCAGTGAAAGTAAATAATGATTCTGACTAGTGTAGTGATAGAGAATGATCACATCAAAGATTTTTCTCCATATAGAGCATGCTGTAAAGCAGCAAAAGCGTTAAGAGGTTCCTAGTTAGTTATATTTGAGACATGGTGCAGAAAGAAATACAACTCCAACACATATCCGCAGATAAGCCAAATTGCTGACATTCTTACTAAAATCCTTTGTCCAGGAAAATATTGATGTAATGCAGAAAGACTCCTCTATATGAAAAGGGAGTATTGATTATTGTTCATAGGAAGCAATAGATAAAATCCTCATCAATTATTCATGGTACATGACTCACAAAACCAAGGGATGTAGTATCTATTGTGTTCAGAGTCCACATGAGAAGATGCATAGTCAAGGTATTCGATAAATTCTCCAGACAGTATAATATTATAATGAGTCAATGTTGAAGATTGACATAGGTAAATTTTTCTTAATAAAAAAAAAATTACACATTTTTTATGTTTTATAAAAGTTTGACACAATGGATTGTAAATCCATAGTTTATACCTTAGGGAAACTACATTCCGGATCGGATCCCGATGATGCTACCATGGGTAAGTAGCTTGTTGGTATCTTATGGTAATTATTAGACCCGTTGTATTCTATGTTTTTTACTAAGAATATGTTATAGTAATTTTGAGGTACATTAGAATAAGTTCCTTATTGTATTTTTATACATATATAATAGACCTATTATATAGATTGGGAATAAATATTTGTATTGTAGTTAGTACTATAGAAGAAAAGTGTATTGTAGTTAATACTACAGAAGAAAGGTGTATATCAGATAGTACTAAAGAATCAATGATTTGTAGATAATAATACCCCTTGAGGATAATAGTAGCTTGGGATGCTACCTACTGGGGTGAAATACTTGAGGCTACAGATATTGGGTATTATATTCAAGCTTTCTGAAAACCCGGTGTTTCATGTTTAGTTGAAAGAAATTAAGTTGAAGTTTTACTATGGTCGAATTCATGGTCATGTAAGGTGAAACTTTAGTAATAGCTACTGATGAGAAGATTGCATATGTGTTGAAAAAGTCATTGTTAGTGATGAAATTCATATACTTCCGAGATAAGATTGGTATGGTAGAGAATTCCTGATATGACAGAGAATGTCTAGAATTGCAGAGAAATGCTATCCATGGACCATTCATTAATGTTAACACATGGACCATGCATTAATATAAAGAGATAATAAGACCATGCATTAAGATAAAGAGATAATATGCTATCCATGGACCATGCATTAAGATAAAGAGATAATAAGAAAATATAATTCAACTTTCCCATGTAGAAGAGTGGATGGACTCAAGATATAAAGCTAAAGTTATAAATATTTATTTAAATATGAATTTTCATGTCCCCTCCCCTCTCGTATGGAGTGGACGCGACGAACTGCTATCCAACTAGGAATTTAGCCCCATGAACATAATAATAAATGCAATGAAATTAAAAACATACATGCAGATGCATAAAGCAATAACATAAGGTGGAAACAAATCTCATTCAATACATTCCTCCAATACATTCATAATAATTAAAAACAAATACATTGCAGAATTAACACAAGAGAGCACTTATCTTGAAATTGAGTTTCCGTGAGAAACTAGCTATGTCGTTGCAACGTTCCACCCAACCATAGGCTAGTTGTGTTCATCAATCTCTAAAAACAACTACCACCCCCAAGCTAGGAATTATTTCCACAAGGAAAAAGGGAAAAACAGGCTCACACATAGCCAAATACACACCAATGTTCAGCCAAGCCAATGCAGAGTTGGGTTTATCAGGATGCTAAGGCAGTGGAAAGGAAGAATTGATAAGCTAGTGAGCTCAACCACAAAGATATGGACACCTCTACAAGATCTATCTAGCTTGGCCTCCACAATACCTACATACCCAACACAAGGAATTAGTCCCTTCACTGCTACACATTCCCTTAGTCCATACCTTCCATTCTAGTGGTCTTCAAGGTGTGCATAGAAGATTAGCCAACCCCTTTTGATCATTTTGTGAGCTTCCTATATTCACTAGTTTTATTAAGCCAATTCTGGGCCTCTTCCACTCCTACCAGTTCAGACCCAAACAAGGATGCACATAACAACAAACATAAGTGTTGGGTATGAAGAAAACATCCTAGGAACAAAAAACAAAAAAGGTATATGGGGGGAAACAACCTTGGGAGAGAAATTTTGTTTTAGAAAACGTTTATGAGCTTCACATGGGTAAAAAATACCTCTACAAACTCCCAAATTGTGAATCTCTCTTCCCAGCCATTATGCAATACCGAAAACAGGTTTCTAGCCATGGAAAAATGAGAAACGTTGCAGAAAACGTGAAGGAAAAATGCCTAGCTAGCTCTAGTTGCGTGAGGAAGTGAAAATGTGGGTGAGGAATGGCTTGGGGACCAATTTCTAGGTGTTTCCTTTCCCCATAAGAAAAAGCATGATTTTCCAAAATTAATTGCTAGCCCCAATACGAAATTGACTTCCATACCTCTCCATTCTCAATGCATTAACTATCTCAACCAAATTCTAGAAGAATTAAGTGAGTGGGTGCATAATAAAAAATGAGTAGCTGAGAGTTTATGGGTTATCTCATTGACTTTTGGCTTAACACCATTGGTTCAAGGTTTTGAATCATTTCCCCGCCTTTTTCCATGTGAAATCATGCCCCCATCTCTTGTTGCATTTCATAGCTAGTTTTGGGTATTTTATTAAATTTCATTTTTACATGATGTATCAAAACATATTGTCCCTGGATAGCACGAGAACCATATGCATCGATTTTAATTTTCGATACAGAAAAAACTAAATCGATGGTGGGGCCTTAGCCTTGAGCTCCTCACCATGATTTAGTGACGATATTTACATCATTTACAATTTTAATGCAATTAGGGTCAAAATTAGGATATTACATTCATGACTTAATCGGTGCTTCAGTTAAAGCATCAACTGAACTATTAATGAATGTAATTTGTTAAGTAAATAAGATCTCAAATATTTTTCATGCAATAACATTTCATTTGAAATCTCATTTTCTCATGAAATGGGTCAAAGGTGCACACATTACCCTGTAATTCATTATGATTTTCTATAAAAGATAGATAATCCATAAAACTTTATATTTCAAACACAAGTCTCAAGAGTTGGCCATTCCATTATTTCTTTCATCTTTCCATGTTCCATATGCAAGCCTTCTTAAAAAATGAAAAAACCAAGATACACTAACCCCTACTTCATGAAAGTACACTTATTTAGATTGATGAGTAACTTATATTGCTTTCGCTTATATAATACTTGTATTAACTGTTTAAGATGTTCCTCTCTTGTCTTGTTGAAAATTATAATATCATCTAATTCAACTACCAAAAACTTACCAATATAAGGATTCAACACCTCATTCACGAGTATCATTAAAGTACTTGGAGCATTTGTCAAACCAAATGGCATAAAAAACCATTCAAAATCCTTTTGTCATCTTAAATGTTATTTTCCACTCGCCTCCTTCACAAATTATTATCCAATCATAGCCACTTTTTAAATCAATATTAGTGATATACCTTTCTCCACTCAAGAAATAAATGAAATCATCCATTCATGGAAAGGGAAAGCTATATTTTATTGGTGGGTGTGGATCTACGTTCAGGTATTTTATAATCTCAATGTTTCAATCTCTACTCTGAGATCATCATCAGGAGACCAATTGAAGGTATTTATATTTTATTATTATATATTCAATGGCTCTATACTTAGTGCACATTATCCATTATCCTCCATCCTTAGGTGTAAGTACATAAGTTATTGCACATGGACTAAAGTTTTTCTTTATCAACCCTCATTCCAATATGTCATGAACTTGCCTATTTAATTCCTTATTTTTTTTGGCGTCATTCTATGTGGTGCCTTGTTTGGAAAACTTCATCCTAGTATGACATCAATTTGATGTGATATGCTTCTCACAAGTGTGAATCCCTTTGGCATCTCTTCAAAAATAATCTCTTTAAATCAGACAACACCCCTTCAACTTCTACTAGAATATGAAATCTCTTCATATCTAGGGTCAAACCCTTAGGTATAATGGCAAAACAAAAATTCAATTTTCTTTTTTTTTTCTATCAGAAATGCCTTTGTTGAACACAGCATTATCCTCCTACCAAAACACTTACAACTGCTACTACTCTCTCCTCCTTATTTTAATGGTGTAATCAAAGTTTGTTTCCCTTTATTCTCAAATAGAAAACTATTCTTAATTGCATCATACACAATATTTCTATCATACTACCAAGGTATACCCAACAATAGATGGCGTTCATCCATTGGTAATACATCTCACAACACACTGTCATGATAATTCTCAATCTTGAAACTGATCCAACACTGTTGAAAAATAGTGACATGGTGCCTTTTTTGCAACCACGATACTCTATAAGGTTGAGGTTGTGTCCTACACTTAAAAATCAGATTCTTTGTGACTTCTATGGACACTATATTTTCAATACTTCCCCCATTTACAATTAAACAATAACACTTACATATGATTGTGTACTTAATCTTGCAAACAAACTTCCTTTGATCTAGTTTTCTAGCTTTAATAGGGTTCTCTAAACATTATCATCTCTCCATCTTCTAGTTTGCCTACCTTGTTAATGTTTGAGAAAAATCAAAGATGCTTGAACTTTAATTTTATCAAACAATTTCAAGAATTATGAATTTCATAATTCATCCACATATGAATATTTATATTAGCCACATATGAATATCATAAAAAAATCAGCCACATAAATCAGCTCCATAAATAAGACATATAAATCAATAAACCACAAGAGACAAAATATACCTTGAGAAAACCCTCCAAACATAGACGATGAAAAACCCAACAATCATTTGAGTATGATAGATAGATATGCAGAGAATGGTTTACAACACAAAAACATATTTCCCGATAAGAGATATCACCATAGAAGTATGTAACTGTATTGAACTTTCCATATGCCTAGCATATTAATAACAAGACAAAAACCCTAGTATGCATAAGGTAGCGCATAGGAGGATCAATAAACACACTAAAAGCACCACATAGTGCATTCACAAGGAGGATCTAACTAGACTCTTTTTTTTGTTCGTATTTTTGACACATCTCCTTATGTTTTTACTCAAATTCTGAGTGGGAGAGCTCGTTGGATGCAAAATTTAATTGCACACCCAACGAGTACCGACACTACATACTTTTGACGGACCCCTCTACCCCAAAAACAAGAAATACCTAGAAAAACATGATGATGATGTCATCATCATGTTTTTCTAGGTATTTCTTGTTTTTGGGGTAGAGGGGTCCATCAAAAGTATGCAGTGTTGGTACTCGTTGGATGTGGAATTAAATTCCGCATCCAATGAGCTCTCCCGCTCATAATTTGAGTAAAAACGCAGGGAGATATGTCTAAAATACGAACAAAAAAAGTAGTTATTTTCATTCTTCCTCCAAAATTAATAACTATTATTTTATTATTTTCCTTAGGAGGCCCATTTTAGACTTCAAATTTCCTCAAATTATGTTAGCATTGGGTTTCTCCAGAGTTGCTTGGATCAATTGAATATGTGTGAAGGAAATGCACAGAACATGCAGTTGAAGTTAGAAATCCTTTGTATATTAGTTAAATATATGATGCATCGACCAAATTTCAGTACAGTGTTTTGTGAAGCTATGAAGAATACTCATACAGGTGAAAGCATCCTTGGGGATTTGTCAAAGACCTTACATTTTTCATTACCTGAGCAAATTGGATTGGGACTGGCCTTGGCAGACTCAAATGATACAAATCAAAGCCAAGAAGGTAGGTATAGTTGTGTCTATTTATTATGAACATCTCACTCTTCATTCTTGGAAATAGGGGTTTGTGAAATACATATTTGGCTTGTTTTTTTCTTTATTCATAGTTTTAAATTTTTTCCCTTTATGAGGATGGAACGAATTACCACAGGTATTTCTGTCTTTAGGTCAAAAATTTTGTGAGTCTAAAATAATGGAACTGTACCAGAACCCAACAACCAGTATTTTTGAAGATCTCATTGAGTATATTTCATTATTCCTTCATCAGAGTGAAGGATTATCAAAGAGTGTGCCCACTTTCCTCGAGGCATTGTCTTTCTTACAACCCAAAGCCCAAACGTCACTGTTACTGACTCCATTATTTACAAATGAAGTGAATGTTGTTAATTCCTTGAAGTATGAACATTATTTAAATAGTTGTTCATCCAATGCTATGTTAATATTTATGACTTAACAATTTATAGCAATAGCTCTACTTTCTTCCTTTACCTTGACCAGAGGTGCTTAGCATTGTTCCCAAGTGAAGTGGTTACCTCGAGGTGGCTGGGCCTATGTGGGTCCTCCCAGTCTACCAAACTGTTCTCATCTTTATTTTGGCCCATTTTAGCTAGTGGGAGTGTTAAGCATTGTGCAGATAATGCACATCATGATTTAGATAGTAATACTTCACATATTGATTTAGACTAACAGATTAGCTAGATGATCCCTTCTAACTTGAGTTTCCCTATACCATACTAATCACACTATTTTTTTTGAAAATTCTTCATATATTACCTCAAAGAACAAACAATTATAACATAGTTTTAGATAGTTACATCATACAGACAACAAGGGAATTGTGAGAGTCCCAGTCTAGCAAGTAAATCACATGAGACCGAACTTTGACAAGGACATTCTCAACATGAAGACAAAATGCATGCTGGTGAACTTGTAGGAGTATAACCGATTCTTGTTAAAACTCCAAAAACCCCTATGAGAAAGGGGATGAGGAACCTCATTGAAAGGAACTTTAAAATGATATTCACAATATACCATTGTTAACCAAATGATTTGAAAGCCAAAGTAATCTGCAGTGACCATCCACCCAGGAGGGTCCTTTTTTAGGTGAGCAGAGTGTTACATCTTGGCTTTTTACAAGATAAGTCCAATACTCTAGGTACAAACCCTAGAGAAACTCTTGGAAGTTGTACCCACTGTCACCTTAGTAGAACCTCCCTTCACTTTAGGTTGGCTCTCCTCCAGCATGGAGTACTTTCCTTAGATAAAATTACTAGTCTACCTATTAGCACGGATTTAAAAATCATATTAGTGGTTTGTGTGTTTAATATTCTCCTTTCGAATAAAAGGATGAGAAGACAAGCAAGATTGAGTGCCTTGTCCTTAATGAAGAAGTTTAGAATGCAAAAGGAATTCAGCAAGTTATGTTATACATAAACATCACTAATTAATTCAACCACATTGATGCAAAGAACTGCTTGATAGGTTGATCAAGAGGCTCTGTCATCTCCATCTCAAAACCAACTGGCATATGATGCCTCAAAGCAAATAGATAAGAAACAACCATGAAATGAGAGTGAACAAGAGCATTCGTATTCATTAACAACATTATTACATCAAGGAATAAGGAGGGAATGAATGCCTCTCCAAAATTTCCTTCTCTTGCACCCAAACAGTCGACAAAGAAAAGAATGTGCAACTAATATGAAAATAGAGACATACCAGCATCTATATTCCAGCAAAAGACCAAATACTTCACCAAAGCGTTTCCTCCCTTTAACCTACAAATTACAGTATCCTCCCCCTTCTAAAGGGGAATTCTCTCCACTTGAATTTCTGATTTGCAAATGAGGAGAGATCATTCTTTTATATCCTTTTCTCATCCACTAATTTTAAAATAAAAAATTATTCAGAAAGTCTAGAGAGCCTTAGATCCTTTTCTCCAAGAATTATTAATAAAAGATTATGAAAAGGGTCTAGAAATTCCATTTGTCCTATTTATCAAGAACAAAATCTTAAATATGTTTTCTTTATGGGATATGGGGGCTTCCTTAGGACCTTCTAGGCTGAATGCTCCCTTCTTGAGAACCATTCCTTCAATGCTCTCATAAAACAATAATAGACGTCAATTCAAAAAGGGTGTTCTTAAAGGTAGGGAAATAATCCTTTTTTGAATGATAAAAGAATCCTATGCATCGTCATTAGAGCTAGGACATTCCTTCAAAACCTCCTTCACGTTGGGTGCTTCAAACCCGGCCATGGTTTGCATAAAAATTGAAATCACTGTAAATCCCTTAATATTGGTCATATTTTATATTATGACTACAGTTATAAAATGCCACAACCACTCTGCACCTATTGGCAGTGATTTGGTGACTGTCCAGGAACTTTGTCAAAAGATATCTGTGCAAGATGGTGGGTGCTGCTAACCAACTCTTTACAAAGTGGATCTCATATAAATATGTGTCCTTACAATAATGACCTAATAGAACAAAGTAGCTAGAATGGGTATTCCTCTCCTAAAACATGCAATAACAAGTGTAAGATATATATATGTGTGTGTGTGTTTGTGTGTGTGTGTGTGTGTGTGTGTGTGTGTGAATAATAACATAAATAAATATAGATGATGATGAAAATATAAGTAGCATATTAATTTGTAACTGTGATTCAAATCCACTCATTCTGATAACATGGAAATATAGTGTCAGCATGAGTTAGCAATGTATTATTCATTCTAAATCTCCTGAGAAATTTTGTTCTTTCTTCTGGGCATATATTAGTCGTTGCCTCATTCCCCCAATGAATATTTCTAATCAAAACTTGGGCTCACTAATCTCAGGCCAACCCCCACTATTTTAGAACTAACAAATAGATCCACTATTAAACCAGAAGGAATTTTGGATCATCTCATCATCTCAGTTGATTCTTGGGAGTATTCTGCTGAATTCTTGGTTTTACAACCTAAGTCGCAGTTAGGAGGATACCCACTGATCCTGGGAAGGACTTGGTTAGCTACAGCTGATGCTTGCATTAGCTGCTGATCTAGGTCTATGACCATATCAGATGGCACCGAGACAAAGAACCTCACTCTCTATCCTCCAGCTTGACCGAGCTTAGAAGCTGAAACTCCTTTATGGATGGAGCCAGAGGAAGAAGAGGGCGTTCAGCCATTATTAACGATAAGGAAGGATTTAACCTTTAAGGATGAAACTAAAGATGTTGCTATTAATAATTTCATCAATGAACCCACTTCTGTCAATAAGGAAATTTATCAAATCCTAAACATTACTCTAGGTGAGGAAGAACAAGAAAATCTCACAGAAGAAGCATTAGTCAATGACACTGGCATATAGTTCCAGTATTGAAAAATTTGAAAAGTATTCCTATCGAGGTAGAGTCTGGAAAAACCTTGAATATTAACCCCAGCCTCTCCTTAGATGAATAGAAGCGCTTGGTTAGTCTCTTAAAAGAACACAAGGGGGCATTTTCCTGGGAGTACACAAACATGAGGGGTGTTCCCTCTAACCTGTGCACCCATCATATTTATATTAAAAGTGACTCCCGGCCTGTGTGCCAGCCTCAACGATGAATGAACCCCAATCTTAGGGACATAGTGAAGGAATAAATTCAAAAACTCTTGGAAGCAGGATTTATATATCCCATTTCAGACAGCGAGTGGGTGTCCCCACTCGTAATAGTACCCAAGAAAAGTGGTAAATGGAGAGTCTGTGTGGACTATAGAGATTTGAACAAGGAAACACCAAAAGATCATTTTCCCTTGCCTTTTATCGATCAAGTACTCGACACCTTATCGAGGAAGAATTTCTTCTCCTTCCTGGATGGGTTTAGCAGGTACAATCAAATCCAGATTGCTTCTGAAGACCAAGATAAAACTACCTTCACCTGTCCCTGGGGAACGCTTGCATATAGAGTGCTTCCCTTTGGCTTGTGCAATGCACCAGCAACATTTCAAAGAGCTGTGATTGGCATATTTTTAGAATTAGTTAATGATAGTATGTAAATTTTTATGGATGATTTTACTCCTGATGGCAAAGATTTTGAAGAAGCATTGAAAAATTTGGAAATTTTTTTAACTTGCTGTGAACATACCCAGCTCGCTTTAAGCACTGAAAAGTGCCATATGATGATGAGTGAAGGAGTAGTATTGGGGCATTTCATCTCTGTAGATGGAATCCAGGTGGATCCCTCAAAAATCAAGGTAATAAAAAATATGCCTACTCCTATAACTCAAAAAGAAGTGCAAAAGTTTCTTAGGACATGCTGGATATTACCGAAGATTTATAGAAAACTTTTCCAAACTTGCCTCTCCTTGGTTTTCACTGTTAATGAAGGATGTGTGATTTTTTTGGAATGAAGCATGCCATACATCGTTTGTTAAGCTTAAGGAGAATATCTCCACAACTCCCATCTTAAGAGGACCCAATTGGACCCTGCCCTTTCACATTTCTTCAGATGCTTCCGATACTGCCATTGGAACAGTTTTAGGACAGCATGATGGTCAAGTACCTTATGCAATTTTCTATATTAGTAAAAACTTATCCCTTCCTGAGCTGAATTATACTGTCACCAAGAAGGAGTTCTTAGACATTGTTTACTCCATTAACAAATTTCGACATTATATTACTAGATATCCTACATTTGTGCACACCGACCACTCTGCCATCAAATATTTAATGAATAAACCTGTTACTAATGCCAGGGTGACTAGATGGATTTTATTATTACAGGAGTTTGATATTACCATTATAGACAAACCTGGAAGATAAAATGTTGTCACTGATTTCTTATCTCATTTCACTAACAGTGATGATAATTTGCCTGTTGAGGACTCTTTTCCAAATGAACACTTATTTGCAATTTCAGCTCACTCCCCTTGGTATGCAGATGTCGCTAATTACTTCGCTATAGGAAATCTTCTAGCACATTTGTCCAAAAGAGAAAAAATCAAAATTATTCAACAAAGTGCCAGGTATTGTTGGGTAAACGATCATCTCTTATACACAGGCCCTGATCTTGAGATCAAAAGATGTGTAAGAGAAGATGAAATATTCCATATTTTGAAGGCCTGCCATGATGAGCCTTGTGGGGGGCATTTTACAGACAGAAGGATAGGACACAAAGCGCTGAGAATGGGCTACTATTGGCCGACCCTTTTCGGGGATGCAAAAAGATATGTCCAGTCTTGTGATAGCTGCCAGAGGATGGGCCAACCCAATAGATTAGATCAAATGCATATTCAAACAAAATTAGTGGTTGAACCCTTTGATAGGCGGGCTTTAGATTTCATTGGTCCTATCAGCCCTCATTCCAAGCAAAAAGCCTACATCTTGGTCTGTACCGACTACATGACGAAATGGGTAGAAGCTGTGGCTCTGGTGAAAGACAATGACCAGGATGTGATTGATTTCTTGTATATTGAAATATTTACCCATTTCGGGGTACCCAAGGAAGTGGTTACCAATGGAGGACTGCAGTTTGTGTCGCATCAATTTGAAGCTCTGCTACGGAAGTATCATATTCAGCACCGGATAGATTCACCCTACCATCCCCAAGCCAATGGCTAGGTGGAAAGCACTAACAAAGTCATTGAAGCTATCCTTACCAAGACGGTCAAGAGCCATCGTAGAGATTGGGTTGATAGACTTCCGAAAGCATTATGGGCATATTGTACCACTTGGCGCAACACTATAGGTTTCTCTCCTTATGACTTGGTGTATGGGAAAAGTGTTTTCTTCCCAATGTAATTTGAGATTAAGACTTTGAAGACAGCCACAGAAGTAAAACTAGATGTAACCGAAGCCCAGAAGAGAAGATTGAATTAATTGAACGAACTTGACGAGAACCGATTAGCCACTGTAGATCAAATTGTATTAATCCAGCAATAGAGGTCCAATTGGCACGAACGATTCATCAATAAGAAAGTCTTCTGTGAAGGAGACTGGGCACTATTATATGATTCAAGATTCAAAAGAGACTTCAAGGGTAAACTACGGATAAGATGGCTAGGCCCATACCTAGTAGACAGAGTATTTGATAATGGTACGGTCCTTCTGGTAACCATTGATGAGAATCGTGCACCATTTTTTGCTAATGGTCACAGGCTACGACTATACCATAAGCCCATTTCAAAGGACGCATTTACATCACAGATTGCAGCTGATCCAGACTACCAGCTAGCACAAGGGCAAGAATTTTTTTCTACCCCTGTCAATCCTTAGTTAATCACTGTAAATCTCATATGAATTCTTGTACATAAATAAATTGTTTGTTTTTTCTTTTGTTTTCTTTTACACTTGATCCATTTTTTTTATGAAATGTGTAGGGAAGTGCCTAAGAGCAGTGGTCATCATCGGGCCTAGTGACCAGTGTCGTTTTTCTGTAACTCCCTGCACCAGAAGAAAATTCCTTGAATAAATATGTTGCAGCTACAACACCGTAAAAATTCCACCCTTACCCCATTTTGCGCAGCTACAACACCATAAAACTTCCACTTTTATCCCATTTTGTGCAGCTGCAACACCGCAAAACTCCCACCCTTATTTCGTTCCGCGCAGCTACAACATCATTTTACTTTTGTCCATTTTTCATTTTTCCTGGCATCTGCAACACCATCAACTTCCGTCAACCTAACGCCTTTTTCACCTTTTTCCAGCAGCTGCGACACCTTTTTCTGGAAGCTGCGACACCTTTTTCCAGCAGCTGCGATATCTTTTTCCAGTAGCTGCGACACCTTTTTCTAGTAGCTGTGACACCTTTTTCCAACAGTTGTGATATATTTTTCTGGTAATTGCGACACCTTTTTTTGGCAGCTGCGACAACATTTTTCGGCAGCTACGACACCTTTTTCCGGTAGTTGCGACACCTTTTCTGGAGGCTGTGACTACGCTACATTTGGCTGATTTTTCTATAATTCGAAGCCATGACTATGCTGAATTGTCTGATTTCTTTATGATCTGCAGCTGTGACTCCATTATTGGTAGAACTCTTTGCAACTGCAGTTAGTAAATCCTCCAGAAATGGCTTCGATTCCTGATGCCAGTAATTTGACTCATACTCCAACACTCATCATGTTTCTGACCATTTTAACACGATGGTTTTTGGTTCACCAGTGAAAAAGGTTATTACAGCACCCCTATAATAATGATTACATTTAATGACTGCACATCACACGAGTACATCTTTCGTAATGACTGCACATCACATGTTCTACTATTCTCCAAAGGACATCATCCATCGCATATTTTCGAAGGTATGGCTTTGATTAACTACTTGATTAAGTATTAACGGGATCTGACAATATTAATCATACCTTCTTTTCTATGCCCATTATCACATCGTTAGCTCTCCACTCGTGAGACTTAATGACTAATTATGTTACCTGATAACCACCACCTTTCCTAATTTGGGATAAAATTCCAACTAATCCAATGCACTGAAACTTTCTGAATTTACCCAACTCCACTCTCAGTTGTTCATGCATACTCTGTGCTTCAACCTCCATTGTCAGATTCTGTAATTTGTTGGACTGCAACATACTTCTAAAGGAAGACAAACATGGGTATTCCAGCTCGCTATGAACCTCCAAACATGCAAGAACTCAGACAAAATGCTGAAGTTTTCACCATCTTTCAAGATGCGGGTTGGACTAAATTCTTCCAACGCCTGAATGGATTTCACCGTGAAACATCTTTACTGTTAGCCTTGAATCTTACAGAAACCCACTCAGAGGTTTGGGAATTGTGTATTGAATTCTCTGAAGCCATAGTGACTGAGGTCACTGGTCTTCCCCAGGTGGGAAGAGCTTGGTTTGGACGAAGAACCCCCAATCCAGTAGTAATACAAGATTTTATCACGGAAGGGGAGCACGTTCAATCATCACAGAGGGGGATAGCATTATAGTCATTACCACGCCCATGGAATCAAGTAGCAATTTTCCTCAAGAAGTATATCACCTGTGAAAGTAGGTATCAAATGGTCTATCCCTTTGAATTTCCTTTATTATCTCATCTCCGTCACAGGGCTTTGCTAAACATTCCATTCTATTTATTCAATGATTTACATCACATGGTGGGGTTATTCTGAGTTGGTAAGCATCCACTCTCTTCACTTAGCCACCATGGCCTCATTACTCATGGGGCCTATTCAAAATCAAGAAGAGCTGGTCAATCCACAGTTGAGGGGAAATGTAGAGCAACAGGAGGTTCGGAGCCCCTCTAATTTAATTGGGGGGGAGATGAGACTGGATTGGAGGATCAATCAGGAGAACAAGCAAGGCTATTAAAAGAGGATGTACAAGGAAACCCAGTGGAAAGACTAAATATTGGGGCAGCTCTGACAGCAGAGGTTGAAACTGGAGCAGCATTAGATGCTGCAACAGTTGAAACTGAAGATGTTAGAGCTATGATAATAGAATAAAACACTGAGGGGATGACCATTGAATCTTCCCCTGAATGGGAAGGAACCCTAATTGAGGAAGAACATCCCGAAGAACAAGAAAATGTTGGAACTAGGGATATCCCTTCCACCTCAGCTGCGAATTTAGAAACTCCAGCACCACAGGGAAAAAGGAGGAGATCAAAAGATGAAATAAATGCATCACCACCAATAAGACAAAAAAGAACCAGGTCAGTCACAGCAGCAGAAGTAGCAAGGGAAAGATGGGAAAACCTAGAAGCACAAATTGAGTTCCCCATTCTTAGACCCAAACTAGTTGATGCCCCACAAGAACTAGTCATAGAAGAACCTCAAATTGAAGGACTTATGTTTGAGAATAGGCTATTAAAAGAGGAAGTATGAGCACTCTAAAAGGAATTAGAAAATTTGAAGGAAGCGTGCAAAAAATAGAGTGAAAGGAAGCTGCACACATTGGTTGAGGCTGCAGACCAACTAGAAGGATCAATTCCTGCTAAGGCTGGCAATGAGGAAGAAAGAGTGGTCTGTCCTATGTGTGGATAAATCTTTGATGAGTCAAGATACAAGGTCATAGTTCGTGCCTTTACAACAAAGTAGTCTACACCTACAACTGTGGAAGGATAGGGACAACTTGATTTGAAAGATGGTGAAACTCCCCAAGAGAAACTCCAGGAAAAGGAAGTTGCAGATGAGTAGGGCGCTGTCACACAAGAACCAGCATCTTTGAATATTCTTGTTGAAATTACCACTAGACTTGGGACAGAGGAACTAGAGGATGAGGTTATTCTTGATTTTGTTGAGGAATATTGCACTGTGACCCCTGAACCCTCTCATGACACAGAAATAATAGAAATCGAACCACAACAGTAGAACAATGATGAGGTTGAACATGATGTTGACACACAAGAACCAGCATCCTTGAATGTTCTTATTCAAGTGGCCATCCAAATGAGGGAAGAAGAACTAGGGATTGAAAAAAAATTGGAATTCAATGAATAAATTTGTACTATGACTCCTGAATTGTCTCATGACATCGATATATTAGAAATGGAATCACAATAGGGAGATGAAGAAGTAAACCAGGATGTTGCTACACAAGAACCAACATCCTTGAAAATTGTAGTAGAGACCCTCAGGATGCAACAAGAAGCCAACCCCGAATTGGATATCATTCCTAATGTGGATTTAGGTGAAGATGAAGAAAGCTCAATCACAATCCTCAGGTGATACTGAAATCCTTGAGGAATAGCTTCATATTGAAGAAGACATACAATCCCAATAGCATGACGAAAAAGAAGAATAGGGCACTATCACACAAGAACCAACATCCTTACATTCCCCTGCTGAAGTTGCAACTGATAATCAGGTAGATAAGAAGATTCAAATTCAGGAGGAAGTTGTCCCACAAGAACCAACATCCTCACAATCAGGTACCAAAGTTGCCATAGGAGAACCTGAGAAAAAGGATGATGTTACACAAGAACCAACATCTACAGTAGTTGTTCTAGGAATACCAGTGGTTGGAGTTGTTGCAGAAGAAATTTTAGGAAGGGATGCTGTTACACAAGAACCAACATCCCTAAAAGTAACTTCAGAAGTGCAGAATGTCCAATGTGGCACATCAGGGGATAAGGTGTGGACCAAACCCCTTCAAAATTTTATTAATTTGGATTTTGACAAGGAGGAGTATCCTGAAGAAGAAGAAACCCTGAATCCTACAGAATAAATCTCAATCTTGAGAATGGAAGTAAGGAAGTGGAGAAGTCAGGTGGAAAGCTACCAACAAGGGATGGTTCCCCTCACTGAACATAGAAAGACTATCAGAGGACTGAAGGAAAATGGGAAAAAGAACTCATGACCCATAAACTCCATGAGAAAGAACTACAGAAGGAGTTGAGGGAGATGAAGAAGTTCAAGTCTATGCAGGTAGAAAAATACCAGATGCATGCTCTTTCTCAAGAATTATTGGACACCAGGGTACCCTCCTCCTCTTACCCTGTCTTTTTATTCGAACAATTTATTTGGTTTAAGTTAAGGGTTGTGAAAGAAGGAAGATCATATGAGATAGAAACCTCAGTAAAATTCTTGGAAACATTTCTGAGAAGTAATTTTGAGGACCAGAATTTACTGTGTGAGCTGTATTTGCATGATATGGCTTGTCCTTTGGACCACCATTCGAATCCTGATCCTTTTTTAGCCAATGTTCAGCTGAGGGCTTTTGCTTATTTTGTGAGCAATCATGTTCAGTGGGAAATGTCTTTCCAAACCTTTTCTCATAATGAATCCCACTCTAATCTATGGATCCAAAGTGAGCCTCAAAATCCTCGCCTTCTCCTTGCTTGACACTAGAGTCTACTCTCATGCCCCATCCAGACTCGACATATAATGGAACTGCAGGAAGGGGTTATTTCTACTTGTACCAGGCAGATTTCCATACATCAACAAATAGCTTTGGAAGGAAGTAAGCATAGATGGTAGGTCGCCTCTCCAATCCTCAGAAATAGGGACCCCTATTGTTATAGAAATTTTGAACAAGCACTTTCCAGGATTGAGGGTTATGTTGGATGTATAAGGGAATGTGGGGTTAATTGGCTGGGACTGAAATTTAAATTTCCTCTCATCTGGTGGCCAGAAAAACCGTACAGAGAGAATTTCTCATTAACCAGGGCAGAAGAGCATAAATGTTGGAGATATTGGGTTGTCCATAAGGGGTTTATAGAAAAAGAAAGAATTTCTGAATTCCCCTACATCTTTTCTTCTCTCCATGAACAAAGTATAGTGCAAGATTCAGATTTAGAATAATGGAGGTTGTTGCACGAGGACATGCAATAGAATAGTTGGGGGGAGATGTTGGGCCCATAAATGGCCCCTTTTTTACCATCCTTATCCACCTCTTTTTTGCCTTATCCTACCCTATTGTGCATGCCAAACATATGTTTTTCCTCACTCTGCCCCTCAAGTCACAAAGGTATGATTAGTTATTGTCTTATTTTATTAATGCTTAGGATTGTGGTAATCAAGGCTCTATATCTTCAAATATGCTAACATATGATGGTTTATAAAGGTATTTCAAGATATAGAGAATGCAGGTGTAGCGGGTTGAACATGCTAAGGGAAGGATGAACATTTATTGCTTAAGTTGATCGCCACCCATCCTACCGTTTCCCAAAGAAAGCAATCCCAGTGTATTATTCCACGCAAAGCTGTACAAGGGTAGCTGCAACAGAATGCGATAGATATGGAAGGCAACAGTGTGTCACTGCTCAAAAATAGTTGTGGTCTGCGGGATATCTTCTCAATCGAACATGATCATCATTATTTCTGGGTCAATTAATAGTTTCACTATATTTCCTACTCTCATCCTGCCATGGTTGTAACAGTTGTTGTAATTAAGGCCACATGAAGATCAGAGATCTTCATGGTTACCCAATAATAGGGATAGGATGTTATGATTGACATTGTATAAATATGGGGAACTGTTTTGAGCCAGGGGTTGAACCCTTAACCAAATTATTGTATTAGCTGTGACTGATATTGTGTGATTTATCTGCCCTTTTTAATACAAGGAGTTACTTCAGATCTCAGTGCTTTAATGTGCGTTACTTCCAGCATATCTGTGTGAACGCTGGGCCCGCCTTCCCACAGGGATTACGGAGTTAAATCACGGGGTCTTCACTTAGTGAAACCATGCCATAGCATGTTCGTTCGTGACATATGAAACAATACCCCTATTTTCAAAAAATATTGGAAAATACCTCCCAAAATTGTTTTTTTTAACCCCCTCCAAATATGCCTTCCCAATTTTAAAAAACCCTTATTTTCGCTATATATTGTATGTATCCATTTTTTCATTTACATTTTTTATACCCATTTATATTTCTACCTAGTATATTGACATGATACCCCACATGCATTTTACAATGCACCTTGCTTCTTTTGATGTATATTGTGGATGCACATTACTTCACCCACGATGATCAACACCACAGAGATCACATTAACTTCCTAAATTAACACTAGTTTGTCATTTTTTTCCAGGTGCATGCACAAGATCAAAGCATAAGGCAAAAACATACAATGTGAAAAAGTTCAAACAAACTTCTAGCTAGGGATAAAGAGTGGATGGCCTCCAACAGGATTAACATTGATAGTGTGTTAACTGCACATATACAGCAAATACATTTTTTTCCAGGTGCCTGAAAAATATCAGAGCTTAAGACAAAAACATACATTGTTGTGTTTAAAATTTTGTAACATAGCATAAAGAGTGCACCCTTATCAGGAAATTATTCAATGGTAACATACTCATCATGTCTCACATAAATACTCCAAAGTTTAAAATGATTAACAGCTGACGAGGATGGATGTTCAAAAACCCATTGGCAACAATTAAAGACTTGCATTGGCATCGTCTTCTAAAATGTATTTTTCAGAAGGTATTTCAGTAAATTCACATTCCAAATCTGCTAAAACTCTTCACAAGTTCCATTATAGTTGGGTTATGGACCAAGTCTTGGCTAACTTTGAAAGATTGATTCCATAATGCTTTTTAGGTCACCTCGATAAACAAGCTACTATCTATTTATGACATCAACTGCTAGCCACATATAATTCCACATAAAATGCAGGTAAAGTGATATATGACCAAATACTAAACCAGATGATGGATTGGATGCTCAATGTAGCATCCAACAAAAATCAATATGCATGAGCTTAAAAAAACACATTTATTGTCAATTGCATCTATATCTCAAGCAGTTGTGAGAGTATTATCCTCCCCACCCAAGATCAATTTCCTCAAGTGACATGTTGATCTCTTAATGAGTATATTGTTGTATTGGCCTTGAGCCCTGAAGAATCTAGTTCACCCTCGGTACCATCGTCCGAATGAGAAGTACCTAGTGGGTTTCCCTGGGGATATGTATTGCACGGAACAAAAAACAAATGCATTTATTGTATGTAATGTGGTCTCTCTATGAGGAATTTCCTACAATGGGAATTCATGGAGATACGTTTGCGAGCCCATATAAGAGGCTAGATTGAAAATGGGCCTTAAAAATCATGTACTTCTTAGTTAGCAAAGTTAAAAATAGCTCATGTTACTGTAATAAACAGTATCTGGTAAAATATTAGCCACTATACCAAGCTTGCTTTGTAAAACCTCTTCTCACATTTTCATAAATCAAAATAGGTTTGGTAAAAATGTCATGAGATATGTTTGCATGCCAAGGAATCCTGTTAAGAATGATTAAACTAAATGCAAGTCGACTCAGGTTTTTTATCTTCCTTTAAGTAGCTAACAGGCTACTTTAATCTTCTCTTAATTATAATTGCTTGAGCAGAGCAACGACCAAACCATTTCACATTGCAGGTTACTGGAGATAAAGTGTAACTAAATGGCAAGATATGTTAAATTGGTCTTAAAAAAAACTGCAGGTACTTTGTCTTATATACTTTATCTTATATTAATTAATAATCCTTGTGTTAAGTCACCTTTAATAACAAATATATGACTGTGTTATGCAAAACTTCCCCGGTGTTATGAAAACATATATGGGTAGGTTCTGGATGCAGTTCATGAACTCAATTTTCTATACCCATGCATATGGTGTTTAATTGCAAAACCTGTGTTGCAAAAGAAGCCCATTTGCCTTGATACAGAAAGAAGGAATAATTATGCTTTCATATTGGTAATCACTCTTGAACACGATAAATGAAGTGTTGAGATGGGAGAAGATCCTCTTCTACAGCAATTGAATTGAGATTCAAGAACACAATTTGATTTCCTGAGTCCTTACCGATTATATAAGAACACAACAGTGATCAATGTTCCCATCAAATAACATAATGAACATGAAATGTATTTTACCAATTGTACATTTGAATAAAAAGTACATATGATGCAATTTGATTTCATTTCCATGATGACAAATAAAATGCAAAACACCAGGAAAAAGGACACATCCAACTATATATGAGCATCATGAACAAATACCCCACCTCCAAGAAGGGCAATTGCAAGGTATGTTTTCATACATGCTGGTAGTTGAAACCAGGTTGGATACTATTAGAATCCAATATCCTGTATCTTTCCCTTGTTCTAAACGTTGCACTACCAAAAAAATGTAAATCCACTATCCAAGTAATGTGATTCCACCCTTCTATGGTATCCATGTATAAACAAATGTTCACTTTTAGATGAAAAAATATATTTCGATCTTTCTCCTCACGGCTTAGTTGCAGAGGATTCTCTCCTGCATGAGAAGTAAGGAAGTTTGTTGTAGGGAGAACAAACTTTGGATTTCTCCCTGAAGCTCATATGACAACAAGAAAATGATTATGATTCTCTCCAATACACATGCTTATCTTTCATGCATGTTCAATCTTCAATGCTTCTCACATATACAACCTAGTAAGGGATTGGCATAGAAGTTTTCCTCCAATTTTGGGAAATCCCCAAATTCTCTTGGATAAGGAGGTCCTTGTTGGTCAGAGTGTAACTTTTTCACTTTGGACACAAATTTCTCCCATGAAATCTGACCTTTATCCAACTTATCTGTCAGTTTCACTAGATTTTTCCTATCATACAACCCAATTAGTAAAACTTTGTGAAGCATAATGAATTTATAAGCATGGTAACAAAATTGAGCGTTGAAAATATTAAGAGGTACCTGCCTGGACTGATAGTTTTCCTGAAACCTTCAAACCGCCTATGCCCTTGCACTGCTTTTTCCATGTTCCCATCATAAGTATAAACAAAAACATCACTTTATAGAGATACAATATAATCCAATCCGGCAAGCCTGTTCTGATAGTTTTCAAAAGTCTCTAACTCCTCTTATGTAGCTAGAGTTGAATGGGTAAAGAGATTTGGAAATTCATCATACAGAACTTTCATGCTGCCATTCCCAAAAAATTTCCCTGCTACAATGTAAATGTTTGTTGTGGATGGAAAGCCTAAGTCTTTCAAAAGAAGTGCAGTCTCACGAGGAGTCATAGGACAACCTCCTTGTGTCCTTTTCTCCTCACCATCAATATATTTCTCCTTCCAGTGACTGAATTCATATCTGATTTGCTGAAGTTCTTCTGCTTCCTCTGATGTCAAGTTAAGCGTACATCCAGTGAATGATAGCTTGCCCTTCTCATATCTACACCATTGTCAGAATAAAGGAAGCAAACTAGCAAATCAATATATGGAATATGATGTGCACACATATTCATATCTCTGTGTGTTATTTGACAAAGTTCTGATATTTGTTTGGTAGCATGAGCTCAGTTGTGACCCTACTGAGGCTGATAGAACTAAACTATGACCTTGTGGGCTATTAAATCTAGGTCTTGACCTCTCTTTTTCCTGCTCAGGAACTTTGTGATGCCTATTGGGATTCCTGGGTTGAACTGTGACCTACTAGGGTTTCTTAAGTCTCATTCCTTTAATTATCAAGTTTTTTATGTGCAATAAAAATATTATAAGATGTGCAGTGGACTCTTCTTATGTTTGGGATGTTGTCCACAAATTTAAATCAAGGAACATTTATTTTGTCCCTCATGAGAAAATGCCATTGTTCTCCATCCAGAACAAGAACCAAGTTAGCATACCCAACCTTAAGCTCAAGCATAAACGTGGATAACAACTCCAGAAAAAAAAACATCAAAAACATTGTAGTCAAGAATTTATTTTGTCCCTCATTAGAGAGTGCCATTGTACTCTATCTAGAACAACAATCAAGCTAGCATACCCAACCTTCAAATCAAGCATAAATGTGGATAACAACTCCAAACAGGTATCAATAAAATAATGTATGTATATTGTCACCAATGTTATCATGCAATTGCCTAGTTCCATGCTAGTACATACATGGTTAGAATCCCGCTAGGTGGGTGCACTAGACTATGCCAATGGAATTACTAGGGATGACATCCACAAATGTGGAGAAACAACCCTTGGATTTCCCTGTAAGGTTTTCCTTAGCAAAACAAATATTTTAGTGGAAAATTGATGCCACCAATATTTTCATTCAATATTGCCGAAATGGCAATTTTGGAACAAACATACTACCACAAATGCAATATGAAAATGTAAAACCATCGTGAGATAAATATATCCTTCAATATAACTCCCAGTTTTTAATTATATACTCATTGAAATCCCTAAAGTCTAATAGGCTTATAAATTTTCACAAAACATAAACTTTACTTATAGGATCCTTTTCAATAAATTTCTTCTAGGAGATGGCTACCTTCAAGAAGACTAGGAATCTTCATCCTTGCAAGAAACATACTTATTTAGTTCCAGAACTATTTATGTTTAATCACTTTTAGTGCATCCTATTATAGTTTATAATGAATTTATATTAACCTGTTAAAAATCACAACATTTTAGTACAACAAAAATCAATATGAAGAAACTAGCCAGGAATAAGGGTAAAAACTTCCTTTAAAAATAGAAGATAAAACATTTACCTCAAAAACCTCTCCATGCTGCTCACAAAGACTTGTTAAATCTTCCTTGGTTATATTCCGAGGTAAATTACCTACAAAGACTTCAGTACCATGTGGAGGGTGTGCTAACAATTCCTCATCATTACACTCTTCTTTGTCCTTATCGGCCTTCTGCAGGAAAGGCATCCTCTATAGTATCATCATTGGCATCATCTTCAAATAATTTTTCAGGGTCTACATTTGACACATTAGCATCTTGGTTAGCTTCTTGTTCATCCTGTGAACCAGATCCTTCATCCTCTGCTAGTTTAGGATCAAGGACTTCTTGACCATCATTTTTCTCTTCCTCTTCAACATCTCCCTCATCCTCTGCTTCCTCATCCATTATTTCTTCTGGATCTTCTTCATCACCATCAAGGTCAACTTGCTCTTCATCAAGCTCATCATGCAAATATTCAGTAGATCCTCTGGCATCCTCCATTGTCTCAATCTTCTTGTCTGTTGCATGAATGCCATACAAAGCTTGAAGGGAAACTGTGGAGGAGGTGAAGAAGAAAGGAGTATTTGTAGAAAGAGGGAAAGAAATATACTGGAGATAGAACAAGTGAAACTGCAGTAGGTTTTGCAGAGTGAGAATCTCAAAGGAAATATAAGGGCCATGAGAAATCCCTTGAGAGATATTACTAAATGAAATTTAAAAGGGAGGATACCAAAGGGTAAATTTAACAAAGGTAGAGCTCGCCAAAGAGCTGAAAAACGTGATGGGATGATGGAGGAGATCTGTAGGGTCTGCGCAGCGTGGTTTTGACTGCAGATCTTGCATTTGCCGGTGCTGTACAGTGGTCCTTCCCATCGAGGGTAGAGCCTGCGGTTGTTTTCGAGGTTGTCCTCTCACCCATGTGCTCTTAGGCTGGCTTGGATCGCTGGTGGGGCAGACCAATGGGTACGCCATTGGATCTACACTCTAAGGGCTTCAACCAACTCATTTCCTCTCAGTCTAAAAGATCAAGTAAAGGAATTCCTCTGAAATTTGTCAAAAGACTTGAAGATGTTCCTGAAGTTGCTCTCCCTCCGGAAGAAACTATGCGGGTTTCCCTCTCCTTGGCAGACTGAGCTCTAATCGGGCAATTCACGGGACTTTGGCCCTCGCCAAAAACCACGGACAGCTGGGTCCAAAGAAACTGGAGTCCCCTAATAACCAAAAATTTAGCATCATACTCTGTTGGAAGAGGATTCTTTCTGTTTGACTTTGAATCTAAGGAAGATAAAGACTTAATTTTCAGGAACGGGCCCTATTTCATGGGGCCGCAGGGTCTCTACCTTAATGGGAAGACTCTGGATTTCGATCCCGAGGATGAAACCCCCAAAGTTGTGCCAGTCTGGTCAGATTTCCCAATCTTCCCATGCACTGTTGGAACCCTAAATCCCTCTAGGTTATAGGGACCGCACTAGGGAAATACATTGATATGGCTATCCTAAAGGACCAATATGCATGCGCCTGCATATGCGTTGAGGTGGATCTTGAAGCTGGATTTCCAGAGGTTATAAAACTTTCAGTGGGGAACTGGTCCCACTTCCAAAAGCTTGACTATGAACAACTCCCGTTCAAGTGCAGAGGCTGTCAAGAATATGGGCACTTCATCCAGAATTGCCCTAAAAAACTGGAACCCCAACATGATAAAGCGGAAGGTTGGCAAAATATGAATAGATCAAGAACTAAAAATCAAGTTGGGGAGGCCTCTAAGAAGGGTGAAGGCAACAAAGAAGTTAGATCTATTCCTCTTGAAGGATCTCAAGAAACCCCTAAGACTAAAGAAACTAATGAACCAAGGGATGAAACCTTTGAGGCAGAAGAGAAATCAAGTAGTGGAGATAGCAAAGAACTAGAAGTAGCCCTACCAGACCAATCCGAGAGTGATCAATTTGTTGCGATATTTCTATGGTATTGCTAAGTCTTCTATTTTGAACAATCTGTGATCTGTTTATGTCATATACTGAATTTTGGGATGTGATCAGTTTCCTGCTGTGGAGAATAATTATCTGTTTTGGATTTGTTGCGCAGAATTAATATGACACGACGGTTGTTGCCTAAATGTTGTCTTTTGTTTTCCTATTTTCTCTACTGCGATGTCAATGAGAAGTGTATTGAATCTGTTTATGATTTACTGATGTTGCTACAATGAGTTGATGATGTGATCCATCCCAATTCTGTCCCAATTCTGATGAATGATGATGAAGCTTATTAAAGTTGTTTTATGAATGATATTGTTGCGATAACACTGTTGCGATAAATGAATGATGTGATATGTTAGATCCGTAGTTGTGAAGATCAATTGTGATAACTATATTAAGTTCTGTTGAGTGACTTGGATTGATATGATACTTATGTTGTCAAAGCCATGGATGCCATATCTTCCCTTCTTACTACCGAAAACTTGGTTCTGAAAAATCTCCCTTGAACATATCGAGTGAGACTTCGTCCACTCTGCGGATGTTGCTGGGCATGGTAAAACCTGTCTGAGTTGGTGCTCAGGGAGATCGTGTTGGTTGGGCATCTACAGAGTGAGAACCCCTATAGGCAAGGCTTTGTTGGTGGGTTTTTCCAACAAAATTCACCAATTTAGTCACTAATCACATGAATTGGAGGAACACTTCTAACACTCTTCAAAAGAATGATGACAATTCCACTCTTTGGATTCGAAGTGAACCTCAGTCCCCTAGGTACCTGGTTGCAAGACACAAAAGACACCTTTCATCTTCTCAAAGGGTTAATCATTTAATGGCATTACAACAGGAGTTTATTTATTCCTATGTCAACATGATCTCTCAGTAGGAGCCTCATGCCTTGGAAGGAAGCAAGAATCGGTGGGAAGCCTCTTCCACATCCTTAAGAGAAAAGGGTCCATATTGTTTTGAAAATTTCAAGTATGCCTTGTCTTGGGTGCCATAATATGTTAAATGCATGGAAACATGTGGAAAATATGGTTGGGATTAAAATTCATATTTCCACTGATATGGCTGTTTGAGAGGCAATATAAGAGCACCTACAAATTGTCCAAGAAAGAAAAAAAGAATTGTTGGGATAATTTAATTACAAGCAATGGGTTTTTGAATAAAAGTGAGAAAACTGAATCTTCTTTTAACTTCACCAAATTCCACATTAGAAGTTTTGAGTCAAACTCAAATTTAGATTAGATGGAGGTTGTTGCATGGGGACATGCAATAATACAGTTGGTGAGAGATGTTGGGTGCTAGAAATGCTCCTTTTTGCTTATTAATATTCAACCTTTTTTCCTTTTTTCTTCTTTTATTTAAAACCAAGTCATTATCTTTCCCAAAAATAGGCATGGATTCAAAAATGTATAATTCATTATTATTTTGTTACATTAATGCTTAGAAATGCTTGTGATTATGGATTTTATTCATCGTAATGTTGACTTGTGATGAATTTATGGGAATTAAGTGAAGACCTCAGGGAATCAGGAATATCGACTTGCTGATACATGTGAGCACCGAAGTATTTGGTAGTAGTTGCACATATCTAAGTCTTAGTTTGGATCATTGTTGAAACAACTCAGGCTAATTACCCACGCAACTATCTGAGACTCATTCAACGTGGATAAGTTCGAGTTGTAAAGGCGCAATTGCTTATGGAACAAAATTCATTCTCATGTAACAATCATTGTAACTGTTTCTATTTTCTACATTGTATATTCAGAATCCTGAAGATCAAATATCATCATGGATGCATGAATTAAGGAACCTGAACTGCCTTGTCTCAGTATATATTGGAAGACAGGATCATACATAAGGTTAGGCTTCTTTTGGGAGAACTTGTAGTAGCAGTGAAGAACTTTGTATTTGAAATCCTTTATCAATGAAAGAAATGACATTTTAATGATTACTGTGTATTAAGTTTTGAGATCCTGTAGCGACATTTCTTTTAGAAGGATAAGGACCATCTTCTTCCAGAGGTGTCGAGATTAGTTAGTAGTTGTTTCCTTAGATTCTTTAGTTTTGTGTTTTGTGAATTTCCAATTAGATTATTTTCAGTTTGCTGCAATAGTTTGGTTAATTGGCATAGAATTTAATTGATTAAGAATTCATTTTGCTTGATTGAATGGTGTGAGCATTAAGAATAATATTTCCTTTCATTAGATTATTGCTAAAACAGTCAACTGGGTAGTGTAACATTTCTTTCTGCAAGTGTGTTGTTTATTATGGCTATCACAACTACGCTCTGGTACTGTGTATTACCATTGTTGAATTTATTTCATGGAGTACTGAATATGTAGATTACACATAGAATTTCATAGTAGAATAAGTGCTGATTCCTTTTATGGTTGAACACTGCAAGTATGATTTAATTTCTTTCATGATGATGTTTTAGGATTTAACTTATTGTAAAATCAATTTAGCTGAAATATATTTGAGCTGTAATCTTGTAGATGATGACATAAAAGGAGTGTGAACTTCCTTAATTTGTAATGGTCTGTGTTGATTGAAGTTAGATTGAACAGTTAGCAGAGGAAAGATTAAAATTTAGATAGATTGGGTGTCTTTCATTTATTGATCCGTTACTGAATTGTTTACGCATAGACTTTGCTTGATTACCTTTGAAATAACTAGACTTCCCTGGGTTGACAATTTATATTGAGCACTATGTTTATTAACTCTTAATTAATAGGAAATTATAGTGACCAACAAAGTGTTGGGCTCAAGGAATGTCATATTTTTCTACTATAAAAGTCCCCATTCACAAGCCATATTCCTTCACTTGTAATACATTCCATAGTTGTTATTCTGTAACTTACCACTAAATATGTCCCTTCTAGCTTGTGGTTGATTATTATGATTTTTTTTTATATTTTTAATTATTAAAGATTTTTTTATCATGAAGGTTTAATAACATGTTTCTATGATTAAGAAACACATTATTGTGCTGGCATATTCGACCTTCCAGAACCAAGATGGTAGACAAAACTAGATTTTTGGATTCTTGCACTCAAAATATTCAGATTCCTACACTCAAACACATATTTTCAGATAATTGCACCAAAAATATTCAGATCCTTGCACCCAAATCCACAATTGTAGAGAATCAAATTTAATTGATTTACCATATGACATTAAATGACTTGGCTATGACGGTGGAGGTCATTTTTCAACCTATGATTTCTAAATAAGGGTGGAGGATAGCATACATGCAGACTTTTATTTTATTTTCTTATTCAAAATTTTCTATTGTAATAGATATTTATACAGCTGAAAGTTCCTTTTGTAATCCTAATTTCAATGGAATGAAGAGATGATCCTGTACAAGTTTGGTGTGCATATTATCTACTTGATCAAAGCATATTCAGGCAGGGTTAACCAGTGTGGGAAGGGCCCCTACTTCTGGTAACATCTTTCTTTTTCTTTCTTTTTTTACCTTTTGTAGAATATATTGTAAGTGTGTTGCTTGCATTGTTTATTTTTAATTCAGTTTAATACATTCTTGATTTTAATTCATGTTCATTTTTAATATCATATTTATAATATCTTAACTCCTAGAATTAATTTAGATTTTGATAGATTACCCCTTGAATGGATTGCATTCACATTCATTTATAACTAACTTTATTTTATACAAGAATTATGGATTCCACATGTTTCTTATTCCTACATTATTCCTACAAGCATTTTATGTAGTTGTATTCCTGCGTTATAACTCATTCAAGCATTAAAACTCGTTCTCGCAATGTAATCCGTTTCGGCACTGCGCATTCTAGCACTCTAATTCTGTCACTTATGCTTGTTCCAATACTATGATTTTGGTATTTATGCATTCTATTAATTCACAATCCATATTTACAGTTGCACTTACACTCTCACTTTGTTACTATACATTTTGCAACACTCACACAAACCAGATATGCCAAATTGCCAACGTTCTTTCTAAAAGCCTCTGTCTGGGACAAGGTTGATGTAATACAGATTGACTCCTCTAGATGAAGAGGGAGTATTGATGATTTTTCGTAGGAAGAAACAAATAAATTTCCCACCAGTTAGTCATGGTACATGACTCAGACAACCAAGGGATGTAGTATCTATTGTAGAGAGGGCTCACATGAGTAGAGACATAGTTAAGGTATTAGAGAAATTTTTTAGATAGTAGAAGATTCTAATAAGTCAATGTTGAATATTGACATAGGTAATTTTTTCTTCTTGAAAATAAAATTACACATTTTTTATGTGTTAAAATTTTTTGACACAATGGATTGCAAATCCATAGTTTCTAGTTTAGGGAAACTACATTCTAGATCGGATCCAGATGATAATACCATGGGTAAGTAGCTTGTTGGTCTCTTAAGTTACTTAGTATACATGTTTTATTTTATTGTTATTACTAAGAATATGTTAGAGTACCTTTGAGGTAAATTAGAATAAGTTCCTTATTGTATTTTGATATATAGTAGACCTATTATATAGCTTGGGATTAGTTATGTATATTGCAGTTAATACTATATAAGAAAAGTGTATTATGACCAGTAATACAAAAGCAAGGTATATGTCATAGAGTACTATAGAAGCAACGTATTTTTCAGATAGTACTACCTACTGAGGAGAAGAGTAGCTTGGGATGCTACTTACTGGGGTGAAATACTTGAGCATACAGACATTAGGTATTATCGTCAATCTTTCTGAAAACCTAGTGTTTAATGTTTAGTTGAAACACATTAAGATGAATTTTTACTTCATCAGATTCATGGTCATGTAAGGAGAAACTTCAAGACGTAGCTATCGATGAGCAGATCGCATATGTATTGAAAAGGTCATCATTGGTGACAAAGTTTAAATACTTCCGATATAATCGTGGTATGGCAGAGAAATCCTGGTATGACAGAGAATGACTAGAATAGCAGAGAATGTCTCCCCCACTTAGAGGGAGTGTTTACTGTATATCATCAGGAGTCATTCTCCATAATTCTAGTTTGTATCAAGTCCTATCTATATCTTCATATGATTGAGGTGGTGATGATCACACTGCAAAGTCTTGTGTTGTATCAATATTGTAGACATGTGTTGTATCAATTCATTTTGATTCTCATAGATGTCACCCTATGAGATGGATATCCAATTAAAGAGATGGGCTTGTGAGTTATATCAAGCTATGATCCTCGTGTGGTCATCTAGAGAATGGATACCCATTGAGGTGGACCTATAATCATAGAGGTAATATGTGATATATTACTAACCATAGTAATTTGAGATAGATAAAGCTATCAAGTATCCTTTAGAGACTGATCACCTCTAGAGTGAATTACTTTAGCACATGACTATATGGTCCTAGATTAATATAATATGATCACAAAATGTGATAATTATTATGATTATATTATGATATGATGAATTAATGTTAACACATATACCATGCAGTAAAATAAAGAGATAAGCAATAAAGAGATAATAAGAAAAGAGATTTCAAATTACCCATGCCACAGACAGGATGGACTCTAGATATAAAGCTGAAGTTATAAAGCTTTAGTTAAATATGAATGCCTCAATCAATGCATTAGCTAAAGCATCAACTAAACTATAAATGAATGGAATCAATTAAGTAAATAAGAGCTCAATGTTCATCAATCAACATACATCAATTAACTAAAGTAATCCATGCAAAGTTAATAATAGGAAATAAATAAAATGTTTTGCACAGACAACACTTACGGTAAGCACCATAAAACTTAAATTATCATGTTTATTGAGTGATCAATATTCAATTAGAGATTGATTTCACTCCAAATCAATTAAATATCAGTCAATGCCCATGATTGAAGGTATGGTGCATTAGTTGTGCATGAAGAAGATTTCAATGCATGGATTGATTATTCCAAGAAGAAAATTCGAAATTGTAATGCATGGGTGCATAAATGGCATGCAACCATTCACCCTAGTTTAAATGGAAGAGTATTTGGAATGATATGGCCGCACGGGCGAAATACCTTGGATCAATTTCTTCAACATCTTAATAACCTAAACAACAATATCAAGTTCACTATGGAGATCGAAGAAGACAACAAACTACCTTTTCTCGACGTCCTTATCTCAAGGAAAGAGGATGGCTCGATATCCCACCAAGTCTATAGGAAGAAAACCCATACAGATAGATATCTTCATGCCAATTCCCACCATTTCCCGCCTCAGAAAGTCGGAGTTATACATACCCTCGTAACAAGAGCCTTGAGAATTTCTGACGACGAACACATCAAAGATGAGATTGAACATCTAGCTGAAGTCTTTAAGGATAACGGTTATAGTATAGGACAATTTAGGAAAATAGTTTCCTCCTCTAAGAAACCTAGAAAGAAGAAGACCTTGGACAATAATGACGACCCCATGTTGAACAAGGTCTCCCTTCCCTACATTAAAGGTACCACAGATAGACTCGCCAAAACCCTAAGAAGACATAAAATCCAAGTTCTCTTCACCCCTCCCAACACCATTAGGAACTATGTCGACTCTCTCAAAGATCCAATTGATCCAAAAGCCTACAAAGGGGTCTATTCCATTCTATGTTCATGCGGCCTGTTATATATAGGTGAAACCGGACGATCCATGGAGACTAGATTCAAAGAACATAGCGCAGACCTCAGACACGATAGACATAAGAAATCCGCCCTCGCAGAGCATGCGCACCTTACTAAACACCACATTTGTCTTGAAGAGGAAAAAGTCATCGCGAGAGAGGACAACTTAACCAAAAGGAAAATAAGAGAAAAGATTGAGATCAACCTTAATGAGGACTGCCTTAACCGAGACGATGGTGCCAGGATCAGTGACTCCTGGAAACCTCTCCTTTGCTCCCTACAAACCATTAAAAACCTTCAATCGAATTCTTAAGGTTTGGTATCCTACCATACCTTCCCTTAAGCCCTCCTTGGACTTTGAAAACCTCTGCCACTCCTCCTTTTAGGTCATTTCTAATAGTTCGAGTTCTAGGTCTAGGTTAAAAATTTAAAATTAAAAATAAAAATAAAAAATAAATACTTTTAAAAAAACTAAATTTAAAAATTAATTTTATAAAAACCTTTAAAAACTTGTAATTTTTAAAATCTATAATTAAAAAACCCTTATAATACTTCTAAAACTAAAACAAAGTTAATAAGTCTAAATGATTTTATAATTAAATTAAATACTTTTAAACCTTAAATTTGTTGAACAAAACTTAAAATTTATCACTAAAAACTACTCTAGTGTTTAGGTCTAGGTAACTTAGAATTTAAATATTATTTCTTTCAAAATACCTAAAATTAAAAAATCAATTTTATAAAAAAACCCTTGAAAACCCTTAAAATTTGTAATTATTAAAATTAACCTAATTAAAAATTTTATTAAAATTTTTATATTTGAAACTTTTAAAAACTTGAAAATTAAAACAAATTAACAATTCTAAATGATTTTAATTAAATTCCTTTAAAACTTTTATAAGAAGATGAAAAATTTTAAAGCAAAAACTTAAAAATTATAATTAAAGGTTATAATTAAACTTATTAAAAATTTTAGGTAATAAAAAAGATTAAGAACTTTTAAACCCTAATTCTTAAACTCCATAATTTGTAAGATTTTAAACAAAATAATAATTTTTTACTAAGCCGACTCTTCTTTTACATTTCTTACCCTAAACCTAATATTTCATATTTAACCACTCGGGCATCTTACACTTTTCCACACGCTTCTAACCGTCTCCTGATGATGATCCCAGAGTAGGGATCGAAACGTCGAGTTCGCCATTCTTCGAACGCAGATCCTCTTTATTAGTATTTGGAATGTTATTAATATTCTAGGCATATTACAAGTTCATTACAATGATTACAACTAATTATTATTCTCTATTGCTCAGTGTTTTCTCTTATCGGGAAATATGATATTGTGATGTAAACTATTCTCTGTAAATATATCTAATACACTCATAAAGAATTGTTGGGTTTTTCATCCTCTATATTAAGAGGGTTTTCCTAGGGTATATCTTCTCTCATGTGGATTATTTGATTTAGTATTTCAAGTATTCATAAATTTATTGTTAAAATTTTCAAAGTTCAAATATCTGCATTATTTCTCAAAATATTAACATGTTATCAGATATTAGGGTGTGAATGAGTTGAGTTTGTGAAAGAAAATAGAATCCTACATAGATAATAATGATTAAGTAATGGTTTGAATCCATGACATCAATATTTTTCCGATCGAAATACCATTTTAAGGTTACTTCCAACTTCAACACATGGAATGCGAGAATATTGAACATTCTTGAGGAGCATGACCTAGATGGATACATATCCATGAGCGTTGTCCAAGACAAACAGCTCAATCAGTTGACCACGCATGTGCAAGAAGTTGAAGGAGAGTTGACGACACTGAAAATGTTGCTACAAGCACTTTTGCTCATGGCATAGATCACACGGTCTGAGGAGTTAAAGGACCTATAACATAGAGCTTCCTGCGCTCAAGAATGCCAACAAAAGCATTGTGCCTAGTTGGATGAGTTTCAAGAAGTTGGTGGGTAGTTTGTTGTCAAAGCAGTTGCAATGCTGCAGGTGATGCAATAAATTCGGCAGATGGTCGATGGTAAGGTGGGGGAGGTGCACCCTGTGTAGCAGGATTTGCTTAGCTATCAAAGTGTTGCTGAAAGAGTCCAGTTATAGGTTTGAGAGAGCTCGTAGTAGTTTGAAGATTTCAAGGCCAAGACATTGGCATGTACCTTGTCTACCTAACGTGGCTCGAGGACCAGCCACAAGAATATGTTGGGGGCATGTTGGCAGGGGTTTTTGGTAAGTGAGTTGCACAACATTGCGGTAGCTACGCAAGCTCACGCAAAACTATGCAAGGTCAGATCAACGCGATGGGTGAAAAAATAACTGCTTTTGAATATTTAATGTATTAATTGACCATGTTTTGTGGACATAGGTCATTAGTGGTTAGAAGTTAGTTATAAGTGGACCTTTGATGTAAAGGCGCAAGCCTATATATAGAGATAGCTTTGAAATTGTAAGAAGATCATGATCAACCCGATACAAGTCCAAGTCAATATCCGAGAGTGATCAATTTGTTGCGATCTTTCTATGGTCTTGCTAAGTCTTCTGTTCTGAACAATCTATGATCTGTTTATGTCATATACTGAATTTTGGGATGTGATCAGTCTCCTACTGTGGAGAATAATTATCTATTTTGGATTTGTTGCGCAGAATTAATATGACATGATGGTTGTTGCCTAAATGTTGTCTTCTGTTTTCCTATTTTCTCTACTGCGATGTCAATGAGAAGTGTATTGAATCTGTTTATGATTTACTGACGTTGCTACAATGAGTTGATGATGTGATCCATCCCAATTTTATCCCAATTATGATGAATGATGATGAAGCTTATTAAAGTTGTTTTATGAATGATATTTTTGTGATAACATTGTTGCGATAAATGAATGATGTGATATGTTAGATCCGTAGTTGTGAAGATGAATTGTGATAACTATCTTAAGTTATGTTGAGTGACTTGGATTGATATGATAGTTATGCTGTCAAAGCCATAAATGCCATATCTTCCCTTCTTACTATTGGAAACTTGGTTCCGAAAAATATCCCTTGAACATATCGAGTGAGACTTTGTCCACTCTGCGGATGTTGCTGAGCATGGTAAAACCTGTCTAAGTTGGTGCTCAGGGAGATCGTGTTGGTTGGGAATCGACAGAGTGAGAAACCCTGTCGACAAGGATTTGTTGGTGGGTTTTTCCAACAGAATTCACCAATTTAGTCACTAATCATATGAATTGGAGGAATGCTTCTGACACTCTTCAAAAGAATGATGACAATTCCACTCTTTGGATTCGAAGTGAACCTCAGTTCCCTAGGTACCTGGTTGCAAGACACAAAAGACACCTTTCATCTTCTCAAAGGGTTAATCATTTAATGGCATTACAACAGGAGGTTATTTATGCCTGTGTCAACATGATCTCTCAGCAAGAGCCTCATGCCTTGGAAGGAAGCAAGAATCAGTGGGAAGCCTCTTCCACATCCTTAAGAGAAAAGGGTCCATATTGTTCTGAAAATTTCAAGTATGCCTTGTCTTGGGTGCCATAATATGTTAAATGCCTGGAAACATGTGGACAATATGGTTGGGATTAAAATTCATATTTCCACTGATATGGTTGTTTGAGAGGAAATATAAGAGCACCTACAAATTGTCCAAGAAAGAAAAAAAGAATTGTTGGGATAATTTAATTACAAGCAATGGGTTTTTGAATACAAGTGAGAAAACTGAATCTTCTTTTAACTTCACCAACTTCCACATTAGAAGTTTTGAGTCAAACTCAAATTTAGATTATATGGAGGTTGTTGCATGGGGACATGCAATAATACAGTTGGTGGGAGATGTTGGGTGCTAGAAATGCTCCTTTTTGCTTATTACTATTCAACCATTTTTCCTTTTTTCTTCTTTTATTTACAACCAAGTCATTATCTTTCCTAGGAACAGGCATGGATTCGAAAATGTATAATTCATTATTATTTTGTTACATTAATTCTTAGAAATGCTTGTGATTATGGATTTTATTCATTGTAATGTTGACTTGTGATCAATTTATGGGAATTAAGTGAAGACCTCAGGGAATCAGGAATATTGACTTGCTGATACATGTGAGCGATGAAGTATTTGGTAGTAGTTGCACATCTCTAACGCTCAGTTTGGATCGTTGTTGAAACAACTCAGGATAATTACCCACGCAACTATATGAGACTCATTCAACGTGGATAAGTTCGAGTTGTAAAGGCGCAATTGCTTATGGAACAAAATTCATTCTCATGTAACAATCATTGTAACTGTTTCTATTTTCTACATTGTATATTTAGAATCCTAAAGATCAAATATCTTCATGGATGCATGAATTAAGGAACCTGAACTACCTTGTCTCAGTATATATTGGAAGACAGGATCATACATAAGTTTAGGCTTTTTTTGGGAG
>LPNX010127021.1:269625-286276 GCA_001517045.1 Pseudotsuga menziesii | reverse complement strand
TGGTTAATTGGCATAGAATTTAATTGATTAAGAATTCATTTTGCTTGATTGAATGGTGTGAGCATTAAGAATAATATTTCCTTTCATTAGATTATTGCTGAAACAGTCGACTGGGTAGTGTAACATTTCGTTATGCAAGTGTGTTGTTTATTATGGCTATCACAACTACGCTCTAGTACTGTGTATTACCATTGTTAAATTTATTTCATGGAGTACTGAATATGTAGATTACACATAGAATTTCATAGTAGAATAAGTGTTGATTCCTTTTATGGTTGAACACTGCAAGTATGATTTAATTTCTTTCATGATGGCGTTTTAGGATTTAACTTATTGCAAAAGCAATTTAGCTGAAATATATTTGAGCTGTAATCTTGTAGATGATGACATAAAAGGAGTGTGAACTTCCTTAATTTGTAATGGTCTGTGTTGATTGAAGTTAGATTGAACAGTTAGGAGAGCAAAGATTAAAATTTAGACAGATTGGGTGTCTTTCATTTATTGATCCATTACTGAATTGTTTACGCATAGACTTTGCTTGATTACCTTTGAAATAACTAGACTTCCCTGGGTTGACAATTTATATTGAGCACTATGTTTATTAACTCTTAATTAATAGGAAATTATAGTGACCAACAAAGTGTTGGGCTCCAGGATTGTCATATTTTTCTACTATAAAAGTCCCCATTCACAATCCATATTGCTTCACTTGTAATACATTCCATAGTCGTTATTCTGTAACTTACCACTAAATATGTCCCTTCTAGCTTGTGGTTGATTATTATGATTTTTTTTTATATTTTTAATTATTAAAGATATTTTATCATGAAGGTTTAATAACATGTTTCTATGATTAAGAAACACATTATTGTGCTGGCATATTCGACATTCCAAAACCAAGATGGTAGACAAAACTTGATTTTTGGATTCTTGCACTCAAAATATTCAGATTCCTGCACTCGAACACATATTTTCAGATACTTGCACCAAAAATATTCAGATCCTTGCACCCAAATCCACAATTGTAGAGAATAAAATTTAATTGATTTACCATATGACATTAAATTACTTGGCTATGATGGTGGAGGTCATTTTTCAACCTATGATTTCTAAATAAGGGTGGAGGATAGCATACATGCAGACTTTTATTTTATTTTCTTATTCAAAAGTTTCTATTGTAATAGATATTTATACAGCTGAAAGTTCCTTTTGTAATCCTAATTTCAATGGAATGAAGAGATGATCCTGTACAAGTTTGGTGTGCATATTATCTACTTGATCAAAGCATATTCAGGTAGGGTTAACTAGTGTGGGAAGGGCCCCTACTTCTGGTAACATCTTGCTTTTTCTTTCTTTTTTTACCTTTTGTAGAATATATTGTAAGTGTGTTGCTTGCATTGTTTATTTTTAATTCAGTTTAATACATTCTTGATTTTAATTCATGTTCATTTTTAATATCATATTTATAATATCTTAACTCCTAGAATTAATTTAGATTTTGATAGATTACCCCTTGAATGGATTGCATTCACATTCATTTATAACTAACTTTATTTTATACAAGAATTATGGATTCCACATGTTTCTTATTCCTACATTATTCCTACAAGCATTTTATGTAGTTGTATTCCTGCGTTATAACTCATTCAAGCATTAAAACTCGTTCTCGCAATGTAATCCGTTTCGGCACTGCGCATTCTAGCACTCTAATTCTGTCACTTATGCTTGTTCCAATACTATGATTTTGGTATTTATGCGTTCTATTAATTCACAATCCATATTTACAGTTGCACTTACATTCTCATTCTGTTACTATGCATTTTGCAACACTCACACAAACTAGATATGCCAAATTGCCAACGTTCTTTCTAAAAGCCTCTGTCTGGGACAAGGTTGATGTAATACAGTTTGACTTCTCTAGATGAAAAGGGAGTATTGATGATTTTTCGTAGGAAGAAACAAATAAATTTCCCACTAGTTATTCATGGCACATGACTCAGACAACGAAGGGATGTAGTATCTATTGTAGAGAGGGTTCACATGAGTAGATACATAGTTAAGGTATTAGAGAACTTTTTTAGATAGTAGAAGATTCTAATAAGTCAATGTTGAATATTGACATAGGTAAGTTTTTCTTCTTGAAAATAAAATTACACATTTTTTATGTGTTAAAATTTTTTGACACAATGGATTGCAAATCCATAGTTTCTAGCCTTTAGGGAAACTACATTCTAGATCGGATCCAGATGACAATACCATGGGTAAGTAGCTTGTTGGTCTCTTAAGTTACTTAGTATACATGTTTTATTTTATTGTTATTACTAAGAATATGTTAGAGTACCTTTGAGGTACATTAGAATAAGTTCCTTATTGTATTTTGATATATAGTAGACCTATTATATAGCTTGGGATTAGTTATGTATATTGCAGTTAATACTATATAAGAAAAGTGTATTATGACCAGTAATACAAAAGCAAGGTATATGTCATAGAGTAGTATAGAAGCAACGTATTTTTCAGATAGTACTACCTACTGAGGAGAAGAGTAGCTTGGGATGCTACTTACTGGGGTGAAATACTTGAGCATACAGACATTAGGTATAATAGTCAATCTTTCTGAAAACCTAGTGTTTCATGTTTAGTTGAAACACATTAAGATGAATTTTTACTTCATCAGATTCATGGTCATGTAAGGAGAAACTTCAAGACATAGCTATCGATGAGCAGATCGCATATGTATTGAAAAGGTCATCATCGGTGACAAAGTTTAAATACTTCCGATATAATCGTGGTATGACAGAGAAATCCTGGTATGATAGAGAATGACTGGAATAGCAGAGAATGTCTCCCCCACTTAGAGGGAGTGTTTACTGTATATCATCAGGAGTCATTCTCCATAATTCTAGTTTGTATCAAGTCCTATCTATATCTTCATATGATTGAGGTGGTGATGATCACACTGCAAAGTCTTGTGTTGTATCAATATTGTAGACATGTGTTGTATCAATTCATTTTGATTCTCATAGATGTCACCCTATGAGATGGATATCCAATTAAAGAGATGAGCTTGTGAGTTATATCAAGCTATGATCCTCGTTTGGTCATCTAGAGAATGGATACCCATTGAGGTGGACCTATAATCATAGAGGTAATATGTGATATATTACTAACCATAGTAATTTGAGATAGATAAAGCTATTAAGTATCCTTTAGAGACTGATCACCTCTAGAGTGAATTACTTTAGCACATGACTATATGGTCCTAGATTAATATAATATGATCACAAAATGTGATAATTATTATGATTATATTATGATATGATGAATTAATGTTAACACATATACCATGCATTAAAATAAAGAGATAAGCAATAAAGAGATAATAAGAAAAGAGATTTCAAATTACCCATGGAACAGATTGGATGGACTCTAGATATAAAGCTGAAGTTCTAAAGCTTTAGTTAAATATGAATGCCTCAATCAATGCATTAGCTAAAGCATCAACTAAACTATAAATGAATGGAATCAATTAAGTAAATAAGAGCTCAATGTTCATCAATCAACATACATCAATTAACTAAAGTAATCCATGCAAAGTTAATAATAGGAAATAAATAAAATGTTTTACACAGACAACACTTACGGTAAGCACCATAAAACTTAAGTTATCATGTTTACTGAGTGATCAATATTCAATTAGAGATTTATTTCACTCCAAATAAATTAAATATCAGTCAATGCCCATGATTGAAGGTATGGTGCATTAGTTGTGCACGAAGAAGATTTCAATGCATGGATTGATTATTCCAAGAAGAAATTTCGAAATTGTAATGCATGGGTGCATAAATGGCATGCAACCATTCACCCTAGATTAAATGGAAGAGTATTTGGAATGTTATTAATATTCTAGGCATATGACAAGTTCATTACAATGATTACAACTAATTATTATTCTCTATTGCTTAGTGTTTTCTCTTATCGGGAAATATGATATTGTGATGTAAACTATTCTCTATAAATATATCTAATACACTCATAAAGAATTGTTGGGTTTTTCATCCTCTATATTAAGAGGGTTTTCCTAGGGTATATCTTCTCTCATGTGGATGATTTGATTCAGTATTTCAAGTATTCAGAAATTTATTGTTAAAATTTTCAAAGTTCAAATATCTACATTATTTCTCAAAATATTAACATGTTATCAGATATTAGGGTGTGAATGAGTTGAGTTTGTGAAAGAAAATAGAATCCTACATAGATAATAAGGATTAAGTAATGTTTTGTATCCATGACATCAATATTTTTCCGATCGAAATACCATTTTAAGGTTACTTTCAACTTCAAAACATGGAATGCGAGAATATTGAACATTCTTGAGGAGCATGACCTAGATGGATACATATCCATTGTGGTAGAGGATCCTACCACCAATGAAGGGAAAATCCAAGAGAAAGTCAGTATGCACAATTCTCCTCACTATTCCAAGAGACAAATTTCATGGAGCATTTACGATCAAACCATGAGGAATCATAAAAAACCATTGAAAACCCACTTCCCAAATGCACTCGTTCAACTTAGTTGAGCGTATTTTGAAAATTCAAAACCATTTGGGTTATATGCTCTGGTATTCAAAGATGATTTTTTTAGAATTTTTATTATGGTCAGTTTCAAAACTAGACGAATTGTTTGAACGACCTAGGGATTTGTGGATTGAATATTATCCTTCTCTAATCAATTTTGTGTATAAGAAGAGCCACATAGTATTAAGAACTCATCTGAAGAAGAGGATGATGATTGTTAGAATATTTTTTTTATCTGAAGAAGAGCGAGTCACTCCAGGTTGCATGGGATATAATTTCTCAATGTAGAGATTTTCCACCTCATGCATGGATCCATATTTTCAAGTTAAAGTTGTAGTAAGTTTCCATGAAGGAATAATATCAATATTGAGAGACTCCTGTATTCTCCACAAGGGATCCCACACATAACAATAAAATATAAGTTTTTATATTTGATTGTTATATGCTTTTATAAATCAGATCTAAATGGCTTTGAATGTGTTTCCATTACAAGTATCTAGAGATCTGTATTCTTGGTATTAGGAATGATGTTATGGGATAACATGGTTAAAAGCATATGATACTATATTTTTGTTTATTTGTAAATACTAAAACTCATGAAAGTATATGTTATGATTAATATGGGCTACATAAAATTTCACAAGATATGAATATAGGGATGCATAACATTACATGAGATTAGAACGAGGTTACGATGAAACATTATTTAATATGTCTACATAACCATGTGAACTATTGAAATTACATTGAGGTATTCATGTGAATAAATTTCATGAGATATGGTTATAATGAAACATTGAAGATATAAATATATGGTTGCATAAAATTACATGAGACTATAATGGGGTTATGATGAAACATTATTTAATGTGTGCATAACCATGTGAACTAATGAAATTACATTGAAGTATCCATGTGAATAATTTCATGAGATATGGTTAAAATTTTTGCATGTCTATATGAAATCTTTGTCCTTGCATTGAAATGACTAGATTATGCAAGGTTGCTGATAACTTGACAAAATTTGGCATGTATGGAAATACCATACACTATGGCCTACAATAAGAGAATAACATGCATTCATTCCAATGAATTATTTTTTAAAAGTAAGCAAGATGCTGTGAAGTAGGAAACTTCCATGAGAAAATTGGGAGGACTCAATGTTATTTTTGGTGGGGGGGGGGACCTTCAACATTATTTTATCCAGAAGGAAGCCTTAATCTATATGAACAAGAATCTTGCAGGTATTTTACATTTTATCCTAGTTACATTCATGTATGTATAGTGGAACATGAGTCTCAAAGATGGAGGACTTAGATTTATGTTTCTCACATCCTAGATGTTGAGAGGGAGAATCTAGATTCGCTAGCTCCTAAAAAACAAGTGGAACTGATTAAATAAATTCCTTCTATATAGATATTTTCATGGTGATCATATTCAGAAGGAAATTATATTTAAGAATCTTGGATGGTTCTCGAGTTTATAGGTGTAGCAGTCACTAGATAAGATTTTCTTATGTTGAGGAAAATGTTTAGTAGAGTTTCTGAAAGGATTAAAGAAAATGGACTATAAGTCCATGACCACACACTTGAAGATAAATTTGATTCTTATTCAGATTTGTAGGATCTTACTAGATGTTATATATACCTAGTTAGCACCAGGATTGAATATATGCTTTGTAGTCAGTACATCATCATGTACAACAAAGCATTAGTTATACCACCCACTCAGTATGAGTGAATGTGGATTTAGACATGTCTCGCTCAGTGAAAGTAAATAATGATTCTGACTAGTGTAGTGATAGAGAATGATCACATCAAAGATGTTTCTTCGTATAGAGCATGCTGTAAAGCAACAAAAGCGTTAAGATGTTCCTAGTTAGTTATATTTGAGACATGGTGCAGAAAGAAATACAACTCCAACACATATCCGCAGATAAGCCAAATTGCTGACATTCTTACTAAAATCCTTTGTCCAGGAAAATCTTGATGTAATGCAGAAAGACTCCTCTATATGAAGAGGGAGTATTTATTATTCTTCACAGGAAGCAATAGATAAATTCCCCACCAATTATTCATGGTACATGACTCACACAACCAAGGGATGTAGTATCTATTGTGGTGAGAGTCCACATGAGAAGAGGCATAGTCAAGGTATTAGATAAATTCTCTAGACAGTATAATATTCTAATGAGTCAATGTTGAAGATTGACATAGGTAAATTTTTCTTAATAAAAAGAAAATTACACATTTTTTATGTTTTATAAAAGTTTGACACAATGGATTGTAAATCCATAGTTTCTACCCTAGGGAAACTACATTCCGGATCGGATCCCGATGATGCTACCATGGGTAAGTAGCTTGTTGGTATCTTATGGTAATTATTAGACCCGTTTTATTTTATGTTTTTTACTAAGAATATGTTATAGTACTTTTGAGGTACATTAGAATAAGTTCCTTATTGTATTTTTATACATATATAATAGACCTATTATATAGATTGGGAATAAATATTTGTATTGCAGTTAGTACTATAGAAGAAAAGTGTATTGTAGTTAATACTATAGAAGAAAGGTGTATATCAGATAGTACTAAATAATCAATGATTTTTAGATAATAATACCCCTTGAGGATAATAGTAGCTTGGGATGCTACCTACTGGGGTGAAATACTTGAGGCTACAGATATTGGGTATTATATTCAATCTTTCTGAAAACCCGGTGTTTCATGTTTAGTTGAAATAAATTAAGATGAAGTTTTACTATGGTCGAAGTCATGGTCATGTAAGGTGAAACTTTAGTAATAGCTACTGATGAGAAGATTGCATATGTGTTGAAAAAGTCATTATTAGTGATGAAATTCATATACTTCCAAGATAAGATTGGTATGGTAGAGAATTCCTGATATGACAGAGAATGTCTAGAATAGAAGATAAATTCTATCCATGGGCCATTCATTAATGTTAACACATGGACCATGCATTAATATAAAGAGATAATAAGACCATGCATTAAGATAAAGAGATAATAAGAAAATATAATTCAACTTTCCCATGTAGAAGAGTGGATGGACTCAAGATATAAAGCTAAATATGAATTGTCATGTCCCCTCCCCTCTCGTATGGAGTGGACGCGACGAACTGCTATCCAACTAGGAATTTAGCCCCATGAACATAATAATAAATGCAATGAAAGTAAAACATACATGCAGATGCATAATGCAATAACATATGGTGGAAACAAATCTCATTCAATACATTCCTCCAATACATTCATAATAATTAAAAACAAATACATTGCAGAATTAACACAAGAGAGCACTTATCTTGAAATTGAGTTGCTGTGAGAAACTAGCTATGTCGTTGCAATGTTCCACCCAACTATAGGCTAGTTGTGTTCATCAATATCTAAAAACAACTGCCACCCCCAAGCTAGGAATTATTTCCACAAGGAAAAAGGGAAAAACAGGCTCACACATAGCCAAATACACACCAATGTTCAGCCAAGCCAATCCACAATTGGGTTTATCAGGATGTTAAGGCAGTGGAAAGGAAGAATTGATAACCTAGTGAGCTCAACCACAAAGATATGGACACCTCTACAAGCTCTATTTAGCTTGGCCTCCACAATACCTACATACCCAACACAAGGAATTATTCCCTTCACTGCTACACATTCCCTTAGTCCATACCTTCCATTCTAGTGGTCTTCAGGGTGTGCATAGAAGATTAGCCAACCCCTTTTGATAATTTTGTGAGATTCCTATATTCACTAGTTTTATTAAGCCAATTCTAGGCCTCTTCCACTCCTAACAGTTCAGACCCAAACAAGGATGCACATAACAACAAACATAAGTGTTGGGTATGAAGAAAAACATCCTAGGAACAAAAAACAAAATGGTATATGGGGGGAAACAACCTTGGGAGAGAAATTTGATTTTAGAAAATGTTTATGAGCTTCACATGGGAAAAAAATACCTCTACAAAATCCCAAATTGTGAATCTCTCTTCCCATCCATTATGCAATACCGAAAACAGGTTTCTAGCCATGGAAAAATGATAAAAATTGCAGAAAACGTGAAGGAAAAATGCCTAGCTAGCTCTAGTTACGTGAGGAAATGAAAATGTGGGTGAGGAATGGCTTGGGGACCAATTTCTAGGTTTTTCCTTTCCCCATAAGCAAAAACACGATTTTCCAAAATTGATTGCTAGCCCCAATACGAAATTGACTTCCATACCTCTCCATTCTCAATGCATTAACTACCTCAACCAAATTCTAGAAGAATTAAGTGAGTGGGTGCATAGTAAAAAATGAGTAGCTGAGAGTTTATGGGTTATCTCATTGACTTTTTGCTTAACACCATTGGTTCAAGGTTTTGAATCATTCCCCCCCCTTTTTCCATGTGAAATCATGCCCCCATCTCTTGTTGCATTTCATAGCTAGTTTTGGGTATTTTATTAAATTGCATTTTTACATGATTTATCAAAACATATTGTGCCTGGATAGCACAAGAACCATATGCATCAATTTTAATTTTCGATACATAAAAAACTAAATCGATGGTGGGGCCTTGGCCTTGAGCTCCTCACCATGATTTAGTGACGATATTTACATCATTTACAATTTTAATGCAATTAGGGTCAAAATTAGGATATTACATTCATGCCTTAATCGGTGCTTCAGTTAAAGCATCAACTGAACTATTAATGAATGTAATTTGTTAAGTAAATAAGATGTCAAATATTTTTCATGCAATAACATTTCATTTGAAATCTCATTTTCTCATGAAATGGGTCAAAGGTGCACACATTACCCTGTAATTCATTATGATTTTCTATAAAAGATAGATAATCCATAAAACTTTATATTTCAAACATGAGTCTCAAGAGTTGGCCATTCCATTATTTCTTTCATCTTTCCAAGTTCCATATGGAAGCCTTCTTAAAAAATGACAAAACCAAGATACACTAACCCCTACTTCATGAAAGTACACTTATTTAGATTGATGAGTAACTTATATTGCTTTAGCTTATATAATACTTGTATTAACTGTTTAAGATGTTCCTCTCTTGTCTTGTTGAAAATTATAATATCATCTAATTCAACTACCAAAAACTTACCAATATAAGGATTCAACACCTCATTCACGAGTATCATTAAAGTACTTGGAGCATTTGTCAAACCAAATGGCATAAAAAACCATTCAAAATCATTTTTTCATCTTAAATGGTATTTTCCACTCTCCTCCTTCACAAATTATTATCCAATCATAGCCACTTTTTAAATCAATATTAGTGATATACCTTTCTCCACTCAAGAAATAAATGAAATCATCCATTCATGGAAAGGGAAACCTATATTTTATTGGTGGGTGTGGAGCTGCATTCAGGTATTTTATAATCTCGATGTTTCAATCTCTACTCTGAGATCATCATCAAGAGACCAATTGAAGCTATTTATATTTTATTATTATATATTCGATTGCTCTATACTTAGTGCACATTATCCATTATCCTCCATCCTTAGGTGTAAGTACATAAGTTATTGCACATGGACTCAAGTTTTTCTTTATCAACCCTCATTCCAATATGTCATGAACTTGCCTATTTAATTCCTCATTTTTTTTGGTGTCATTCTATGTGGTGCCTTGTTTGGAAAACTTCATCCTAGTATGACATCAATTTGATGTGATATGCTTCTCACAAGTGTGAATCCCTTTGGCATCTCTTCAAAAATAATCTCTTTAAATCAGACAACACCCCTTCAACTTCTACTAGAATATGAAATCTCTTCATATCTAGGGTCAAACCCTCAGGTATAATGGCAAAACAACAATTCAATTTTATTTTTTTTTCTATCAGAAATGACTTTGTTGAACACAGCATTATCCTCCTACCAAAACGCTTACAACTACTACTACTCTCTCCTCCTTCGTTTAATGGTGTAATCAAAGTTTGTTTCCCTTTATTCTCAAATAGAAAACTATTCTTAATTGCATCATACACAATATTTATATCATACTACCAAGGCATACCCAACAATAGATGGCAATCATCCATTGGTAATACATCTCACAACACACTGTCATGATAATTCTCAATCTTGAAACTGGTCCAACACTGTTGGAAAATAGTGACATGGTGCCTTTTTTGCAACCACGATACTCTATAAGGTTGAGGTTGTGTCCTACACTTAAAAATCAGATTCTTTGTGACTTCTATGGACACTATATTTTCAATACTTCCCCCATTTACAATTAAACAATAACACTTACATATGATTGTGTACTTAATCTTGCAAACAAACTTCCTTTGATCTAGTTTTCTAGCTTTAATAGGGTTCTCTAAACATTATTATCTCTCCATCTTCTATTTGGCCTATCTTGTTAATGTTTGAGAAAAATCAAAGATGCTTGAACTTTAATTTTATCAAACAATTTCAAGAATTATGAATTTCATAATTCATCCACATATGAATATTTATACTAGCCACATATGAATATCATAAATAAATCAGCCACATAAATCAGCTCCATAAATAAGACATATAAATCAATAAACCACAAGAGACAAAATATACCTTGAGAAAACCCTCCAAACATAGAGGATGAAAAACCCAACAATCATTTGAGTATGATAGATAGATATGCGGAGAATGGTTTACAACACAAAAGCATATTTCCCGATAAGAGATATCACCATAGAAGTATGTAACTGTATTGAACTTTCCATATGCCTAGCATATTAATAACAAGACAAAAACCCTAGTATGCATAAGGTAGCGCATAGGAGGATCAATAAACGCACTAAAAGCACCACATAGTGCATTCACAAGGAGGATCTAACTAGACTCTTTTTTTTGTTCGTATTTTTGACACATCTCCTTATGTTTTTACTCAAATTCTGAGCGGGAGAGCTCGTTGGATGCAGAATTTAATTCAACATCCAACAAGTACCAACACTGCATACTTTTGATGGACCCCTCTACCCCAAAAAAAGAAATACCTAGAAAAACATGATGACGATGTCATCATCACATTTTTCTAGGTATTTCTTGTTTTTGGGGTAGAGGGGTCCGTCAAAAGTATGCAATGTCGGTACTCGTTGGATGTGAAATTAAATTCCACATCCAATGAGCTATCCCGCTCATAATTTGAGTAAAAACGCAGGGAGATATGTCGAAAATATGAACAAAAAAAGTAGTTATTTTCATTCTTCCTCCAAAATTAATAACTATTATTTTATTATTTTAACTATTATTTTATTATTTTCCTTAGGAGGCCCATTTTAGACCTCAAATTTCCTCAAATGATGGTAGCATTGTGTTGCTCCAGAGTTGCTTGGATCAATTGAATATGTGTGAAGGAGATGCACAGAACATGCAGTTGAAGTTAGAAATCCTTTGTATATTAGTTAAATATATGATGCATCAACCAAATTTTACTACAGTGTTTTGTGAAGCTATGAAGAATACTCATACAGGTGAAAGCATCCTTGGGGATTTGTCAAAGACCTTACATTTTTCATTACCTAAGCAAATTGGATTGGGACTGGCCTTGGCAGACTCAAATGATACAAATCAAAGCCAAGAAGGTAGGTATAGTTGTGTCTATTTATTATGAACATCTCACTCTTCATTCTTGGAAACAAGGGTTTGTGAAATACATATTTGGCTTGTTTTTTTCTTTATTCATAGTTTTAAATTTTTTCCCTTTATGAGGATGGAATGAATTACCACAGGTATTTTTGTCTTTAGGTCAAAAATTTTGTGAGTCTAAAATAATGGAAATGTACTAGAACCCAACAACCAGTATTTTTGAAGATCTCATTGAGTATATTTCATTATTCCTTCATCAGAGTGAAGGATTATCAAAGAGTGTGCCCACTTTCCTCAAGGCATTGTCTTTCTTGCAACCCAAAGCCCAAACGTCACTGTTACTGACCCCATTATTTATAAATGAAGTCAATGTTGTTAATTCCTTGAAGTATGAACATTATTTAAATAGTTGTTCATCCAATGCTATGTTAATATTTACAACTTAACAAATTATAGCAATAGCTCTACTTTCTTCCTTTACCTTGACCAGAGGTGCTTAGCATTGTTCCCGAGTGAAGTGGTTACCTCGAGGTGGCTGGGCCTGTGTGGGTCCTCCCAGTCTACCAAACTGTTCTCATCTTTATTTTGGCCCATTTTAGCTAGTGGGAGTGTTAAGCATTGTGCAGATAATGCACATCATGATTTAGATAGTAATACTTCACATCTTGATTTAGACTAATAGATTAGTTAGATGATCCCTTCTAACTTGAGTTGTGCTATACCATACTAATCACATTTTTTTTTTTTGAAAATTCTTCATATATTACCTCAAAGAACAAACAATTATAACATAGTTTTAGATAGTTACATCATACAGACAACAGGGGAATTGTGAGAGTCCCAGTCTAGCAAGTAAATCACATGAGCCCGAACTTTGACGAGGACATTCTCAACATGAAGACAAAATGCATGCTGGTGAACTCGTAGGAGTATAACTGATTCTTGTTAAAACTCCAAAAACCCCTATGAGAAAGGGGATGAGGAACCTCATTGAAAGGAACTTTAAAATGATATTCACAATATACCATTGTCATCCAAACGATTTGAAAGCCAAAGTAATCTGTAGTGACCATCCACCCAGGAGGGTCCTTTTTTAGGTGAGCAGAGTGTTACATCTTGGATTTTTACAAGATAAGTCCAATATTCTAGGTACAAACCCTAGGGAAACTCTTGGAAGTTGTACCCACTGTCACCTCAGTAGAACCTCCCTTCACTTTAGGCTGGCTCTCCTCCAGCACGGAGTACTTTCCTTAGATAAAATTACTAGTCTACCTATTAGCACGGATTTAAAAATCATATTAGTGATTTGTGTGTTTAATCTTCTCCTTTCGAATAAAAGGATGAGAAGACAAGTAAGACTGAGTGCCTTGTCCTTAATGAAGAAGTTTAGAATGCAAAAGGAATTCAGCAAGTTATGTTATACATAAATATCACTAATTAATTCAACCATATTGATGCAAAGAACTGCTTAATAGGATGATCAAGAGGCTCTGTCATCTCCATCTCAAAACCAACCAGCATATGATGCCTCAAAGCAAAGAGATAAGAAACAACCATAAAATGAGAGTAAACAAGAGCATTCATATTCATTAACAACATTATTAAATCAAGGAATAAGGAGGGAATGAATGCCTCTCCAAAATTTCCTTCTCTAGCACCCAAATAGTCGACAAAGAAAAGAATGTGCAACTAATATGAAAATAGAGACATACCAGCATCTATATTCCAGCAAAAGACCAAATACTTCACCAAAGCGTTTCCTCCCTTTAACCTGCAAATTACAGTATCCTCCCCCTTCTAAAGGGGAATTCTCTCCACTTGAATTTCTGATTTGCAAATGAGGAGAGATCATTCTTTTATATCCTTTTCTCATCCACTAATTTTAAAATAAAAAATTATTCAGAAAGTCTATAGAGCCTTAGATCCTTTTCTCCAAGAATTATTAATAAAAGATTATGAAAAGGGTCTAGAAATTCCATTTGTCCTTTTTATCAAGAACAAAATCTTAAAGATGTTTTCTTTATGGGATATGGGGGCTTCCTTAGGACCTTCTAGGCTGAATGCTCCCTTCTTGAGAACCATTCCTTCAATGCTCTCATAAAACAATAATAGATGTCAATTCAAAAAGGGTTTTCTTCAAGGTAGGGAAATAATCCTTTTTTGAATGATAAAAGAATCCTATGCATCGTCATTAGAGCTAGGACATTCCTTCAAAACCTCCTTCAAGTTGGGTGCTTCAAACATGGCCATGGTTTGCATAAAAATTGAAATCACCGTAACTCCCTTAATATTGGTCATATTTTATATTATGACTACAGTTATGAAATGCCACAACCACTCTGCACCTATTGGCAGTGTTTTGGTAACTATCCAGGCACTTTGTCAAAAGATATCTGTGCAGGATGGTGGGTGCTACTAACCAACTCTTTACAAAGTGGATCTCATAGAAATATGTGTCCTTACAATGATGACCTAATAGAACAATGTAGCTAGAATGGGTATTCCTCTCCTAAAACATGCAAGGACAAGTGTAAGATATATATATATGTGTGTGTGTGTGTGTGTGAATAACCAGCGTAGATCCAAATCCTAGGCTCTATCAAGAGCCGAGAGGGATCAAATCTGTGGAGCAGCAAACCTCCTTGAGTGCAATACCCGAGAAGAGGTTTGCACCTAGAACGATTTGATGTCTCTCGAGACTTGATAGAGCCTAGAATTTGGATCTAAGTAAGATTTTTATTGTTAAATATGATTAAATATATATATATAAAAAATACACCTTAAGAAATTGTGTCCTTTAAAAAAATTAGATCTTTTTAAATAATTAATCAAATTTAAAATGAATCTAGTTAAAAACAACAATTTCAGTGTGCTAAACTATCATCAATTCATATATTCACTCAGCTATGACTTCTATTTGATTTTGACTTCTATTCGATTTTGTAACAGGTAAGTAGGTGCAAATGCTTCAAGATCGATCAATCACAATTGGATATTCATCCTACAGTGAATGTCTTCCTAGTTATAGCAATTGCATATTCATCCTATCGGTGAATGTCTCCCATGTTAAGCTATACAATCCTTCCCAGCTGGACAATGACATTCTCATCTCACACATCTCACATACTTAAATTCTCTGGGTTTCTAATATTACAGTTATTTTGCCAGGTTTCAATGGCAGAATGGACAAAGTCTTGTCAAACTTATGTTAGTTCAAGGAGTACACCAAGCTGGCAGGATTTCCAGAATGGTGGAGATCGAATACTGTTAGCACCTGTCCAAAGTTGTGGTGGCTTGCGGAGTGCATTTTTGCATGGTTCTCATGGAACCAATGTAGCTTTGTCCCCAAGCCATTCACCTGTGTTTATTCCAGCGCCGACAGAAAAAAATTTTACTGGTTTTATGATGGATTTTCATATGGGAGGGGTTTCTGCTGCAGTTTTTTTGTCCCAAGGCCATTCACCTGTGTTTATTCCAGCGCCAGCAGAAAAAGGTTTTCCTGGTTTTATGATGGATTTTCTGATGGGAGGGGTTTTTGCTGCAGTTTTTTTGTCCCAAGGCCATTCACCTGTGTTTATTCCAGCGCCGACAGAAAAAGGTTTCACTAGTTTTATGATGGATTTTCTGATGGGAGGGGTTTCTGCTGTAGTATTAAAAACTGCAGATGCCCCTCTTGAGCGTATCAAACTGCAGATGCCCCTATTGAGCGTATCAAACTATTGATGAAATGTTGAAATCTGGACGTCTTTCTGAGCAATACCAAGGAATTATGGTAGGATAATCAAGGAGGAACGTGTGATTTCTTTATGGAGAGGAAACACTGCAAATGTAATTTGTTATTTCCATACATTGCAAAGGTAAATACAATTTTTCATATATGCTAATCTGCTTGCTTTACAAGGCGATGCATACTGATATAAGTTTTTGATTTTTTTGTTCATTTGAGCCAAGATGTGAACTTTAGTTTGTAGACCTTTCTCCATGAAGATCTTTAACAGGTTTTATAAATTGTACACGTCCCATGTAAATGATGCCAATTCAGATGAGAAAATTGGGATTATTTGAAGACCTTAGGGTGATTTGATGTCTCTCGAGACTTGATAGAGCTTAGAATTTAGATCTAAGTAAGATTTTTATTGTTAAATATGATTAAATATATATAAAAAAAAATACACCTTAAGAAATTGTGTCCTTTAAAAAAATTATATCTTTTTAAATAATTAATCAAATTTAAAATGAATCTAGTTAAAAACAACAATTTCAGTGTGCTAAACTATCATCAATTCATATATTCACTCAGCTATGACTTCTATCTGATTTTGACTTCTATTCGATTTTGTAACAGGTAAGTAGGTGAATATGCTTCAAGATCGATCGATCACAATTGGATATTCATCCTATAGTGAATGTCTTCCTAGTTATAGGAATTGCATATTCATCCTATCAGTGAATGTCTCCCATGTTAAGCTATACACTC
>LPNX010127021.1:242290-262555 GCA_001517045.1 Pseudotsuga menziesii | reverse complement strand
CTCAATAGGGGCATCTGCAGTTTGATACGCTCAAGAGGGGCATCTGCAGTTTTTAATACTGCAGCAGAAACCCCTCCCATCAGAAAATCCATCATAAAACTAGTGAAACCTTTTTCTGCCGGCGCTGGAATAAACACAGGTGAATGGCCTTGGGACAAAAAAACTGCAGCAAAAACCCCTCCCATTAGAAAATCCATCATAAAACCAAGAAAACCTTTTTCTGCTGGCGCTGGAATAAACACAGGTGAATGGCCTTGGGACAAAAAAACTGCAGCAGAAACCCCTCCCATATGAAAATCCATCATAAAACCAGTAAAAAAATTNTTTCTGCTGGCGCTGGAATAAACACAGGTGAATGGCCTTGGGACAAAAAAACTGCAGCAGAAACCCCTCCCATATGAAAATCCATCATAAAACCAGTAAAAAAAATTTCTGTCGGCGCTGGAATAAACACAGGTGAATGGCTTGGGGACAAAGCTACATTGGTTCCATGAGAACCATGCAAAAATGCACTCCGCAAGCCACCACAACTTTGGACAGGTGCTAACAGTATTCGATCTCCACCATTCTGGAAATCCTGCCAGCTTGGTGTACTCCTTGAACTAACATAAGTTTGACAAGACTTTGTCCATTCTGCCATTGAAACCTGGCAAAATAACTGTAATATTAGAAACCCAGAGAATTTAAGTATGTGAGATGTGTGAGATGAGAATGTCATTGTCCAGTTGGGAAGGAGTGTATAGCTTAACATGGGAGACATTCACCGATAGGATGAATATGCAATTGCTATAACTAGGAAGACATTCACTATAGGATGAATATCCAATTGTGATTGATCGATCTTGAAGCATTTGCACCTACTTACCTGTTACAAAATCGAATAGAAGTCATAGCTGAGTGAATATATGAATTGATGATAGTTTAGCACACTGAAATTGTTGTTTTTAACTAGATTCATTTTAAATTTGATTAATTATTTAAAAAGATCTAATTTTTTTAAAGGACACAATTTCTTAAGGTGTATTTTTTTTTATATTTAATCATATTTAACAATAAAAATCTTACTTAGATCCAAATTCTAGGCTCTATCAAGTCTCGAGAGACATCAAATCGTTCTAGGTGCAAACCTCTTCTCAGGTATTGCACTCAAGGAGGTTTGCTGCTCCACAGATTTGATCCCTCTCGGCTCTTGATAGAGCCTAGGATTTGGATCTACGCTGGTTTTTTATAGCAGTCATAACATTATGTAACGTTACGTAACGTTACAACGTTACTTAACGCTACAAGGTTACGTAACGTTACAAGATCTCCCCCATACTGGGCTGTAGAGAGCCTCTCGGCTCAATTACTAACATGTCGGCAAAATATAATAGTGAAAGTGAATATTATGGGGGATATCTTGTCACGTGATGTAACGTTACTAACATGTCGGCAAAAAATAATAGTGAAAGTGAATATATTATGGGGGAGATCTTGTCACCTGATGTAACGTTACTAACATGTCGTTAAAAAATAATAGTGAAAGTGAATATATTATGGGGGAGATCTTGTCACGTGATGTAACTTTACTAACATGTCGGCAAAAAATAATAGTGAAAGTGAATATTATGGGGGAGATCTTGTCACGTGATGTAACGTTACTAACATGTCGGCAAGAAAAATAGTGAAAGTGAATATTATGGGAGAGATCTTGTGGGAGAGATCTTGTAACATGATGTAAGATTTGCAATATTGAATAACTAATGTAAAAAGTAGTAAATATTTTGTCGGCCTAGGTCATAACGTTTCAAAAAATACACTCCCTATATTAATACAAACAAAAAAATATTATATAAAAAAAAAATTATTCTCAAGGAGCTATTAGAGACGGAGATTCTGATCATTATTCTCAAGGAGCTATTAGAGACGAAGATTCTGATCAAGCAGCTATTCCAGACGAGGAATTTGATCGCTTTAACAAGGTGAACATTGCATAATTTTAATTCTTCATTTCAAATAACATGAATTTTTTTATAGTGAACATTGCTTTTTTGGCTATGTAATTAGTAAAAAACTGATATGGCGTTAAAAATACGTTAATACCAGGTTGAATGAAATTATATACCACCATTTTCTTCAAATTTCTTGAAACTTGGAACTTTGACATGGAATGTTGAGTTGATCCCCACAGGATTCTATAATTGTTTAGCAAATTGAATTGTTGGTTCTTTTTACTGCAATGGTTCTCTTTTTTCTCATGTAATTGGCATAATACTACAGACTAGGTTGCGGAAATGTTGTATTTTGTTAGGGTTTGCAGTTCTTTGTATAGCTTCTTTTTTATTATTTATGAAGAAATGGTTTGTTGTGGGTAATCCCCCTTTACATATACTGTAAAAAAATGCAGTCTATTAGTAAATGGGTTTCCATGCGGAAGCTGCTATTAAATGAAATTATATACCACCATTTTCTTCAAATTTCATGAAACTTGGAACTTTGAAATGGAATGTTGAGTTGATCCCCACAGGACTCTATAATTGTTTAGCAAATTGAATTGTTGGTTCTTTTTACTGCAATGGTTCTCTCTTTTCTCATGTAATTGGCATAATACTACAGACTAAGTTGCATCAATGCTGCATTTTGTTAGGGTCTGCAGTTCTTTGTATAGCTTCTTTTTTACTATTTATGAAGAAGTGGTTTGTTGTGCGTAATCCCCCTTTACATATACTGTAAAAAAATGTAGTCTATTAGTAAATGGGTTTCCATGCTCTGTAATGTGAGCATTTTCTCGTGCATTGGAATGCCAACAAAGTAGTTGTAGATACTCCCAAACTTCCGAGCCATGAACCTGCTCACAAAAACTGATATGGCGTTAAAAAGACGTTAATACTAGGTTGAATACTCTTATTAAAACAAGGTTGAAACGTTGATGTTGTAGGTAAATCTTCGAGAAACATGGCCATTCTATGCGAGGCTGTTGGAGTCGGATTACTGGACATTGCTATATGCATTGCTGGCCTTTGTTGTATGTTCATATGCAAAAACAAAATGATATCCACGATTTTGGTTAAAAAAGATTAAATATAAAAAATATATATAACCAATCATATATAAAACTATTAATATACTGCTCTTGAGTTATTTCTGCTTGGTTTTTTAAGAATCGGTCCAGTAAAAAAGGGATTGGATAGTGGCTTCTACAGAGTTGCAATGCTGATGTATATGACTTAAATAATAAATTAATTCACACCATAAATGAATCAGTGTTTTGGGCTTATTTAATTCATTTAATTCTTTTAGTCTGCAGTGTGTAATGAACAAAGAAATCGCCCACATTGGGTCTCTCCTCCACAGTTCTCATGTACGTGGGGGAAATGGCGTCCAGGCCACTCAGTGCCAGGCTCTCCACTAGCACTGGATTTGGATATTAAAAATATTAAAATTAATATAAATTGATTTAAAAATATATTAATATTAATATTTAATATTAATTAATAATTACATTTAATATTTAAATTTAACATAAGTTAATATTGACGAGGGTGGTTCTGAAAACTTTGGTAAGACGCCGCTCCTTCGCCTCTTCCTCATGTTAGACGATCCCTCCCTATGAGTATTGCATATTGTATTCATTCAATACATTATATCTACAAGTGCAAGCCAGTCATACATCCCGTTTTCATCACATCCATATATCCATTATCGAACCTATCATCCTCAATATTATTTTGTATTACAGGCTTCCATAAGCATACGAGTGAAAAATTGATCAAAATGAAAAACGACAAGACTGTTCCTGCCGTTGCTGCTCTTACCCTACTTATGATTACGTTGTTGTTTAAGGAAATCCCAATACCTGCGGTTACTGCTGCTCCTCCGGGAACTCAACCACCCGATCATGTTCCAACTCCTTCAAAGCCACAGAAGAGCAGTAAAGTCGATTCTTTCGTTGAATCAGTTAAAGGTGATAATAGTACTCCCGAATCTCAACCCAACGGCCATGTTCCGACTCCTCCGCAGCAACATAATGCTGATTCTTTCATCGGGGCGTCGGCAGCAGCAGCAGGAGGATATAGTAGCTGTTCTCCCTCAAGTCAATGTAACTCCCATGTCCCAACTCCGGGATGTTGCAGTCGCCAATCAAAGAAGGTGGAGCCAGTGAGAGTCAATGCAAGCAAGGAGGAGGGGTTAATTAGAAAGCATGGACCGTTAGATCATACTTATTATTAAATACCCCAAGAACTTAGTTGCCTCTTGAACCCGAAACAATCTCTTCCCCACACCCACCTAACTATTTTTAATAGAGATGTTTCTTATTGGTTCTGTGCAGGTAGAATAATGAAATAGGGTTTCAAACTATTCATTCAAAAGAATAATAAAGATGTTTCTTGTACACCAGTATTTCTTCTGCGCAGGAAGAGTCATGGAATGGAATAGGATTTCATACTATTCATTTACAAGAATAAACAGCAATATAGATATTCATTCATCAATTAAAATGATTGAGGCCGTTTGGTGTTACAGTTCTTAAAAAATGGTCAATTTCATTTGATAACTTATAAAAATGGTGAATTTCATTTAATAACTTACAATGAAGGCTTTAAATACGGTATATTCATTTTGATATGATATTACAAAATTTTCAACATAAATAATTAAACAATGTTTTTTCATAATTATATTGTACCATTATCATTTAAAATGGGGTTATTATCTTTTATATAATATTGTTTTTTATGAAAATTATCCAACGTTTTCTACATTTTAAAAATTATGATATTAATATTAATTTTATTAAATATAGATTATGAGATTTTTATGGAATAATATTTAATATATTTTCATAAACATTTTCAAGTAATTATAAATTTAGAGTTACGATGAACTTCATATCATTTTTTTTATTTTAATTTTAATTAATTATTGTTAAATTTAAGGTATATGCTTAAATGTGTGTAATGGAAGTGGTTAAACATTTTTCCAAACTTTAAATGTTTTATGATTATTTTTAGTGTAGTGGATCAAAATGTCATGAAAGTGGATCAAAATAATAGGAAGGCATATCATATTTTTTACCTAAAATCCCACAACTACTTTGTATTTTATAGAATTGTAGATATGGATCATCAACATTGCAAAATTAAGTTGCAAAAACTAAATCTATTTGTACTTAAACAATGATGATTTTAACAATCTAAAATTACAACTTCATCAAAGATTTAATGGTTAAATTTATGTGATGTGAAACTAGAAAAATTAAAAATCATAAAATGGACATAAAAATCTCTTTTGAAATAGATAGCTTATTGCTAAGGCCTTGGTCCAACACACATTCCCTAGATAAGGAATGATTTTCTTATACATATGGCATGGTGTCCATATCAAAGTGTAAGTAAAAGTGTTATTTTTCAAGACAAAGGATATGGTAACTAGACAAAAGTTAGGGTCTAAAATTATACCAACTTCCCCTAGGGCTCGTGGGCCATAAACAGTGGAACATGAAGGTAAACTTGTAGTACCTATGATTATTGGTAAGGATCTTCCACACCCTTCAATATATATGTGAAACCAAATTAGATATCAGCAAGAAATCATCCTATAATAGTGACTTTGATTCCGTGGTGGAGAGTATGGTCTAAGATACGATGTAGATGTAAGGTTATGAGTAAAAATAAATTGATGGAGAGTGTATTGAAGTTCTCTAGGTATGGATCACTAGACCCATACCATGGTGAAGGGATAAAGCAAGTGTTTGAAGATCGTAACATTATGGGTCATGTGTACGACCATAAAGTAGGAAAAGGTTCATGGAATTAGTTTGTACAACATTATTTGTTTTATTACATGTCATATGTTTCTTACTAGATCTGTGATGGTAAGATGAAATTTTGTGTCATATAATGAATGAGTCAAGTCCAAAGGACAACCACGTTTGTTATGACCACAGTTTTCACTTAACAAGAGATCATTATAAAAATATAATTTGTGGTTACTAGGTAAGGCGATGTTAATAGGATAGTGGTGTTAACAACTTGGTTTTAAAACATGGAGAGGGATCCAATTCAATTCTGTATAAATACATTTTAACAATTTACTCAATCCTTAATACTTATTACGTACATCATGATAATCCTCATAATTATATCTGTGTTTTCAAGTTAACCTATTCCTTACAATGTTAATCAAACTCCAATTTTGTGTCACCGCCCACGACTGGAACCAGCCTAGATCCAAATCCTAGGCTCTATCAAGCGCCGAGAGGGATCAAATCTCCCAAGGTGCAAACCTCTTCTCGCGTATTGCACTAAAGGAGGTTTGCACCTCGGGAGATTTGATCTCTCTCGGCGCTTTATCGAGCCTAGGATTTGGATCTAGGGTGGTTTAATTCTTAATCAAGATGTTTTAAGCATATTATTAATATAGTTATGTAGATAGACATTTAGATATTATTGCAGATTTTGGACTTGGTTGAGCCTATTAACAAGATTTTGGTGGTTAGAACAATTTGTTTTTGTTTTTTCATACAAGATTTTGTTTTTTCAATTTATTAAATAGTATTTGTTTTGTGTCTATATTAATTCTAACAATCTGGTATGAATAATGCATATAAAATTATTCTAAACTTACCAAATGTTCCTTTAATGGATTAGTAGTACCCTCTTAGTTAATTGGATTATTCTAAACTTACCCAATGTTCTTTTAAGGAATTAGTAGAGTCAAAAAATAATATTATACAAACTTGAAGAAGAAAATTAGACCTTATGCAATGTAATTGGTTTTAAAGCTGTTCTGTTGAGTTCGTTCCTATCATGATAATAATTTTGCTGGAAATTGTTTGTAATTTTAAATATTTTAAAATTGTAATTTTAAAGTAACAATGTGGTAGTTTTGATAGTTGGTATTATTTCAAAAATGAAATCCTGTGTCGGCTGATATCCGGTTGGATTACTATATATATACACTTATGTTCCATCTGAACAACAAATCATAAAAGCTTTGTCTATTCCTTTTTGCCGATTTCTACTTTTAAAAATGAGTTCAGATGATATTCCGGAAGAATATATGGATGTGGTGTTTCAAGAATTTGCTTACGATCCCGTTAGACTCTCGGCTGCAGAAGACCCTCTTCAGATGCTATACAACCGTAGGACACTCGAAACGATTTGGGTGACCAACCGTGAGGCCGTGAACCCATATACCCGCTTACCATTCGACATTAATAATGCCATCCCGCAGTCTGAGTTGAGACAGGAGATGTGCCACTATATCTCCACAAACGGAATCCCGAGCCTTCAGGTCATTCCCGATTATACCAAAGTATTGACAAACACTGAAATGAAATATCTGTTGAAGGATTTAGTTTTTTATTATCATTGCTTTTCTGAGATTGAAGAAAAGAAGGAAGAGGACTGGAAGGTCCTGTGGCAAAAGTTGAATTTGATCCGTCTTAACTGTTAGTACAGGGAAGAAAACAAGAATTCGTTTTTGTTCATCAAGGGATACAAATATTTGTTCAGGGTGATTGATATGGATCTCTCTAGTTCGTTATGGAAATGCTACAATTCATGTGATGAAGCAAAGCAAGTGTGCAGGGAACTTGCAGATTCCAGTTATTTGAAAATCGAAAGCTTGGTATTAAATATTTACTCTCAGATATATTATTACGGCATCTATTATGCTCTTGAAAACAATGGGAGTTTCCATCCATGTGTCATGGTGGATGTGCTAAATTTTTTAGGGCGCGATGATGTTAGGAATATAACAGATGAGGACCTCGACAACGGTACGGCAGTCCTCCGAGCTGCCTGGCTGTATGAGAAGGACACTCTCTTAAGTTTTGAAGATTACGTGGAAGTTGTCGTCAAGGTGGTAATACTTTCCATTTCCCGCTTCCGAGACAATGCAGCTGTAGCCTCCTCAGGTAGCAGCAATGAAAGGGCTTCGATAAGGGCTTCGATTACTATTGGTAAAGCACTTTCCAGAGGGCTCAAATTGATCCAAGACATTGCTACGGCAGAAGGTATTGATGGTAATTACGATACATATGGGAATGAGAAGGAGAAGCTGCAAAGTTTGGACATAGTGAAAGATCTTGTTCAAATCTTTGGACTAGTCGTTGCAGGCGTTAAATTCAGTCCATTTCAGGTGGAAGTTGGTTTAAATATTGTGACCAACCTTTGTAAATCTGGGCTTCGGGCGATGAGCAGAAACGAGCTTCGAGTTTCGACAGATTTTCTTGGAAGCGAGATTGTCAATAAATACGGTACAAATGTGAAGAATTTGGTTCAAGAGCTTATCAACATTCATTCTGATGTGTAGTGTATGAATACTGAGCTTCATTATTAATGCCCATAATAGGGCATATTAACATTAATCCTGATGTGTAGTTTATAAACACTGAGCTTCATTATTAATGCCCATAATAGGGCATATTAACATTAATCCTGATGTGTAGTTTATAAACACTAAGCTTCATTATTAACGGACATAATATGAGTAGCATCATCATCAGAAAAAATAGCTTGTCAACATTAATCCTTATGTGTAGTTTATCAATACTAAACTTCATTATTAATGTTCATAATATCAGTAACATCATTATCATAATATGGTTTTTCTTCACAGGTTTATTATTAATCTACATAATTCTAAGTGAGATTGTTTTTGCTATTTATATCTAGGTTCAAATGTCACATGACTTGGAACTTTAATTGTAATGTTGTGCATTACAAAATCTTAATATCAATGACACAACTAAGCCCTACCTGATCTTCCCCTAAACACACTTAACAATAAGAAACATATTTAAAGATTAAAACAAGATTAAATTTTTTAAATTTAGGAAAAGGATCTTTCTTTTAGTAAAAATGCAATAGCAAAATGAAAACATGACCCACTAGACCATCTAAAAACCTCCTTACTACTATCCTCATGAATTCAACCCCACCACCAAAGCAAGTTTTTTATTCTTTTATTTATAAAATAATAATAGATAATGAGTTCCATCCCTTTAAGCACTCATAGTCATTTAATTACATAATCAACTCAAGGGTTCTTACCTTGCAATGAAAATAAAATATTTACGTTGTAAGGGTTCTTATTTCAATGCACATGGTGGGAAGTGTGGTCTTTTAATACTGTTTTTAATTTTATTTACACTATTTATTAAGAAATAATATTATTAGTAGTGTCTCTTAGATTAATGGCTCATATTGAAATGGTTATGTGTACTTGTTTTGAGTTACTTTTCTTTGATCTTATAGCTATTTCAACAATTTAAATCATAATGGATTATTTGCTAGCTGATGGTGGGTTGTGAGATACAAAGTTATGAGTTATTAGCTAGTATATCATGAGAGATCGAATTATGATTCATTAGTGGTAGATCATGAGAGGCAGGGTAATGGTCTTTTTCTAGGAGATTGTGGATCATTAGATAGATATAGAATATCAATCAACCTTCTGTGGCCATTTCAAGTTTTAGCACTCTTTAGTCATTTCAAATGGCAATGTTGTTTCTTTTTTAGCACATGGGCCCTTGCATTACCTAGCCTCGGTGTTTCCCCACGAGGGTTTCCGAGGATAAATATTTGTGTTCTTTGTTATGTTGTTGTGCTTGTTATTGTTTCAGTGATCCTTTGTTCTATTTGATTAGAAAACATAACATGGTATCAGAGCCAACCTGAAAGAAGACATTGTGCGGCAACTTTAGCAATTCAAGAAGATAGGGTTCACCATTTTGGAGACCTCAATCCACACATGATTTGAAAAAGAAGGATCATTCAACTCTCCCTAGGAGGGAGCATCTTTTTGTTGAAGCAATTTTCATTCAAAGGATTTTCACATTTTGACCTATCATTGTTTCCAAGAGAAAGTAGGGCATCATATTTTTCAATGTTCCATCCTTAGATTCGAGGAAAGAACGATACAGTCTAGCTCACCTTAGGAAAATATCTCCAGACATTTTCCACTTAACAAGAACAAGTTCAACACGAAGAACAGAAATTTTCGTGCACATGCAACTAAAGACAATGATTCAGATGAAGAAAGGATCAAAGCAAATGAAATCTTTGATGAAGAATATGTCTTAGTATCAAACCTCACAAGATCTATCTCCCAAGGAAGTCATACTTGTCTCATAGACAGTGGTGCTTCCAAACATATGAAAGACCACCGAGATTCTCTCTCATGCCTCACTCAAAAATATTATCCACAAAAATTTCATCTTGGAGATGACTCTCAATATCCTATCAAAGGAATGGGAGAAGCTTCATACAAGTTGAAATCCAGTATTGAAGAACGAGGTCTCTAGAGACTAAAATGGCATACAGACTCAACATTCATAGCTTGCACCATGAGTCCATGTGAACTATGGCTTATAAGACTTTATCATATAAACTACAAAGTGTTACCAATTGTGAGCAAGGTAGTAACAGGTCTACCAGAAATCCAGATCAACAATGAAGGGGTATGCAAAGGGTATGCTCAAGGGAAGAATACCAAGGATCCATTTCCAAGCATTAATTGTAAAGAAAAAGGGATCCTAGATATTGTCAACTCATATCTATGTGGACCAATGTCAACTATTTCCTTAAGTTGGTATGTCTATTATGTTTCTTTTATTGATGAATACTTCTGCAATACTTGGATATATTTCTTGGAAAAGAAAGATGAAGTATTTGAAAAGTTGAAAGAGTTGAAAGCTCTTGTAGAGAATCTCTGTGAAAAGAAGATTAAGACATTAAGATCAGATAACAGAGGAGAATTCACTTCAACTGAATTCAATGAACTCTTTAAAGAAGATGGGATTAAGAGGGAGCTTACTACACCATATAATCCTCAACAAAATGGAGGAGAAGATTGGAAGAATAGATACATCATGGAAGAAATCAAAGCCATGGTTCATGATCAAGATCTACCCATGTATTTATGGGTTGAAGGAGCAAAGACTGTAGTCTATGTTCAAAACAAATTATTCTGTAGTATTCTTGGAAACAAAACTCCACAATAAATGTTTACTAGTGAAAAGCTTGAAGTTAGTCACGTGAAGATATTTGGTTGTCCTGTGTACCTACATATTACCAAAGAGACTATGAAAAAGGACTAGCTCTGTGAAGACTCATCTAGTATGGAAAAGGACTAGCTCTAAGTAGCTATCACATCTGGTATGAAAAAGGACCATCTCTGTGATGCCTCATCTGGTATGAAAAAGGACCAGCTCTGTGATGCCTCATCTAGTATGAAAAAGGACTAGCTCTGTGAAGACTCATCTAGTATGAAAAAGGACTAGCTCTGAGTAGCTGCCACATCTGGTATGAAAAAGGACCAGCTCTGTGATGCCTCATCTAGTATGAAAAATGACCAGCACTGTGATGCCACATCTAGTATGAAAAAGGACTAGCTCTATGATGATACATCCAGTATGAAAAAGGGCTGGCTCTGTAGAGGTTCTTATGATGAGAAGAATAAAGAGATAGCACCTGTGATGATGACCTAGTGATGATCCATATCGAGTGATAATGATCCAGCAGTGATGATCTAGATCAAGTAATGATCTAGATCCAATGATGATTCCCAGTGATGATCCAGATCCAGTGATGATGTCTAGTGATGATCCAGATCCAGTGATGATCCAGATCTAGTGATGATCTAGATCGAGTGATGATCCAGATCCGACGATGAATGACTTGAAGATGAAGATAACTTGAAGATGAAGATGACTTGAAGATGAAGAAGACGACGAACCAAGGATGATCTAGAAGATACAGAAAAGAAGACTTGTGCTGAAAATTGTGTCGAAAGAATACCTTCCTAGTTGAGAGGGAGTGTTGATGTATATGTAACTTCAGAATGTATTTCACTTGTATTTATTATATATTGTAACCCGATGTTTATTTCGGGATGTACTTGATTTATGTCATACCTCGATGTTCCTATCGGGAAGGTATATCATGTAAACAAGTCATGTCAAGTCATTGTGGGTAACCCTCCTATTGTCTAAGGGTTAAAGTCCCCGCAGTTTCGGGGCACTAGGGTTATTAGACTCTCCCAGTGAGGTCGGCCCTAGTAGGGTTTTTGTCATGTCGGGATTAGTATAAATAGAGAGCTGGACTCTCTATTTAACAAATAACTCATACACACTCAAGTGTAGTGCATAGTTGAGGAAGGAGAAGACACTGGGGCTAGACAAGACGAAGGTTAGAAAGTAAGGCATCATATTTTTCAAGGCTCCATCCTCATATTCTAGAAAAGAACGATACAGTTTAGCTCACCTTAGGGAGGCACATCTTTTCCTCCTCTCATATCCACAAGTGATCTCAACTAGAAAATTAGGGTTTCCTAGTCAAACACTAGGTCATCTTGAAGATGGTTCCAAAAAAAGTCTTCAAACAAGTAAGTACTATCTCCTATCTTTCCATTTGAGGTTCTCATTCTTTAAAGATGAAAAATAGTATCAAGCTAGATGAAAACCTTGAGGGAGCAGAGAATTTTAGAGCATGGAAGCAAAGAATTATGCTCGTCCTTGAAGAGCATGAACTAGATGGATACATCAAAGAAGAGATCAAGGAACTATGAGGAACATACTGGAGCTTTATGAATCTTCTTTACACCATATCCCAAATGTAATGATACTTTATCTTTATGTTATTTGAATTATCATGGAACATTGGGTTATCTGTTAACTTGATGCAACTCTGGTTGTCAAAATAAATATTGGCTGCATCCATTTTGATGTTAAACAATCTTGTAAACAATTTACGAAGCCATACTACTTCACTATAGGTTGAACATGCTACAATGTATTCAACCTCCACTGTATTGAGCGCAACACTAGTCTTCTTTCTACTAATCCATGATATCACACCTTATCCCAAACTAAAACAACATCCTAAAGTTCTCTTTCTATCTTCAGCACTTCCAGCCCAATCTAAATTAGTGTAGCCACATAATGTAAACTCACTATGAGTTGTATATGTGAGGCCATAATCTAATGTACCCTTTAGGCACCTCATCACATGTTTTGCTCCAACTAAGTGAACCTGCTTGGGTTCTACCATATACTAACTCAATTTGTTCACGACAAAACATATATCTCGTCTTATATTCGACAAATACATTAGTGACTCAATAATTTGTCTATATAGTGTGACATATATTCTTTCGAAAGAGTCATCATTTAGGATATTTAGGTTTTTCACCATTCGAGTGATCATTTCCTTACAATCCAAGATCGCAAATCTCTTTAGGATCTCAACTACATATTTTCCTTGGTTTAGGAAAATTTCATCCGAAAAATGTCATACTTCAAGTCCTAGAAAATAATGCATCATGCCAAGATCTTTCATTTCGAATTCTGTCACAAGATTCTTCTTACATTCACTAATGAGTTTCTCCTTTCTTGTTAAAAATAGATCATCTACATAAAGTAGTAATTTCATGATTCATTCATCTTCAACCTTATATTAAATGTTGGAATTTGCTTTACTTTTGGTAAATCCTAGGCTCATAAATAAGTCATCAATTCTTTCGTACCATGCTTTGGTTGCTTACTTTAATCTATATAATGCTTTCTTTATTCGGCACACATGTGGTTTCTTATCATTTTTTTCAAAACCTAGAGGTTGTTCAATACATACTTCTTCTTCTATCACACCATTTAGAAAGGTTGTCTTTACATCCATTTGATGTAATTTCCATTTCATCTCGGAGTCCAAAGCAAGAATAGTTCTGATTCAGGTATATCTAGTTACTAGTGCAAAAGTTTCTTCATAATCAATCCCTTCTTTCTAAGAGAATACTCATGCAACAAATATTCCTTTGAAATTTTCAATACTACCATCAACTGAATGATTTGTTTTGAAAATCCATTTAGAAGAGACCACTGAGTTATGCTTTGGTCTTGGCACCACTTCCCAAACATCATTCTTTAAGATAGATTGGTATTATTCAATCATGGCATCCAACCATTCCTTATTCTTAGAGGCTTCTTCAAAAAACCTAGGTTCTTCGTCAACAAGATTACACATTAATGATGCGTTGTTGGAATGGAGTCTTAGTCTCTTGCCTCCTTCTGGTGAACCATATATTTCTGTTTATTGAATTATATCATGATCCCAAGTTGGAATTTTACTTGTTGATATTGTTTCATGAGGTGTATATAGATTCTTGTGGTTCTACCATGTCATGAACTTATGGTATAGGATCTTCTAGTAGTTTACTGATCGCTACTAATATGGGTGTTTATTTTTCTTCTTCATCCACATGGGTCTTTTTGGATTTGTTGGAGGTTGCATATTCATCAAATGTGACATCTTCTCTAACCTCAATTTTACGAAAACCTGGAATATAGATTATGTATGCTTTCGACTGATCACTATATCCAACAAATATTACCTTCTTTCCTAAGGGGTCCAACTTTGATCTTTTCACTTTGGGAACATGTAGGTAAACATGACAACCAAATATCTTTACGTGACTGACTTCAGGCTTTCACCAGTAAACATTTCTTGTGGAGTTTTGTTTCCAAGCGCATTGTGGGATAATTTGTTATGAACATAGACTATCGTCTTTGCTTCTTCAACCCATAAATAGATGGGTAGATCTTGATCATTAACTATGGATTTGATTTATTCCATGATATATCTATTATTCCTTTTTGTTACTCTATTTTGGAGAGGATTATAGGGTGTAGTAAGATCCCTCTTAGTCCCATCTTCTTTTGCAGAAACCCTTGAATTCAGTTGAAGTGAATTCTACTACGTTATCTGATCTTAATGTATTAATCTTTTTTTAGAGAGATTGTCTACAAGAGCTTTCAACTCTTTGAAATTTTCAAATACTTCATATTTCTTTTTCAAGAAATATATCCAAGTATTGCGTGAGTAGTCATCAATAAACAAACATAATACACATACCAGCTTAAGGAAGTAGTTGACATTGGTCTACACACATCTAAGTGGACAATATCTAGGATCCCTTTTGCTTTACAATTAATGCTTGGAAATGGATTCTTGGTGTTCTTACCTTGAGCACACCCTCTGCATACCCCTGCATTGTTGATTTGGATTTCTGGTGGACTTATTACTACCTTGCTCACAATTGGTAATGATATGTATTTTATATGACCAATTCTTCTATGCCATAGTTCACATCCACTGATAGTGCAAGCTGTGAAAGTCAAGTCTGTATGCCATTTTAGTCTGTAGAGACCTGGTTCTTCAATACTGAATTTCAGCTTGTAGGAAGATTCTCCCATTCCTTTGATAGGATATTGAGAGTCATCTCCAAGATGAACTTTGTGTGGATAATATTTCTGAGTGAGGAATGAGAGAGAATCTCAGTGGTCTGTCATATGTTTGGAAGAACCACTTTCTATGTGCCAAGTATCACTTCCATGAGAGATAGATCTAATGAGGTTTGATACTAAGACATATTCTTCATCATATTTTTCATTATGTCTAATCCTTTCTTCATCTAAATCATTTTATTCAGTTGCATGGGCACAAAAATTTCCGTTCTTCGTCTTGAAATTGTTCTTGTAATGTGGAAAATGTCTGGAGATATTTCCTAACTTATGACATGTATAGAATTCATAGGATGAGTAATCCTTCTTAATCTTTTTACCTCTTTTGATTTCTGGTAATCTATTTGTGGGACATCCTCGATCCTTCCTTTTATCCCTTCCATTCTTTGTATGCACAGCTAGAGCTTGATCTTCATCTTCATTTAACTTCACTTCTCTATTTTCTAACCTTCCTTATTATTTTACACATTTCTCCCAAATCTTGATGAATTTGGTTATATTTCTTCTAGCACATATTCCTCTCATAAATGAATCACATTCTCTTGGAAGACCATAAAGATTGGTCATCACAACTTCAACTTCTTCTACCATGTCACCAATGGATTCTAATTGTTCTTTAATATTAGATACTCTAGAAAAGTATGGCTTCATGGTTTCTGCCTTGAGTTGGTTTCTCAAGGTCATTCTCATGTTTATGTTTTTCCCTTCAAACATATTGGTTAGTGCATCAAACACTTCCTTTGGAGTATTCTTTGAGGACACTTGAGATATCAAGTAATCCTTAATAGAGTTAGCTATGATCCTCTTGAATTTGATCATATCCTGATTTTTCTTGGATTTCTCCTCTTCTCCCTATAGTTCCTTGTGAGGAACATACTGGAGCTTTATGAATCTTCTTTGCACCATATCCCAGATGTAATGATACTTTATCTCTATGTTATATGAATTATCATGGAACAATGTGTTATCTATTAACTTGATGCAACTGTGATTGTCACAATAAATATCGGTTGCATCCATTTTGATGATAAACAATCTTGTAAACAATTTACAAAGCCATACTACTTCACTATAGGTTGAGCATGCTAAAATGCATTCAACCTCCACTGTATTGAGCAAAACACTAGTCTTCTTTATACTAATCCATGAGATCACAACTTATCCCAAAATGAAACAACATCCTAAAGTGCTCTTTCTATCTTCAGCACTTCCATCCCAATCTGAATCAGTGTAGCCACATAATCTAAACTCACTATGAGTTGTATATGTGAGGCCATAATCTAATGTACCCTTTAGGCACCTCATCACATGTTTTGCTGCAACTAAGTGAAGATACCTGGGTTCTACCATATACTAACATAATGTGTTCACGATAAAACATATATCTCATCTTGTATTTGACAAATACATTAGTGAGTCGATAATCTATATATATATTATGACATCTATTCTTTCCGAAGAGTCATCATTTAAAATATTCAGTTTTTTCACCATCCGAGTGTTCATTTCATTACAATCCAAGATACCAAATCTCTTTAGGATCTCAACTACATATTTTCCTTGGTTTAGGGAAATTTCATCCAGAAAATGTCATACTTCAAGTCCTAGAAAATAATGCATCATGACAAGATCTTTCATTTCGAATTATGTCACAAGATTCTTCTTACATTCACTAATGAGTTTCTCCTTTCTTGTTAAAAATAGATCATCTACATAAATTAGTAATTTCATGATTCATTCATCTTCAACCTTATATTAAAGGTTGGAATCTGCGTTACTTTTGGAAAATCCTAGGCTCATAAATAAGTCATCAATTCTTTCATACCATGCTCTGGGTGCTTACTTTAATCTATATAATGCTTTCTTTATCCGGCACACATGTGGTTTCTTATCATTTTTTTCAAAACCTAGAGGTTGTTCAATACATACTTCTTCTTCTATCACACCATTTAGAAAGGTTGTCTTTAGATCCATTTGATGTAATTTCCATTTCATCTTGGAGTCCAAAGCAAGAATAGTTCTAATTCAGGTATATCTAGTTACTAGTGCAAATGTTTCTTCATAATCGATCCCTTCTTTCTAAGAGAATACTCATGCAACAAATATTCCTTTGAAATTTTCAATACTGCCATCAACTGAATGATTTGTTTTGAAAATCCATTTGGAAGATACCACTGAGTTATGCTTTGGTCTTGGTGAAGTTCCTATAGAGAAACAAGTTGCAAATGTGTAAACTAAGCCTATGTCTCATTTGAAGTTTGAATGTTTTAGAGCCAAGCTTGGTGTAGTCCAAAAGGAACTGCCTAGAAAGAGGGAGTGATGATAATAATTGTTATTAATGGTGAGATGGAAGATGAAGTCCCTACAAAATATGATTTGGTATGGAATTCATTTGTATATGCTGTGGTCCTATATTCATTTGCAGATGTTGTGTTTTGGCATTCATTTGCACACTTTGTGGTCCTACATTCATTTGATGATGTTGTGGTATGGAAATTATTTGCAGACATGGTGGTATTCAATTAATTTTATGACATTGTGGTCCTACATTCATTTGTATAAATTGTTGTCCTGCATTCATTTGTAGATAATCCAACATGTTTTGATGGTGTGGGTGATTTTGCATTAAGTTGTGAATGTTGTATTTATTCCAGATGGTGTGATGTGATTGCAAGTGATGTGATGTGATGAGATGTGATGCTTGTGATGATGCAATGAGATGTCATGATCGTGATGATGCAACAAGATGTGAAGCTCATGATGATGCGATGAGATGTGATGCTAGTGATGACGCAATGATATGTGATGCTTGTGATGATGCGATGAGATTTGATGCTCATAATGATGCGATGCTCATAATGATGAAATGAGATGTGATGCTCATGGTGATGTGATGCAATGTGATGCTCATGATGATGCAAGGAGATGTGATGCTTGTGATTATGTGACAAGATGTGATTCTCGGGATGATGCGATGACCTATGATGTTGGTAACGATGAGACCATATGTGATGTGATGCTTATGATGATGTGTCGAGATACGTTTCTCATGATGTGATGATCGAGATATGATTTTCTGTGATGGATATATTCCACAAATAATGATAATGATAGTATAGTCATGAAAACTTCTTATGGCGTAAAGACTTACCAGTCAGTTGTATAGATGTATTGTTGTGTTATAGAATACCCTCATTTTTAAGAGGGAGTGTTAAAGAAATCTAACTGCATAATATATTCTATTTTGTTTTATTATTTTTATTACCCATTTCATAGATGTTCTTCCTCCGATTAGGGATGTCATTGATGTAATTGGTCATGTAAATAATTGAGGTAAAACCTCTGTTGTAATTCGGGTTAGTAGTACCCACAAAAGTATTATTAAAATGTGTTTCTGAGTCTCCCAATACAATTCGGCCCTGGTAGCAAGCAGAAGTTGGCCCTATTGGGTATTAGGATTCTCCAATTATCAATATAAATAGGGGAGGTGCCCCACTCATTTGGACACACACACACAGAACTCAAGTAGTTACGCTAGAGTGAGAAGAATTAGTCCATATGGAGGAGAGGAATTAGTCTAGTCTTGTTCTTTGCTTCTTACACTATACTTGGGTGAAGTCTATACATAGGAAGTTTTGTTGGACTTTTCCACACAAGGGTTTCCTAAGATAAATCTTTGTGTTGTTGTTCTTTCTTTTCTTTCAATGATTCTTTGTTCTATTTTATTAGAAAACTTAACATAATGGATAAAGGAGGATTAATTAATCCTAACAGAGTGTTGCATGTGCACACACCGTCCTCTTTCCATGCTTTTCTAGCTTCAATAAATGATAAAAAATAAACACATCATGAATAATTTTGAAAACATTATTGCACTTGTAGAATATATCCTCTACATATGTAAAACAAATTATTCAAAAATACTAAGATTTAGTTCATATAATATCGCATGCGCAGATACATATATGTTATATTGTGCATCAAATTTAAAAATCCAATTTTAGAAAAAATAATTATAAACAATTACACAAATTTTCTAAAAGTAAAATTTATATATTATGAAAGACTATTTGATTTCCTATATTTTCTCTGTTTACATCATCCTAAAACTTGTTATGCAGCTAACTCTAATTTCCTCCTCCTATTTTGCAGTTTTGTGTGGCAACTAAAGTGTCTTTAAAAGAGTTCATGATTGTGCACAACTAAAGTTTCTTTAAAGGAGTTCAAGATTGCGCATCACCCCTTATGGATTTCTTTCACCATATTATTTTTATTAATTTTTCACAAATAAAAGAAAAAACAATATACATTTTAGAAAAAAATAGTATTATAATTACAATGGTAAAGAAGTATTCTTTTAAGATATAGTGTGAAATGTTTGAATTGCACTTTTTATTCAAAATGAGCTTCAGGTACAACATAAACATTAAACTAATTAATATATACATAAAACAAATGTTATTGAATAAAAAAAACAATCTTAGATGCGAGTGTAAGGTAGGTGAGTAGAACGTGTGTGAAGGAGACCTTAGAGTCCCCACTCCTCTCTCCACATGGTTGTTGTTGATATGAAGATCCATGCGCATAAATATCCGACAATTTATGAAGCTAAGGGCTTCATTGAACCTCATCGTTGATGAGTTGTTAGATAAGAATGTTGTTATATAAAAATATATATAACATAATAAGACATATAACTATATATAAACATTAATTATTAATATTAATATATATTAATTATTAATATCAATATATTACTATTAATAATTAATAAATAGAAATTATTAATTAAGTAATAAATGTAAAGAGATGTGCCCTTTCATTTGAAAATGCACGATAAGGCTTATATAAATCCATAACAACATAATTGTAAATCATCACATCTTATATCTTTTATTATTTTATATTATATCTCATACATGGAATATTTATCTTATTTCTCGATATTCCTGTAAAAAAATTATTTTTACTGTTTCATTGGT
>LPNX010127021.1:46143-234153 GCA_001517045.1 Pseudotsuga menziesii | reverse complement strand
TCTTCTAGTTATATGCCATGAACTGCTATTGGTTATCCATTCATCAACTATGAGTTATCCATGCATGGATACCAGTGTATTTATTCATCATTTATTGGTTACTTTCTATATTTTTTTTATAATTGTTTATTTTGAATTTTGAATGACTACCATAGAATCAATATCCACAGTACACTTGTATCATCCTCATCCATAGATGAAAAATCAGAGGCTATAGTCCATCCCAAATCTTAAAAAAACGTCTATCAACATAATAAGCTTTAGTTAAAGGTTTGTTAAAGAAATGAGTGACAATTTGTTTTTGTTTTTTCATATGAGTTTTTGCTTATTTGGTTTACTAAATAGTATTTTTTTGGTGCTTATATTAACTCTAACAATCTGATATGAATAATGGATATACAATTATATATTTTACCCTTTGTTTACAACCAAGTATCTTCACAAAACTAAGTGGTTCGGTTTGCCTATAGACATTCACGGGCCACTTTACTTGTGGTTGTGCTAGTTATGCTAGTTAGTATTCACATGCTTCCTTTTGTCTTAATTTATAGCACCAAGCTTCAATGGTGAACATAGTTATCATTTTGTACCTTGGCAGCTCAACATCTTTGCCTATTATGAATCTCCTTAGTTAATCTTTGTATCAATTTACAACTGTAAATTAATTTTATATATTTCATAAATTTTTATTTTCCATTTTTTTAATTTCAATTTTTATGTTAACAAATTTATTTATATATTAAAAGATATAATATCTTATTTATCTTTAATCCAACCTAAAAACAACTCAAATAAAAATAACTAAACTTTGTGATGATTAGAATATTTTTCTTCAACAAGTACCCATCATAAAATTTGTGGTGATTAGAAGATTATTTTTCAACAAGTACCTAACAAGATTTCAACTAGTTATGGAGAAGGAAAGGGAGTGTCGCTGTGTGTTTCAACAAAACTTACACATCACTTAAACCCAAATCAACACCTATAGGTGTGTTGAAGTTGATTGTTGCAGCTAATAGTACTCTATAGGTGATGTTGCAGCTGTGTTACAACTGAATTTTCAACTAACCACAACCTACAAGACAGTTTCAGTTGTGTTGTAGTTGACTATTTGGTGTTGCAGCGATGTTGCAACTGACTGTTTAGCTCTGTTTTGATGACCCTTACATTTGTAAACTCAAGAATAATACTCTGAACTGCATAAATAAAACACCTTAAAAAATTTATACCTAAAATATACTCTGATTTCTTAGCAAACTAACTTCAAAAATAAATCTCAGTTTTCAAACTCAAAAATAGAGTTTAACAAAAATACATAGTAATGTTAGAGTAGGGCCCTGCAGCTACAGGAAAAGATGCCATTTTGGCGGATAGACAGTTTGGCAAAGATGAAGAGATAAGCTAAAGATACGACGCCGTAGCATGTTTCTAGCTGCAGAGCAGAGCCGGAAACTATGACTATCGGGGTAGAGAAGTCAAAGAAGACGACAGTACCTGAGCGGCCAAGAGGAGAGAGCTCACCCACTGCATTGAAGGCAGTGGCGGAAGACAGGAGAGATCAGCTACCCTCATAAAGGAAAAGGAGCAACGAGGCCAAGGTATTGAAGACGAAGGATAGAAAAGGGAAACGGTGCACAGTACCCATGGTCAGCGCTGGGAAGCATGGAAGACTGCAGAGAGCTGTGGTGTGACAAAAAGTGGCTACCCCAAGTACAGATATGTCAACTGTCACTAGTTAGGGTTTTTGGGTTACTGTTGGGACACGCCCACAGTGTTGTAATGGTGAGACCTTTGGGCCGCCTATAAAGGGATGTATTTTGTATTGTAAAAGGGTTGGATAGTTAGACAAGTAGACACTTAGACAGTTGTAATATAGAAGCTGAACTCTGGTTCTGTTATCAGCGGTAGTTATCTTACTGTAACCAGTAGCTAGCTCATCGAGCATGTATGTAACAATCTGCAGGGATTGATAGAGAGAGAGAGAGAGAATATTGTAAGAAGGCAATATAGAGATAGAAAAGAGATCTAAGAGAGAAGGGATCCAGGCTATGTGCGGAGTTACCCAGAAGATCTCGAGCTGCATATGCGGTGCAGCAGAACTGTGTACTCTCTCAAGATATAATAAACACAGTTCTGTGGATGTAGCTTCTACCCTGGAAGTGAACCACATAAAATTAGAGTGTTATGTGATTGATTCATGTGATTGTATTTACTTGTTGTATCTGTCACTCATTACATGAACTTTGCTTACAGTTTAATGTATGTATGTGTTATTCAGTTCATAGCATTATAGAAGGATAAATGCAGGTTGGAGTCTTTAAGTATTCTGTATAAGAGTTTGTCTATGTTTCACTTAAGACTATTAAGAGTCGCAGTGTAAAGCAGCCATGTATGTTGAGTCTTGTAAGTCGAACACAAGTAACGCTAGGTATGCTGAGCCGCAGCGATAGGATATCGCAGGGAGGCAATATCACACCATCAGAGGAGCTATGGTGCGCGGTACCACAGGTTAAGGATCGAGCGTAGGAGCTATTTACGTGTTTCCCAGGATGCGGCGATGCGATAAGGGATAGAGTCATCACGAGTAAGAGGAAACTGCGCATCGCAGAGAGAGACCTCACGGGTTAAGAAGAGCTACGAGGCGCACACAGGATGCTACAGAACCTGGTCAAAGACACTTGAGTCTTTGGCTAACCCATTAGAATCACTTCGGGTGAGACTTCAGGATGCTCTACGGTCTGTCGTCGAAAGGGCCAATGAGCTAGGGGTGTTGTTGGTACATTACAGTAAACCTGGGTCGGCCCATAGCGACCAACAAATGGTTCCGTTGTCAGTTTTGAACAAACTAAGCACTGATGTTCTGTTGGAATCCTACTAAAGACGAACTCAACCAGTGGGTTGGGTCTAAGGAGAAAGAGTTTTCTGAACATGAGAACAAGAATCCTAGACTGAGTACAGAGGACTGGTTACAAAAACATATCTTTACAGACCTGCATACGATATTTTTTGTGACCTATGGAAATGAGCTTTACGACTGGTTATCAAAATTGACTGATAAAAACATATTCAAGAAGAAAAGAAACATTGTTTGGACACCGGAGCTGATTCAGACCGTGAAGAACCTTGATAATCCCATTGCGAGGACAATAGACTTATGGCTTGCGAGTGTGCTAGAAGGCTTCGTCACAGAGTTTGCAGTTGAACAGAGAAAAATCTTCAGTGAGGCTGAGCGGTACTTCTTCAAAGGATATCACAGTAAGTACCTAAAATCTTTAAACGTGTCCATTAAGATGTTATTACATGAAAAAGGAGTAATGGATATGGTTTTAGATCAATAAGTTAACAAACTGTAATGTCACAAGAGTTTGAGAGTGATTTCAATGACATTGGACATACACGTAGTGGAAAGAAATACAAAGTAGATTTTAGATCTCCCATATTTGAAGACAGTTCAGATAGTACTAGACAGCAGAGTCATAGCCATACAAACAGAACAGAAGGGGGTATCCCTTACCACCCTTATACCCCCCAGAAACAGATCGAGACTCAGAAAAATCCCGTAGGAACTCCATCTAGTAGCTCCCAGACAGTACATACTACCGCTACATCACCTCCACCTACACCGCTAAGTGGTAGTAACATAGTAAATCAACATCCACCATGTAGAAATAGAATGGGGGATGATATGAAGCTACCTATCTTTAAGGGTACAAGGGCAGAGGACCCAGAGCAGCATTGGTTTCTATGTGAAGCCGTGTGGACCATTAAAACAATCCATGATGATAATATTAAACTTGTACAGTTGGTCACCACACTAAGAGAACGAGCCTTAACATGGTATATGAAGTATGCCACAGTGGTACCCAGAACACTCGTCTAGGTCAGGACCGCCATGATTAAAGAGTTTAAGAAACCTAAGTCTGAGTCACAGTGCATTACAGAGCTCAAAGACATCAAACAGTTACCTACAGAGTCAGTGTGGGACTTCGATTATAAATTCAAAGCCCTTATAGACCAAGTCAGCTTTGAGTTTGCGCCGGAGCAGCATAAGAAATGGTTTATTGCAGCTCTGCTCCCTCACATCAGACTGCCATTAATGCAGCAGAAACTCCAGACACAGGATGACATGTTGGAGATGGCGATGAAGCTAGAGGCTTCACCTCTAGCTAAAACCATCACAGGTATGACAAACCTGCAAAACCAGTTGGCTAATCTCACGTTACAGTTGCATGAGCTTAAGAAAGGGAAAGAGGTTGCGCAATACATATGGTGCGTAAAGTGTAAAGCACAAGGCCATACTAAAGACAACTGTCTAGTATTTGTAGAATATCTAGCAACCGGGGCTCCTAACCCCTTACCACAGACCCACGGGCCGTGGTGTGAAATATGCAAAACAAGAGGACACCCACCTCAGCAATGCCCTCTACTTTAGAAGTACGTGCAGACACCTAAGAACTTATACTATGTCTTCTATAAGTCCGTAGGCCATGATGAACACGATTGTCGAGCCTATGATCTCATGGTTGGGAGAAAGCAAGACTTGTACATAGTCCAATTAGAAACACAGGGTCCAGCAGTAGGACCACAGCATGATCCAGCTCATGTTGGCCGTGGAGGAGGCTTTGGCTGTGGAGAAGGATTTGGCCGTGGTCTCGAACCAATCACTTGTTTCAATTGTGGAGTTATAGGACATTATGTTAGGGACTGTCAGAGCCCCACCACCACATGTAACTATTGCAAATCTTATGATCACGCTATAGAAGAATGTCCTACCTTGATAGCTAATATCAGAGAACCTAAGCTAGCAGTACACCAGAACATCCAACTTATTGCTACCGAGCTGGAAGAACCAGAACCGAGAGTCAACATTGTGACTCGCAAGGGTGCTTCCACCAATGGGACATCGTAGGATACTGAAAAGAACATAGGCCAGGAGTGGGTGTGCAAAGCTGCTAGCAAAGAAACACCACTTGACCTACAGAAGAATAAACAGACATTTCATGAAGCTAATATTTTTTTTGATGAACCTATGCAATCAGGATCGTAGGTACCACCATCTAGGGGCATACCGCAGCAAGCAACTTGTGGCGTTATCCCTGTACAGATATCGCAGGCTACCACATCGGGCGCTTGCGACGAGGATGAGTTGGCAAGAAGTGTACAATCCTTCCTGCAGAGTTGTTTAAAACTCGTGACAAATGAGCAAGCTATCGGAGAACTTCAATGCATCATAGATCAGTGTCAGCCATCTTCTTCCGTGAGCAGTGCACATCATGCTGTTCATAATATTATGGGACATACAAGAACAGGAAGAGAGATGCGACTCACAGCATAGGTTGGAGAATTTGAAATGGATGAGGTGATCCTAGATCTAGGATCAAAGGTAAATGTTATGAATAATCAGACATGGGAATAGATGGGTAGCCCTAAGTTAGTCAGATCGCCTATCCATCTGAGATTAGCTAATCAGCAGCGGGTATCACCCCTAGGTCAATTACTACAGGTGCTAGTTGACATTGATGGAGTTCGCAGCTCTGCAGACTTTGAAGTTATAGAAATTATTGGCGATAGTAGACCATATCCAGCGTTACTAGGCATTGATTGGGAGATCGGTAACATGGCCGTTATCGACTTAAAGAGAAGACAAATGACCTTTGAGGACGCGCAGATCTGGGTCATCGCACCATTAGATCCTCTTCAGGGTCCTAGATACATTGAACCTATCCAAGCAGAGGAAGAGGCACGTAACATGGAGAATCTCTATCAGATGACTGCAAACCAGAGCGACTACATCAATCCAACTATAGAAGGGAACATTAGTTGGCGATGTGACAGCTCATGCGCATCGGATTCGGATGTTGGTCTAGAGAACTGGCAGAATAGACTTTACAAAGTCTCAGCGCGCAGATGTGTGTACATGACTAAGTCACTACGATGGATTGGCACAGAGGTCAACGAGATTCCATCATTTCATGGTCTAACAGACATCCAGGACTTTCTCACGCAGTTTGAACAACAAATTCCTCATGAGTAGAGGATCGCAGCTATGGACCTTGTAGTACGAGCCACACCTGCAAGATGGTGGTATGCACTAAAGAGAATATCGCATCATGGGATGATCTTAAGAGATTGATGGTGATCAGATTCTCTACCGACAGAGAGTATGTCTAGCAAAAATACACAGGAGAAAGTGACCCTAGGTCACATATTCAGACGTGTGAACGGAATTGGTCGGACATTCCTGAGGATGAATGGGTTCACCGATTCATTCACACTTTAGATCAAATTCCAAAGAACTAGTACACAGAGACTGAATTGCGCAAGGGAATGACTACATGGCCACTTATGATAGACAGCTTTCTACTCACCTTCTCTTTTGAATCTGAGTATCCAAGCATTAATCAGGCCCTAGATGTAATAAATATTAATATATTTGAGGATTGTACCCTATCAGTGTCAGCTCAACCTAAGTGGGCCATCCAGTTAGAAGAGGTGCTAGAGTGTTATAACTTTGTATCAGAACCAGAGGAGGAGGATGAGGATCCTTGTAACATCAACATTCCAGAGTCAGAAGGGACTCGCGGTGTTGATGGACCGAAGCTAGAGACTCCAGCTATCATGGAGTCTATTAAGATTAAACAGATCAATATTGGCACAGACACAGAACCAAAGTTTGCCTCTATTGGAGACTATTGGAACGATGAAACAGTCAGATAGATTACAAACTTGCTACATGACTATTAGGACCTATTTCCCACCAAGTTCACAGAGATGAAGGGAATAGTCAGAGACCTGGGAGTAATGAGGATACCATTGAAAGAGGATGCTAGACCAGTTAAGCAGCGTCCATATAGATTAAATCCACGCTATAAAGAAAAAGTTAAGGATGAGATCGATAAGATGCTAGCGGTAGGAATCATCGAGCCAATGGAAGAAAGTGAATGGGTTAGTCCCATGGTCGTGCAGGAGAAGAAAACCAAAGGAGATATCAGGATCTATGTCGACTTACGTAAACTCAACGATGCATCACTTCATGATCCATTTTCGACACCTTTCACTGATGAAGTATTAGACAATGTGGGAGGACAGGAGGCCTACTCCTTCACTAATGGCTTTTCAGGCTATCACCAGATCAGAATCCACCCAGAAGATCGACATAAGACCACTTTTGCAACAGAATGGGGCTCATTCCAGTTTATGATAATGCCCTTTGGTCTTAAGAATGCACCAGCTATCTTTTCTAGACTAGTAGTTGCTGTATTTAAAGAATACATCCATAAATTCTTAGAAGTTTATTTTGATGATTGGATTGTATTTGGATTAATTGACAAGCACATAGGAGATTTAAGACTGATGTTAGAGAAATGTAGGCAATACCAGATTTCTCTAAACTTGAAAAAATGTATATTCTGTGCACCATTCGGTATTTTGTTGGGTCACATTGTTTGCAGGCAAGGCTTGATGGTAGATCCCGCAAAGATTGACATCATTGTAAATCTTCCAGCACCCAACTCAATCAAACAATTGAGGATAGTACTTGGTCATACCAGGTACTACAGAAAATTCATCAAGGAATACACAAAGATTACAGCATCGATGGAAAAACTATTAAAGAAAGATGTAAAATTCCTATGGAATGAGGAATGTCAGTAGAGTCTAGACACACTTAAAGAGAAGATGGTTACAACACCCATATTAGTATTTCCATACTGGACCAAGCCATTTCATGTACATGTGGATGCATCCGGTATCGCACTGGGGATCATCTTAACCCAGCCAGGAGAAGGAGGTATCGATCACCCTATCGCATACTCAAGCAGAAAACTATCCACCGCAGAAAAAAACTACACCACTACGGAAAGAGAAGGCTTAGCTATGGTGTACGCACTACAGAAGTTCAGGCACTACCTGTTGGGTGCCTCGTTCAAGATGTTTACTGACCATTCCGCGTTGAAGTATCTGGTCAATAAGCCAGTGTTAGGGGGGAGAATCTGCAGATGGTTACTCCTCTTTCAGGAGTATGATTTTGAAATCATTGTGAAACCAGAAAGATTGAACATCGGACCTGATCATCTGTCGCAGATAGACTCAGGAGAAGAGCCAAGTAATCTAGAGGACAATTTCCCAGATGCGCAGTTGTTTTCTATTTAGATCGCAGACGAGTACTATGCTGATATTATTCAATTTCTCACTACAGGATGGGCACCTGATGAGTTTACCAAGCATCAAAAGAGGCAGTTGGTTGTTAAAGTAGTAGACTTCACCCTAATCGCAGGACAGTTATACAAGTTAGGTCTAGATGAAGTCCTGCGCAGATGTGTGATGCCACATGAAAAAGAGGCCATTATCAGAGAAGCACATTCCAGTACCACAGGAGGTCATTTTGTAGGAAAGCCGACTGTGCAGAAAATCCTGACTGCAGGATTATGGTGGCCTACTTTACATAAGGATACTAAGGAATTTTGCAGATGCTGCGATATTTGCTAGAGGGTAGGAAAACCTTCGCAGAGAGATGAAATGCCGCTACGACCGCAGATTACGCTGCGCGCATTTGACAACTGGGCTATAGACTTTGTGGGTCCTATCAACCCACCAGGAAAATGAACTGGTGCGAGATACATCATCACAGGAACAAAATACCTCACCAGATGGGCGGAGGCTAAAGCAGTAAGGAATTGTGATGCTGCTACAGCTGCACAGTTCCTCTTTGAGAACATTATCAGTAGATTTGGATGCCCAGTAATTTTGATGAGCGATCAAGGCACACACTTATTGAACTGCACCATTGAGGCCTTGATGGAGGAATTCTAGATACAGCACCATAAGAGCACCCCCTACCACCCACAAGCTAATGGTACAGTGGAGGCCTTTAACAAGATTCTAGAAAACGCTCTTACTAAGATCTGCAACAACCAAAGAAACGATTGGGACCTCAGTGTTAATGTTTTGTTATGGGCATATAGGACTACATGCAAGAAACTTATAGGACATACACCTTTCATCTTGGTGTATGGACAAGAGGCTGTTATGCCTATGGAGTATATTCTTCCTAGTTTAAGAATTGCTCAGATCACCGTGATGGCTGATACAGACACGGTGCATGAAAGGCTAGCGCAGCTGCTTGCCTTAGAGGAAGACAGGTTCATCGCAGGATTCCATCAGAAAGTGCAGAAGGCACGAGAGAAAGCTTGGCATGATAGGCATGTCAAGAACAAGATTTTTCAGATAGGAGACCTAGTCCTCCTCTATGATAGTAAGTTTGTGAATTTTCTAGGGAAGTTCAAGATGCATTGGTTGGGGCCATACCAGATTCAGTAAGTTACAGACGGAGGAGCCGTTCAGCTTAGCAAATTGAACGGGGAGCTTCTTCCCACTTTCATTAATGGTAGTAGGCTTAAGATTTACAGTGCTAGCCACTCCATACCCCAGCCTTAACTCAGACAGTTATGAGAGTGCATATGTCCAGTGTAGTTGAAAGGAGGCATCGCACCGGGAATTAGTCTACATCGGTAGGTATTCTAAGTATAAGGAATCGCATAAGAACGGTTCATTTTGCGCAAGACATTAAGCGGCTTGCGAAAAAAGAAAAAAAAAACTATTTAAATTTTGTTTTGCATAGGTAAGGCGGTGTGACATCATAGTAAGGCGATGATTCCCCGTGCCACGTATCTAGTTTTGAAAAATGACAGAGGGCCAGTCAAGTCGCCTTCTGACAAGTAGTTAATGAAGAAATGACCGGTATACCTTACCGTAGATTTGGCAATAGCATATTAAATTTTCCAGATTTAGTAAATCTTTGACGAGACCGGCACCTGTACACAGGGTTCGAGGGAAATTTGATCGGATTTCAGCATTTAATGAGGATCGAAATAACAGGTGTGGTCTCGTCCATGCATTAATACCATCGACGGGTTCAGCCTAGATAACCGTTGCATCCAGGATTATAGCCTTCAACATAAAAGCAGAGATCATTCATTCAGGACGGTTACTTTTGCAAGAGTTGAGAGCTATAGAGTAAGTTCTTAAGTGTTCCCTATGCAGAGTTAATTTCGTTACAGAGTGCTATGATTTCCCTATTTCATAGCCATTTCCAAGCCAAAGTATTCCACCAAGTGGGTTCTGTCCGAGGAGGAACCTATAGAAGCGATTTTGGAAAGGTTCGATCGTGGAGGCCTTGTGTCCATTATGGAGAAACCACCCAAGAGTATGAAACCAGGTTCATCACAGGCCAGACAGCTACCAAGGATGTGGAGCCAATCTCAGATAATAGAAGAATCCAGTCCGGAGCTGGAGGAAGCAGTTCATAGTGCACTAGACTACATTGTACCACGTGTTAAAGGCGCACCAGAGGTAAACATTCCCAAGAGTGGTAAGTTTCCTGTTCCCATACCACCAATTGATTCTCGAGTAAAGGAAGATAGAGATCTACTAGGATATGCCGTTGTTGTTAAATTTATAGATTATAAACTTGGAGATAGTAAGACATATCCTCAGTTCCGGCCAGATCAGTATCTTACGATTCAAAAGAACCCAAGGACAGGTGCCGATGAATATGTTCCTATGGAACATGTCCAGGTTCTTGGGCGGTCAGGTCTGCTCAATTTGTTGAGAATACCCCATTTTGGACGAGGCGCAGAGGTTAATGCCATGGTGCGCATCCTAATTTCTTGTGTACATGGAGGTTACCTTTGGCTAGGTAACAAGGTCGACCTGAACGTCAACCTGATACACCGCATCACCGGGCTGTCCAAGACTAGTAAGGACCCTAAGATACATATAATAGGAAAGACCAAGGATTCCAAGCTACCACCAGCCCTAGTCGCCAAGTATAAGCTACAGAGAGGAGGTCGGGATTATGACCTCGTAGCAATAGCGGATGATACACTCAAATTTACAGCCAGTCTACTTGCAAGAAGACTGTTAACCAAGGTTCACCCAAAGGAAGTCACAAGATTAGTAATTCACCTTGCCATACAAGTTGCAGAAGGTGAATAGTTCAATTGGTGTTTATTTCTGTTAAATATTTTTCAGCAAAATTTTTTGACAGCCCAGGATGAGGCAAGCAACCCCTTCCATTTCTCGTGGTTGCTTATGCTATGTGCATTCATCGGGTGGAAGGAGCTGCCCCATACCCAGTTTCGACAGCTAGCAAGTGGCGAGCCCAGAGGCACGTGCTATACCAACTTATGTCTAAGCAGCAGCCCAGCCAAGAAAAAGATCAATATGATAGTATTCTATGAATACTATAAACTGTTGAAGAGAATCATCCAAGAGACACCGCGGATCAGCATAGAGACAATGGACATATATGATAACCGGCTTGATTTTATGGCAGACCGCCATAGAATCTACCTCCAGCCAAAAAGGTCTAAAAGGGATGATTGGGCTAATGGTTCATTCAAAATGACAGTGTAGGATGTCACAGATGTCATCAAAGACTTTGACGACGACTGGAAACAAGCATTAGAGGATACCACACCACTACCATCAGGTACCTCACAGACAGATCCATTGGACAAAGGCAAAGACAAAGTGGGCTCCCAGACACAAGATACAACAGAAGTGCCACTACCGGGAGAAAAGAGAAAAGATCCACAGCAAGCACCACCAGAGGCACAGACGACAAGGGATGGAGAAGAAGGGACACCAGAGGCACAGAAGAAGAAAAATCAGAAAGCCACAAAACTACCTTTGAAGACTGCATTAACAGAGGATGACTATGAACTCATGGCAACAAGAATGCATGACACGTTGAAGGACTCATTTGAGGCGATGCAGACATCGCAGGAAAAGATACACAGCGTGGTAGAAAAGCAAATTCTGGAGTTAAAAGCAATTACTGAGAAGACTGTCAAGATACAGGTTCCGCCAGAAAAGGTGACAGCACCAGGAAGCTCAACACAGACGATTTCCCACGATGAAATCTTAGCAAAGGATCGCATCAATACAGTCTTGATACCACCAGGGAGCATCTGATTCCCTGCTTCAATGATGGATGTACAGATACAGATTAGGCAATCTGTCGAGGTTAACCTCGCAGAGTTTCACATCGATCAGTTACAGATGATCCAGGAACAGCTAAGCGCAAAGCTCAGGGATAGAGAGCTCGCAACTTATAAACAAAACACACAGCTGAAAAAAAATAATGTAGCACTTGCCACCAGCTTTTAGAAAAAGGTAGATGAGTTAAGAACATATGAATAAAGAGAACAGGATCTTTCTCAAGTCCTACGGAACATCGCATTGGAGTTACCCCAATGTAACATTGAGTTTGCCTTGCCTCTCCCGCAGAAGGTAAGAAGAGTTGCAGACAGAGCAAAGGATCTGGAAGAAACAGTGACCAGGATGGAAGAAACAGTGGCCAAGATGGAGGAAGACCACAAAGTGTAGATTGCTGAGCTCGAGGCTCGAGCACTAGGCACCCCCCAGGCAGACAAGGAAGCAAGAGTAGAGGCCTTTCGACTCACTTCCTCATAGATGAAATATCTCATAGACGATGCACTGTCAGTGCTAGCTGATGTGATGAACACATGGTCGGATTTAGATGAGCGTCCCGAGAAAGTAGAAATCCACCAAAGTATTCAGCAGATAGAGAATACCACAGCAGCAATGAAGGAAGAAATTAAGAGCTTAGCAGCTCTTCCGAAGATGAGAAAGACGACAGATATGAACCGCTTGCAGCAGGAAGCGCAGCGGTTGAGAGCAAAGGAGATACAAATCAATGACCTGCTTCAACCATATCAAGAACAAATCACAGAGCTAGTCGATGCGGTTGAGCAGAAAGTTAGGGAGTTCACTACCACCATAAATGAAATTGATGCAACAGAAGACTCCAGTATTAGTCAAGCTATTCTTGACTCGGCACAAGAGCCTGTCACAGCTATGCAGAACGAAGTCACAGGACTTCAGGACAAGTTTCAACGGAATTCACAGGAAGCCAAGGAGAAGCTACAGCAAGAGAAGCCCGCTGGTAGTGGCTCGGGGACGGACCACAAGTAAGTGTTAGGGGACTGTTGGAGTAGGGCCCCGCAGCTACAGGAAAAGCTTCCATTTTGGCGGATAGACAGTTTGGCGAAGATGAAGAGATAAGGTAAAGATACGACACCGTATCATGTTTCTAGCTGCAGAGCAGAGCCAGAAACTAGGACTATCGGGACAGAGAAGTCAAAGAAGACGACAGTACCTGAGCAGCCGAGAGGAGAGAGCTCACCCACTGCATTGAAGGCAGCGGTGAAAGACAGGAGGGCTCAGATACCCTCATAAAGGAAAAGGAGCAACGAGGCCAAGGTATTGAAGACGAAGGATAGAAAAGGGAAGCGGTGCATAGTACCTATGGTCAACATCGGGAAGCATGGAAGACTGTAGAGAGCAGTGGTGTGACGGAAAGAGGCTACCCCAAGTACAGATATGCCGACTATCACTAGTTAGGGTTTTTGGGTTACTGTTGGGACAGGCCCATAGTGTTGTAATGGCGAGACCTTCGGGCCGCCTATAAAGGGATGTATTTTGTATTGTAAAAGGGTTGGATAGTTAGACAAGTAGACACTTAGACAGTTGTAATATAGAAGCTGAGCTCTGTTTTTGTTATCAGCAGTAGTTATCTTACTGTAACCAGTAGCTAGCTCATCGAGCATGTATGTAACAATCCGCAGGGATTGAAAGAGAGAGAGAGAGAGAGAGAGAATATTGTAAGAAGGCAATATAGAGATAGAAAAGAGATCTAAGAGAGAAGGGCTCCAGACTGTGTGCGGAGTTACCCAGAAGATCTCGAGCTACATATGCGGTGCAACAGAACTGTGTACTCTCTCAAGATATAATAAACACAGTTTTATGGACATAGCTTCTACCCTAGAAGTGTACCACGTAAAATCAGAGTGTTATGTGATTGATTCATGTGATTGTATTTACTTGTTGTATCTGTCACTCATTACATGAACTTTGCTTACAGTTTAATGTATGTATGTGTTATTCAGTTCATAGCATTATAGAAGGATAAATGCAGGTTGGAGTCTTTAAGTATTCTATATAAGAGTTTGTCTATGTTTCACTTAAGACAGTTAAGAGTTGCAGTGTAAAGCAGCCGTGTATGTTGAGTCCTGTAAGTCGAACACAAGTAATGCTAGGTACACTGAGCTGCAGCGGTAGGATATCGCAGGGAGGCGATATCGCACCATCAGAGGAGCTGTGGTGCACGGTACCGTAGGTTAAGGATCGAGCGTAGGAGCTAGTTACGTGTTGCCCAGGACGCAGCGATGCGATAAGGGCTAGAGTCATCGCGAGTAAGAGGAAACTGCGCATCGCGGAGAGAGACCTCGCGGGTTAAGAAGAGCTACGAGGCGCACACAGGATTCTACAAAACCTGGTCGAAGACACTTGAGTCTTTGGCCAACCCATTAGAATCACTTCGAGTGAGACTTCAAGCCGCTCTGCGGTCTGTCACCGAAAGGGCCAGTGAGCTAGGGGTGTTGTTGGTACATTACAGTAAACCCGGGTATGCCCATAGCGACCAACAAGTAAAAAATATGAGTTTCAACTCTGTGTTAATATCTTCATTTGTGTGTCTATCAAATAAGGATTATAGGGCGATTATTTATAGAGCTTTAGCACAGTCGATCATTAAGTGCTAATTGACCCTTCGTAATACAAAAAGCAATTTCTCTGTTACAAATTTGTTGTATGACAGAATGAAAATTGTGTTGCCCCTTCAAACATTAGATGCACTTGTTGGCAGAGTTAGTCTGGCTTTTCATGATTTAATAAATTGAAATATTCCAATATGCCTCTTCAAATTAGGCAGTGTGGTGATGTGGAGGTGTGGCACATGGCCAGTGTTTTAGTTAACGGATCCCAACATTCTCCCCCTTAATTACTACACCCAAAAATCAAATTTTGTAACACTCGATTTCTTTTACAGCTTACAAGCCCCAATGTGTTTCCTATGAAACTCAAACAACTCTTTCCCCAAGGGTTTTGTAAATAGGTCTGCAAACTGATTTTTTGATCTGCCAAATTCCATATTGATTTAATTGTTGTTTATCAATTATCGAATAAAATGACACCTTGTATCAATCAGCGTACTTATTTTATGAAAGACACGATTTCTTGATAGTGCAATGGTTGATTTATTGTCACAAAAAATTTCACTCGGTTTATCTTGTTCATGTTGTAACTCAAAAAGAGATCTTCTCATCCACATGGTTTGACATGCAACTGTTGTTGCTGAAACATACTCTGCCTCAAAACAGGATAATGTCACTATGGGATTAATTTTTGAAGCACATGCTACTGATCCCGATCCAAAACTAAATACATATCCAAATTTACTCTTTCTATCATCTATAGAACATGCAAAATCACTGTCAGTATATCCAATCAACTTAAAATTTGAGTTTGATGTGTACTAGATACCAAAATTTGTTTTTCCAACAATATATTTTAGAATCCTCTTTCCATATTGCCAGTGGTTATTCTTTAGAGACTCCACAAATCTTGAAATCAAACATGCTGCAAATATTAAATCAAGTCTTGGTAAAGTTAAGTACGTGAGACTTCCTACCACTCTCTTATACAACATTGGATTAACTTTTGACCCATCATTCTCCTTACTGAGTTTTGTGCTAGTTGCAATTGGAGTTGCAGCTGGATTACAATTCACGATTCTGAATCTTTTTAGTACATCATTTACAAACTTAGTTTGATTAAGAAAAATACCATCTTCAGATTGTGTTACTTCAATACCAGGAAAATATTTCATCATTCCTCGATTAGTCATCTGAAATTATGTTTTCATGGATTTCTTAAACTGATCTCTAAAAGATATATAGTGAAGATCAAATTATCCACATATAATCAGAAAACCAGTATTTTACCTTCTCGGTTTACCTTTGTATACAATGTTGGCTCATTTGGACTTCTGCTAAACCCTTCACTATTCAAATATTCATCAATCCTACTGTATCATACTCTCGGTGCCTGCTTCAATCCATACAATTATTTCATTAATATGTGGACCTTGTCTTCTTTTCCATCGACTTCATATCCAGGAGGTTGTCTCACATAAACCTCTTCTTCTAAATATCCATTCAAAATATGCAAGAGAACAACAAAGAGACAGAAATAGCTGGAATAACACATGTGAATGGTGCTAATATCTAACCATTATATTACAGCACACCTTGTAGATGTAAATGATACATATTTATAGTATAATGGAGAATATTCATGAACCCTTGGAGGCCATGTGAATTCATACACATGTCATAATATTATTTGACCCCTAAACCCCCCTAAGTTGACCAATAGGCTCCCAAACCTAACCAAATAGTCACGAAACCATGCGTGAACATGTGTGAACAGGTCAGAAGCATTTCTGGGTCATAAATGAGGGAAGGAAAACATGGGAGAGTGCATGGGTGAATCGAGGAATCTATAGGAGGAAAATAAATGCCAAGGAGACTACAAAAAGCCACATTCACACACACTAGTGCCCCTAGTCAAAGATGGAAGTTGTTTACAATTAATACATGGTCTAAAATGTCAGAATGATTAAACTAGAGTGCCTCAACTGTCTCTTAATGAGAGAGAACCACCTATTTGACCAGTATTGATCAGTATAACCTAAGTTAGACCATAGACCATAAGAACAAGGAAAATTATTATGTCTCCTAGGTAGATCATTAAGGTACCAAGGAAAATGATTGCTCCAACACTTTTGATGATAGTTTGTTCCTACAACTTGGTGAAGAATACTTTCAATATTTCAAGGTTATAATTGTCTCGTATTCCAATGCTTCCTTTTATTGTCCCACCATTTATCCTTTTTAGGGAACGTTTATCTAAAAATAACATTTATATAAATTTTCTTATGGCTACTATTGACTTGAATTACCGCGAAAGGATTACATTGATTCTTACAAATACTGATACATGACCAAGTACATTAATAACATCTCCCAAAGGAGGTACAACAATAATAAAATAAAATTATATCAAGATTAAATTTTGAAGTTACATTCTTCAACACTCCCTCTTAACAAGAAAGGTATTATTCAGTCACAGTCATCATCCCTAGACATCACCACTAGTTCTCATCATTGAACATCATCACTATATATTTTCGTTGGACATCATTATTGGACATCATCACTGGACAACATTAATATATAGCATCATCACTACTGATGCAACCTTTATACTTAGTCCATTTACTTGTGGCATCTCTCATATCTATACATCGTAATAAATTCACACGTAAACCAAACCTTTTTCATGATGGTTTTTCCTCTTATCTCGATTCTAGAGCAACCCTATTTCATACTAGTATCTACCCTCATCCTGATGTTAAACAATCCTAGTTGCATGATATTCTCATCTATAGGTGTTAAAAAAACCCAGTTACGTGCTACTTTCATATATCAGTGTGACACCAACCCTTTGTCATGCTGGGTGCTACCCTCACCTTGGTGATACAACCATCCCAATTGGGATCTACCCTTCTCTCAATGACACAACCATCCCAACTAGTATATTCCCCTCATATAAGTGATACAACCATCCTGGTTGTGATCTATCCTTAATTCTGGTGATACAACCACCTCAGGTGGGATCTACCCTTCATTTTTGTTATATAATCATCTTGACTAGGATCTAGCCTTCATTTCATTGATACAACTCGATCATATTGGTTCTAACCATTGATTGACCAGTTCCTTTTCATACTTGGTGTATCCATGCAGTGTCCAACCCTTTTTTAATACTAGGTGCACACCTCTATAGTTGTAGTCCATTCCCATACTAGATGGAAGACTCATATGTATTCCATGGGTTCCAACCATTTTTCATGTTGGATGTGAATACCAAACTATCATCTCATGAGTGGGGGCTAGGAGAAAAAATTATGTTACCAAGCGACTACCCTCCATCAAATCATATCACATGGAGAACATCCCATGTCCAAAAACATTAGAGGAATTTTGGGGTCTAAAATGGACCTCCTAAGGAAAATAATAAAATAATAGTTAAAATAATAAAATAATATTGATTAATTTTGGAGGAAGAAAGAAAAAAACTACATTTTGTGTTCGTATTTTCGACATATCTCCATGTGTTTTTACTCAAATTTCGATCGGGAAAGCTCGTTGGATGCAGAATTTGATTCCACATCCAATGAGTACCCACACTGCATACTTTTGACGAACCCCGCTACCCCAAAAACAAGAAATACCTGAAAAAATGTGATGATGATGTCATCATCACATTTTTCAAGTATTTCTTGTTTTTGGGGTAGCGGGGTCCATCAAAAGTATGCAGTATGGCTACTTGTTGGATGCGTAATCAAATTCCGCATCCAACGATCTCTCCCGATTGAAATTTGAGTAAAAACACAATGAGATATGTCGAAAATATGAACAAAAAAAGTAGTTTTTTTGAATGACAAATATGTTAATTCAACCATTATGGTTGACGTATTTTATTGAAATTCTATTGGTTCTTGAATTCTAACTCACAAAAACTTATTTTGGCACGTTTTCTTATAAGGCCCATTTTAGACCCCAAATTTCCTCTAATGCTACATCTTTACACATACGCGTATTCCTGCCATAGCATCCTAGTGAGTGTATCCTAGGAATGTACATTGAATCACACATAGTGACTACCTTCTACCACATCAACTCATGTGGAGATCAACCCTGGTTAGAAACCTACGTCTTCACACATGTGCACTATGGTCCTTACAACTCCCTCTTTTTGAGGAACATTGATATAGACAACTCTAAGTTTATACTTGGTGAGTGTGGCTTCGAATTAGAGTTTTCAACTATTATCTATTGTGATAATTAGAGTACCATTCGAATCTACAATGATCCAGTTCAGAGAAAGAGAACCAAACACATTGAGATCCATATGCACTACATCAGACAGCTTGTGCATGATGGCCCCATTCACCTACTCTTTTGTGCATCTTCAGAACAAGTAGCAGACATCTTCACCAAAGTTTTTTGTGAGAATACTTTCAGCAATCTCAAATCACTGCTGGGGATTGTTGATCATGCTGTGAAGCATGATTGATGACAAGATTTTCAAATTTTGTTTTACTGTCCATGTTTAAGGGAGGATTTTCCCACTGGGTTTTTGCCTCTTTCCTTGGTTAAATGGACATGCAGTGTCACGTCCCCATCCCTCAGGCCAGTGAAGAGGACGTGACCAACATAGCTAAACATGGGCAAATATCCCCATGAACATAAACAAAAGAGATCAATGCTAAAATTAAAGGCTTAACATGATGCATAACAGGATGCACAATCCATCATTTTACATGCACAATTACTCAATGCATAATTCTTTAATCATACAGCGGAAGCAAACATACATTCCAGCATTAACCATGTTCATCATTTCTCAAAAAACAGTATATTAATTACAAAGATGAATTAGTAGCAGTACTTATCTTTTGATGAAGAATCCCGCAACCAGCTATGTTGCTGCAACGTTCCACCCAACCCTAGGCCAGCGTGCTCATCAATCTCTCAGCAACGCTGCTACCCCTAATCTGGGCATGATTACTCCAAGATAAGGGTCAATTGCAGGTTTACACATAACCAAGGGGATACAATCAGCAAACCAAACACAGCTGGGTTTGACAGGCCTTCAACAAACGGCCAAGCCAACACAGTCCGAAGACCAACCACTGCATACCCGCAGCAAAACAATCCCTTCACAGTCCTGTGAAGAAGGCAAATACATCTAGGGATAATCCCAAACAAAATATGAGCACATCTCAAGTCCAACAGACAACACAGAGTTGTTCTTGGCCCTAACGTGGCCAAAACAACTCAGCAACAACACGCAAACCAGGGTATATCAGCAGCCCACAAGCACAATGAATAATGGAAACAATCCACAGTTCCAAAACAAAGGAAACTCAGCCAACAACACAAACCATTCCCCAATGTAATGGCCGGGAAACATCAAACAGTCCACCAAACAGAGGAGAAGCCAACTCCCAGCGTGGACAGAGGAAAACTCAACCCACGGATTGGAAATCCACAGTGGTCCCAAAATGAAATTGGACACCACAGCCAACAAAAAATAGGGAAGACAACAGTCCCAAACGAAATCATGGAGCACGGCTCACAACATGGAAGAACGACTCCAACATTCTGTGCGTGAGGGAACTTGCACCAGACCATCAAACACAGAGGAAAACATACCCGATTCCACTCTGTGGAAAACGTGAATGACCACCGGTAAGCATCTCCCCTCCTGGCCACGTGAGAAGGTAAGGCCGTGAGAAAACAACTCACTGGTCTTTGCGTGAATGGAAAGAAAGCCACAACGGGCTGACAAACAGCGTGAGCATGAGCAACAGACACGGTTCCTGCGGGAGGACGAATAGACCACGATGGGGGACGAATAGCCCACAGAGAGCACGTGCGGTGAGAAGCCCGGCCAACTGCCTGCGTGAGGATGAAAACAAAAGAGATGGTGAGAATACGGTTGTGGGAGAGTGGAGTGAAGGTAGGCATGGGTGGAGTGGGCGTGTGGGCAAGGGACTAACAGTCGTGCCACCCCACTCCCAAAAACCATAACTGCCTCAACCACCAGCAGTTATAACTCCTCAGCTACCGAACAAAACATTAAATAGGTTGGAAGAGGTTGGATGAGACAAAAAGGGTGACAATTCAACAAGGTGGAAACACATGGGTTTTTCCCTCATAACCAAGATTTGACATCCCCCACCCCTTATCCTTCGGAACCATGCCCTTTTCATTCAATGTTGCACTGTCGTAGCTGGTTGTGATTTTAGTTTTATTTGATGTGCATGTTTACATGATGCCGAATTATAATGTGCCAAATAGCACAACATACCATCGGTTATTTCCCCCATTGCCGAACCTACACAACCAAATCGATGGTGGGGCTTTTTCCTTTAGCTCCTCACCACAATTAATGACAATATATACATCATACAAACAGGGTCAAAATCGGGGTGTTACATGCAGTATGTAAAGGGTGACTAAGCCTTGTTGCTAGGCCCTATATTTTTCTGATATTTACTCATAAAGTCAGGATTAATGGGGGGATTTATAATAATCAACCCATAGTTAGCTACCTTAGACATTAATTAATCCATTTTTTCCTTATTTGCCTAGTTTCCAATATTCAACTCTATGCAAGTTGTCTTCCACATGTCCTAGAATTCAAAATTGATAAAAATGAGTCATGGAGTGCTTAGGAAACCTCCTGGAATCCATATTTAGCATATCTACTTTGTTCCATATCCTCCCTAGCGCATATCTGCTTTTTCTGCTAGGTTTCCTGCTTTATTGAGATTTATGGCGAAAGGGAAAGTAAGACTAGGTTTAGTTGACTTGTTTTTTTCCCTCATCATCCTCCATTCTTTTCTCTTAATAAAAGCATGTATGAGTTGTCTTTCCATCACTTATTAGCTTTCCTACTTGACTTTTCCAATTCATGAGCCTCTAGGTAGATTTGGAAACCGCTTTATGCACCTATGCAGGATTTGACTAGATTTAGTAAGCCTACTTTTTGACTATTTTGAATGGAATCCTTATGCATTTGAATCTATCATGTAATTATATATTGTAGAAGCCTATGAATTCACAAGTTTGGCTATTGTACAGTTATTCAATACAGATTAGTGTTATGCTCCAATTTCAATCTCCTTTTTGTGTAAATTTGCATGTTTGATTAGCAATTTTGTGAGTGCAATTGTTCTATCACTTGGGTTCAATTTCCACATGGTATCAGAGCCTTTGTAGATCGATTTCTCTTGTTCCATATTTCTATTGCAGGTTCGACATCTTGACTGGGAGCAAATTCTGCTGGTTGAAGGGCATAGTTCAGAGCTATGGATCAATCTCAGAAGATCATCTTGACTCCATTTAATTTCTTTGAATGGAAAGTAGAGATGGAGATACTGTTGAGAGAGAAGAGTCTCTACAGAGTGACTCTAGAAACTAAGGCATATCCCAATGCAGCTGCAAAGAAAATTAAATGGCACAACAGGAGGGATGAGGCCTATGGCCTTCTGTGTCTGAGCATATCCAAAGACCTCCTCTTCCATCTCGATGGATTGGCATCACCTAATGAAGTGTGGGAGAAGCTTGTAGATATTTTTGGTAAGACAGATGAGATGGGATGACATCAAATCGAGAATGAATTGATCTCTTTGAGTACTGGTAGCTTCGAATCCCTACAACTCTAATTTTCCAAGTTTAAAGCCCTTGTTTTGCAGCTAAAACAGTGTGGACTTGAAAAGAAGGAAGAGCAGCTAGTTTTGGCCATACTCTCAAAGCTTGTCCCTGACTATTCAATGTTTGTTTTGACCTTCCATGCCAGCAAGTTGACAGCTCAAGCCTGGAAGATGCCTAAGCTTGCAGAGTTCATGGAATTCCTCACACAAGAACAGGATAAATTGGTGATGTTGGGCACCATCAAACCTTCCAAATACCAAGCTTTGGTTGCTGGAGATTCAAGGGTGGATTCAAAAGGCAAGAAGAAAGCTAAGAAGCCACATGAGCAAAAGAGAGACAAGAACAAGTCTCAAGAGGAGCCCCAAGGCTCCAAGAAGAACTTCCAGAAGAAGAAGAACAAAGGAGAAATGAGAAAGTGTGCATACTATAGTAATGGCTATCATCTTGAAAGCTCCTGTGTGAAGACGCAAATTGACATGCTGACCCAACTCCTAGAGAAGAATAACATATCCCTTCTCGATTCCTCAAATAAGAGGGAAGGAGGATCAAATTCAGAGGACAAAGAGAGAGTACATGCATTGGTTGCTGGCACATCAAGCTCACCTAGCTTCATCATAGACTTTAGAGCTTCAAGACATATGGTTTTGACCAAGGAGGCATTCTCCTCTCTTGACATGTCGAAAGGTCCACCGATAGTGTTGGGAGATGACTCTCTCATTGACAGTTTGGGAAAAGGAAGGATTGATCTTGACCATGGTAAGTTCAGTAATGTATTGTATGTTCCAGGTCTTGCCTCTAACCTCTTGTCAGTGTATCAGATGACCCACACAGGGTCTCCAAAGAAGGTCATATTCTCCCCTGATGATGTTGAGATCACAGAGATATGGAATGGTAAATTCATTGCAAAAGGAGTTTTAGATCACACTTCGAAGGTATACATGTTTTCACATTTTCTGCCCTACTCAAACCCCTCTGCTCTTCTGATTCATGCTAATGAGGAAAGAAAGCTTTGGCATGAAATACTTGGCCATATTAACTATAAGTATATTTCTGATATAAGTGAAAAATATATGGTCATAGGGTTACCAAAGATTAAATTTTCCAAGGGAGTCTGTTAAGGTTATATCCTAGGAAAACACTGAGAGCATAAATTTGAGAGAGCTAGTCATGAGAGAAACTCTGCACCTCTTGAGTTGATCCACAATGATGTTGCTGGTCCATTTCCTCATATGTCAATGAGTTAAGCCAAATATGAATTGACCTTCATAGATGAATTTTCCAGGTATTGTTGGGTTTACTTCCTGAAGCATAAGTCTAAAGTTTTTGGCCTCTTCAAAGTCTTTAAGGCTTTGGTTGAAAACCAGTCTGGGAGGAGACTCAATATCCTCATATCTGACAATGGTGGTGAGTATGTCAAGTCTAAGTTCATTCAATATTGTGAATATGTAGGTATTCAGATGCAGCATTCAATCCCTTACACACCACAGTAAAATGGTGTTGCTGAGAGAAAGAACAAATCATTGAAGGAGATGGCAACTTGTATGATGGAGGATAAGACTTTGCCACCAAAGTTTTGGTCCTAGGCTATAAAATATGCATCCTATATCCAGAATATGGTGCCTCATAAACAGCTTTATGGTATGACTCCTATCAAAGCTTGGAGTGGGCACAAGCCAGATGTGACCCATTTCAGGATTTTTGGCTCAAAGGCTTGGGCTAGAATTCTAACAGAAAAGAGGAAGGATTTGCAGCCCCAAAGCCAAGAGTGTCTATTTTTTGGGTACTTTGAATATTCAAAAGGGTATAAGCTAATCAATTTGAGCACAAACAAATCCTTAATTGAAAGGAGTGTTCAGTTCCAAGAAGAGCCTTTAGCAGCAGTTGAAGTTGGAGAGTCTTCTTCACCACTAGAACCATTGAATGTAAGTGAAGAGACAAATGAGTTTGATGATTCTGATATTTCTGATAATGATGATTTAATTTAAGATATTGACAGTCCTACAATACCAAAATGGGCATCAAAGACCATTCATGCAGTTGGGGAACTAGCTGGAAATCCTAGTGATCCTAGGAGGACTAGATCTCAGTTTCAGAGTGCCTTGTGTATGAAAGACCCTTTGTTTTGCAGAGAATTTCTATATGATGGTTGAATCTGACCCATAGACATATGAATATGCAGCACATGATCCAAGATGGCAAATAGCCATGAAAGAAGAATTCATCTCACTTGAGAAGAACAACACTTGGGAACTGGTTGATCTTCCCCTAGGGAGGAAGCTAGTTCAATGTAAGTGGGTTTTCAAAACTAAGTTTTCTTCTGATGGTTCACCTTTGAAATATAAGGCAATATTGGTAGCCAAGGGCTACTCACATGTACATGGTATTGACTATAATGAGACCTTTGCACCAGTGGAAAAGATGGACTCCATCAGGCTAGCCTTAGCCATTGCAGCTTCGAAGTAGTGGGAGGTACATCACATGGATGTGAAGTGTACTTTCCTGAATGGAGATATTACTAAATATATTTACATGCAGCAGCCTCAAGGTTTTGTGTCTAATCCATCTTTTGTGTGCAGTTTAAAGAAATCATTGTATGGGCTTAAGCAAGCCCCCAGAGCTTGGTATGCCAAGATTGATGGCTTTCTACTGTCATTGAGTTTTGTTCGATGCAAGTTTGATCCTAATGTTTATTTGAAGCTGATTCATGTTTCTTTGATTATTATTGTCTTGTATGTGGATGACCTTCTGATTATAGGAAGTTCAAAGAAAGAAATTGCCTCCTTAAAGGATGCAATGAACCATGCATTTTCTATGACAGATTTGGGGTTGTTGAGCCAATTATTGGGTCTTGAAATTGCTCAATCCCAACATGGAATAAATGTACATCATTCCAATTATGCTTTAGATTTGTTGAACAAGTTCAACATGAAATATTTCAAGCCAAGAAAGACTCCCTTCCTTTGAGGAGTTAAGCTTGAAGAAGCAGGTTCTTCTCCTATGGTAAATAATACACTGTATAGGAAATTGATTGGGTGTTTGTTGTACCTTACACACACTCGACCTGATATTTCTTATGCAGTAAGTCTGGCCTCAAGATACATGGATAAGCCTCATGAGATCCATTGGAGAGCATCCAAAAGGATCCTTAACTTTGTTCAGGGAACAAGAACTCATGGGATCTTCTACAAAGCTAAATCTGATCTTTATTTGATTGGGTTTACTAACAGTGATTGGGAAGGTGACAACACAGATTGAAAGTCAACATCAGGATATGTGTTCATGATTTCTAAAGGACCAATCAGCTGGTCAAGTAAGAAACAGAGTGCCATAGCACTCTCATCTACAGAAGCAGAGTACAAAGGAGTTGTAAATGTAGCAACTCAATGTTTATGGTTGCGGGGGATACTTGGTGAGTGTGGCTTCGAATCAAAGTTTTCAACTATTATCTATTGTGATAATCAAAGTACCATTCGAATATGCAATGATCTAGCTCAAAGATAGAGAACCAAACACATTGAGATCCATATGCACCACATCAGACAGCTTGTGCATGATGGCACCATTCACCTACTCTTTTGTGCATCTTCAGAACAAGTAGCAGACATCTTCACCAAAGTTTTTTGTGAGAAGACTTTCAGCAATCTCAAATCACTGTTGGGGATTGCTGATCATGTTGCAAAGCATGATTGATGACAATATTTTCAAATTTTGTTTTACTTTCCATGTTTAAGGAAGGATTTTCCCATTGGGTTTTTGCCTCTTTCCTTGGTTAAATGGACATGCAATATGTAAAGGGTGACTAAGCCTTGTTGCTAGGCCCTATAGTTTTCTGATATTTACTCATAAATTCAGGCTTAAAGGGGGGTTTTAGAATAATCAACCCATATTTAGCTAACTTAGACATTAATTAATCCATTTTGTCTTATTTGCCTAGTTTCCAATACTCCACTCTATGCAAGTTGTCTTCCACATGTCCTAGAAGTCAAAATTACTAAAACTAAGTCATGGAGTGCTTGGGAAACCTACTAGAATCCATATTTAGCATATCTTATTTATTCCAGATCCTCCCTAGCACATATCTGCTTTTTCTGCTAAGTTGCTTGCTTTATTGAGATTTATGGCAAAAGGGAAAGTAAGACTAGGTGTAGTTGACTTGTTTTTTTCCCTCATTATCCTCCATTATTTTATCCTAATAAAATCATGTATTAGTTGTATTTCCATCACTTATTATCTTTCCTACTTGACTTTGCCAATTCGTGAGCCTCTAGGTAGATTTGGAAAGTGCTTTATGCACCTATGGGGGATTTGACTAGATTTAGTAAGCCTACTTTTTGACTATTTCGAATGGAATCCTTATGCATTTGAATATCTCATGTATTTATATATTGCAGCATCCTATGACTTTAGAAGGTTGGCTATTGTACACTTATTCAATAGAGATTAGTGTTATGCTCCAGTTTCAGTCTCCTTTGTGTGTAAATTTGCATGTTTGATTAGCAATTTTGTGAGTGCAATTGTTCTATCACTTGGGTTCAATTTCCAAAATAATGTACTATAGCTTCACTACTCCTCTCTGCACCATATCATAGATATAGTGATACTGAATCTCAATGATCTTCCACTTTCCATCAAACACATGCTTCATGCGTAACTTCATGGAACTATGGTTTTCAAATAATACACAAGTCATCTCTAAGTCAACGTCGAATAATCCTGCAAATATATTTATAACCCATACTTCCTCATAGTAAACTGAGCAATATTCAATATACTATGCCTCGGTTGTAATCAATGCTACACTCATATGATTTATGTTGAACCAAAAAATCATTCTAGACCCCAAAATGAAGCAACACTGTGAAGTTCTCTTCCTATTAGTAGCACTACCAACCCAATCAAAGTTTGCATAGCCTCATAGGAAAATCCTATGATCTATCGCATATCTGAGGACATACTCAATTGTACCCTTCAGGTACCTCAACACATGATTTGTTGCAATCATGTGAAGATGTCTTGTCTCTACCATATACCGACTCAAAGTGGTCATCGAAAACCATATATACTACCTTATGTTCATCAAGTGAAACAATCATCTACCTATAGACTATGGCATCACCTATCTCTGAAGTAATATCACACAACAAATTCAAGTTTGATGTTATATTTGTGATCATGGCCTTGCAATCCATCATCCTCAATCTCTTTACAATCTCTACCACATATTTTCCTTGACTAAGGAGAATCTCATTTGTATTCTAGACACTACTAATCCCAAGAATCATTCCATGATTATTGAACTCTAATATCTACTTCCTCTCAGTGAGCAGATACATCTAATATCACTATGAGCATATGCCTGAGATGTTCAAGAAAGCAACCCTTTCCAAAAAATATATTATAAGTGATAATGTCTCTCAACCTGTCTCCACATTCTATGCTATAGTCACTCCCTCTTCTATGATCCCTCTGAAACTAAGTGCCATGCTCCTTCTACATCTGGACATCCCGTACTAGACTGACTAGTGACCTTCTATTTTGTCGATCTAATGTGTATCCAAATATTTCACCTCTCATCAAGTAAAGATTAACTTCTTTCTCTCAAGGTCATTGGATACAAATACCCTTAGTATTGAAATATGTTGCACATTACTCTTGAACCCATATATGAGATCCTCATCTTTAACCTTGTAGCAAAGATTGAGTTCTCATCACTCTAGGTGATCCTTAAGGTAAATTTATTGGCATGCTATTGCATCGATGGATTATGAGCATGTACAAAGACTTATGACACAATGCAGTTCTTTGTAGAGAGTCCTGAATTCTGGGGGTCGTTTGGTATACACTTCTACTTCAATTACATTATCTATCTACTGTGAAATACACCACTAAAGAAGTGTATCTATCCTCTATAGGAATATGTTGTCATAGTCGGCTCCCTCTTTCTGGGAGAAAGGTTTCTTTTTACATATATAGTTTGCTTGATATCATAAATATTCTTGAATCTCATAGTTGAATCATCATCACTTGTTCTTCTAAACAAGTCTCATCATTCTTCTCTTGTAGGTTATTGTACACGATCTTTCCTACAAGTCAAATTAAGTTGCATGATTAGAAATATTTCATAATTTTCAAAAAATATTAATAATGACAAATTCTTATGCATAAAGACATAGGTCACACAGTCATGAAACTATCTTAGCCAATGCTTCAACACAACATTCACTTATATCATGTATGGTAACCTTCTAGATTCCTTCCAGATCTACCATAACATAATTAAGGGTGTGCACTACTCCCGATATGTCAGCAAAGAGGTTTCATTCTAGATAAGCAATAATTCCTATTGGAATGTTGTGCATCACTATAGGATACTTACCCATTACATGCATCACTAGGGGAGTTTTGAGGTCGAAAATGGGATTCAAAACAAAATTGTATCTTTAAAATTCACTTTATAAGAACCAATAGGATTCAAGATGATGATTTGAACCATAAGGGTAAATTTTGTAAGAAAAATGGAGGGAAAAATAAAAAACAATTTTTTCTTATAGTATTTTTGGCATATCTCCTTATGGGTTCACCCAGATTTTGAGTTTAGGGACTCAATGGATGCATAATATAATTATGCATCCAAGACATACCCACACTACATACTTCTGAGGTACCCACAGAACCCAAAATTGACAAAAAAAACAAAGCAAAAATGTATTTTAATATTAAAATACTTTTTTTAATTGTATCCATTTTTAAGTGTCGTGAGTAGCTCAAAAGTATGCAGTGTGGGTATGTGTTGGATGCAGAATTAAATTCCTCATCCAACGAGTTTGCAAACTCAAATTTTGGGTGAATCGATACAAAGATATGTCTAATATACAATAAGAAAAAAGTAGTTTTTCTTTTTCTGCTCTAAAATTTAGAACTTTTATTTTATTATTATAACTCTTATTTTTTTATTTTTTTTATGAACCCCATTTTAGACCTAAAAAATTCCCTAATGATTAGTAGTATACTATTGTTCAATGCATTCACTCTAACATCCATAACACACTTCCTAAATCTCGAAACATAAATATGTATGCAATTGAAGAATGTCATTTAAGAAATTATATATAAGAAATTCCAATTCAAATACTTATATTTTTTTGTTTGGTAGAGCCACCCTTGATCTCTGTCTCCATGCAGGAATTATTGGATCCTCTGACAGTGTGCTCTACTTCATCATCTTATTCTGAAGACTTGTTCCTATTTTTCTCATGATCCTCAATGTTGAGCAAAATTCTACACAATAGATCACTAGCAACTGTTTATTGGATCTAAAACTGGGTTTCCCTTCTTCTCCATCAACAATCACAACTGGATCCCTTCTTATCGAATTCTGAAATGGATAGGAGGCACTTCCATAGAGCATCATCTTCATCTTCATGGGTGTTCTGGATCCCAAATTTGTAGGAGACTCCACCTATCCCTTTAATAGGATATGATTTGTCTTATGTGTTTCATCCTTTGCATCAAACTACATATTACTCATCGTTTGAGGAATATTCCCTTGCTCTTTTCTTAACTAGTTCATAATCTTCTATAGTGTGAGCATGATATCTCTTGTTATTTATTTTCTTAGAGGTTGGTCAAAGCATCAAACATCTCCTTAGTATAGTATGTTACAATTTTAATGGTAATTTCATATCTTCAAACACTTAGCACTATTTCAATATAACCATAGCAATAGGATCACTGAAAGAAACACAAGCACAACAAGAAAAATAACGCAAATATTTTTATCTAGAAAATAACAAGGGTGAAAATCCAACAACTTCTTCAGCATAGATTACATCAACAAGAACAATTCCAAACAAAAATAAGATAAACCCCAAAGACAAAATTAACTACTTCTCTTCTTCAATGAACCTCTCTCTCTCTCTCTCTCTCTCTCTCTCTCTCTCTCTCTCTCTCTCTCTCTTGTACACTTGCTTGATTTGAGTGTGTGTCCAATTGATAGGTGCACCCTCTCTATTTATAGGCATCAAGTGAGATACCTTTTTACCTGAATGTGATGAATTATTACTCTTACAGGGCGGACTTGTCTAGGGAGACTCAAAATAACATTTATATAATATTTCTTGTGGGTAATATTGATCTCACTTACAACAAAAGGGTTACATTGATTCTTACAAAGAATTTTGCATGACCAAGTATATCAATAACATATCTCAAAGGAGGTACAACCATAATACAATAAAAATACAACAAGAATATCTTCCGAAGTTACATTATTCAACACTAAGGTGTTGTTTAAATCTTTTAGTTGTTGATTAAATAATTTTTATTTTGTGTTTAAGGTATGTTTAAACTTGTATAAGTTGGTTTTAATTCTATGCTTGCAAACTTGAGCCTATTATAGCTCATGCTTTATTTTTTAGCTTTTTTTTATTAAAATTTTAAGAAATTGTGGAGCCCGTACACAACTTTGAGGTATTGTTTGGTGCACCCCCCATTTATTCTTCCGCAGGCTCGCACATGCATAAAAATCCACTCTATGCATGTTACTTTCTTAAAATATGCCATGAGAGATTAAGGAAAACTTATGCAACACCCTTTTCTTGACATCCATGTTCTCCGCCTTACCCCAGGATGAAACAACTGTCAAATTATTTTTCATGGATCTTTTCCGTGAGAAACATGTCACTAGTACAAAGTGAGAAATTAATGACTAAACAAATGTCTAAAATCAAGCTATAAATGACTCTTTTTGAATTGGCGACTAATAGTAGCTAATTTCCACTATCTTATAGCTAGTCGTATTTCACTTAGTCATTAATAGCTTGACTTATTAGTCATTGATATTGAATGATTTAGTCACAGTTTTAGTCACAGATTTAATCATTGATTTAGTCACTGATTTAGTCACTGATTGCAACAATTAATGACCAAATATATGACTAAATAGACTACTATATGATAACATCTTAATGAATAAGCTAAATACGACTAAGATATGAGAAATTAGATACTAATAGTCGTATATATGTGAATTTAGTCGTTTTTGTAGTCACAAATTTATGATAGGGCATGGAGGAATCGAATCACCAACCTCCTTCTTATAATTAGGGAGGTGCTCTACCATTGAGATAGAACCCTTTAAATTAGTTGTTATTACTTGATAATGATGATATTCAAACAAATTTTGCATCATTCAACCATACAAAATAATGATTATCAAGTTACTATAGATCCATAATGGCTTACCCTGTATTAATCCTTCAAGTCCTTCTTGCACTTAATAAATGCATTTGAAAGACTTGAAGGAGTATTACAAGGTAAGTCATTATGTTTTTATAGTAACTTGCTAATCATTATTTTGTATGCTTGAATGAAGCAAAATGCAAATATCCCAGAAATTTATAGGAATGACAAGCATGTGTCCAATGTTAAACTATCTATCGAGTCATCTAGAGTCATGCCAAGATATCTAAATTTGACTGAAAAAATCATAAGTAACTTGAATATAGTGGTGGATGATATCATGGAAAGAAGAATTTCAGTTTATATAGAAGAAAATGATGAGAAAAGGGAACAGCAACTCATCACCCAAAATGTATATAGAGTAGTAAAAATAAATATACTAGTTTGATTTCACATCAAGAAGAATGGGAATTAAATTCAAGTACTCTTAGCTACCAGATAAATGAAAATGAAATGAGATGTAATATTAGCAACAATACCTTCAATTTTTCTTGCTAACAATGAGTATGATTACTTATGTGATCATTTTATTCAGAGGTGACTTTAACAACCACTAACGTGCAATCAAGGCAATAAATCATGTTCATATTGATATATAAATAAAATAAAATGAAAGTTAAATATAGACTATGTGTTGTAATCTCATGGATCACAGAAGGTTACCAATAATACACATTTAAAAGCATATAGACATATCAGAGACAAGAGACAAGAACACATATGTGGAGTAACAGATTATATTATAATGGAAGGGTCCATACAAATCATAGATTAACTAAATTGAGTTCTCATCTGGCTCAATAGCCTAATATATATGATTTACAACCAGTTACAAATAACTACCTATCGGTTTGGTTAACCGAAATGACCTTATGTGGCCAACCTAATCTCTAATTAGTCAGCTGGTTGACTTAATTGGCTTATCGACTTAGTCATCTTACCAACTAGCTCCTCCAACATCTCCCCTGTTGATGTATATGTAACTTCGGAATGTATTTCACTTGTATTTCTTATATATTGTAACGTGATGTTTATTTCGGGATGTACTTGAGTTATGTCATGCCTCGATGTTCCTATTGGGAAGGTCTATCATGTAAACAAGTCATGTCAAGTCATTGTGGGTAACCCTCCTATTGTCTAAGGGTTAAAGTTCCCGCAGTTCTGGGGCACTAGGGTTATTAGACTATCCTAGTGAGGTTGGACCTAGTAGGGTTTTTGCCATGTTGGGATTAGTATAAATAGAGAGTTGGACTCTCTATTTATCACACAACTCATAAACACTCAAGTGTAGTGCATAGTTGAGGAAGGAGAAGACACTGGGGCTAGACAAGAGGAAGATTACTGCTGTCGGGAGATCACTTACTATTTTGGGTTCTACTTTTGGTGCTGATTCTATCTCTAATGAAGTTACGGGGTTTTCACGATTTATGGTGATCCGGATTTATGCGTGAACGAAATGAGAGAACATATACATCATAATAATCGGAGACATTTTACAAAGATAACAAAGATACAGTAAACACATATTCTATTAAATGGCGAAAATAGAACAGACTGTAATACAATTGCTAGAATGGTGGTAGCGATTTCTGAGAAGAGATGTGGCTGCTACGCTCATTCGTGCCAAGCTGAATACAAAATGAGGCCAAAGGGGCCTATTTATAATAAAAATGAGGTGAGAACCCCAAAAGTCCCAAAACGTAACCCTAGAAGATGAACCGTCATAAAGTTTGCGGCCCCACGGTGGTAAGTTGAACAGTCAACTTCCCGGGGTCATAACTTTTGCATACGATCTCCGATTTGGGCGTTCGATAGCTTGTTGGAAAGGTCTATCTAAGATTTACAACTTTTGGTTGACCAAATGCATGCCGATGGCATCCATTTGGCCCCGAATCTCCAAAAAACGTCGTTTAAGGCCTCAAAACGGCCCCGGAAGTTTAGGACTCGAAATACTGCCGAAAAATGACTAGGAAACTGCCACAATGGACAATTGTTTTGAGCCAGTGGAATAGGTGGGTGGCCACCGATCTCCATCTAGATCATATGGTTTCCCTGAGGATAAACACTGTGTTCATTGTCTCTTGTGTTTGATTGTTGTGCTTTTTATTCTCTTAGTAAATATCCTAATATAATGCTAGCTTAATGATGAAATTCTAACATGGTATCAGAGCTAACCTGAGAAGAAGACAGTGTGCAGCTTTGGGAACTAGGGCTTCCTAGTTTGTGGATATTCCTCCATATATTTTCAACAAAAGTAAGGTGGAATAACTCTCCTCCTTAGGGCGCATCTTTTTGTGAAAGCAGAATCCAATTCTCAGGTTTTTCAGTTTTGGACCCAACACTACTACTGGAAATTAGGGCTTCTCACAGAAGAGAAATTTTTCAGTGAGGCCAGGCTTGGATTGATCTCCTCCCCAAAATCGAAGTTAGGGATAAATTTCAAGGCATTTGGGTGGATAGAACTCCGGAAAATCAAAACCCTAATTTGCTACTGAACTAGCACTGCAAGATTTCAGATCCAAATCTAGATCCGACATCTTGACCTGGTAAGATCTAAATATTTTGTATTTCCATTTGAGGTTCTCAGTTTAAGATGTCTCATCATACCAAGCTTAATCAAAAGCTTGAGGAAGTTGATAACTTCGGAGCCTGGAAGTATAGGATATCCCTGGTCTTGGAAGAAAATGAGTTGGACTCCTATATTAATGAGGAGGTTCCAGTTCTAGAGGGATATGAGGCTAAGGCCTTGCATAAGAAGAAGTTGGTTATGGAAAAGAGAATCATTGCTGATTCTATCAAGGATCATCTCATACCATAGGTGTCCTCCCTCAAGACACCTAAAGCTATGTTTGATGCCCTAACCAAATTGTTTAAAGGGAAGAACATAAAAAGGAAGATGACTCTAAGAAACCAATTGAAGAATGTGAAGATTCAGAATGTTGAGACTATTTAGTCTTACTTTACAAGGGTTTCTCAGATCGAGGAGCAGCTAGAAGCGGTAGATGAAGAAGTGGAAAATGCAGAGATTGTGATGACCACCTTGAATGGTCTCCCTAGATCATGGGACCATTTCATTCAAGGAATCTGTGCCAGAAAGAAGTTAGTCAAGTTCAACAGACTGTGGGAAGAATGCTCTCTTCATTGTGGGAAGAACGCTCTCAAGAAGAAGCTTGAATAGAAGCTCGAGAAGAGAAGATGGGAAGTGAAGATCAAGCTCTCACATTTCACTCCAAGAAAAACAGAAGGAGCCATTATCACTCCAAAGGTAACATCTCACACTCAAGAAAATATCTAAATACTATTAGATGTTACACATGTGATGAGAAAGGTCACATATCCAGATTCTGCCCTAACAAAAGAAACATAAAGAAGAAAGGAAACAAGAGAAGAAAACATGCCCATGCTATAGAGGATGATGAACCTTCCACAAAGAGAATTAGACAAGAAAGTGATGATTCTTCAAGTGATGAAGAATATGTACTGATCTCCGCTCTCACAGGAACTGTTTCACATGGAAGCAATGATTGGATCATAGACAGTGGTGCTTCGAAGCACATGACGGGATTCAAAGAATCATTTGTGAAGCTATCTAAACATGAGTCACCTCACAAGGTGAAACTTGGGGATGAGTACCAATATCCAATAAAAGGTAGTGGTGAATCCTCCTATAAAATAGACTCGGGAAAGTCTTTGAAGATGAAGAATGTATTATTTGTTCCAGGACTAATGAAGAACCTTCTCTCCATATTTGCATTGGATGCAAAAGGAATGAGGGTTTCTTTTGTAGATGGCCAAGTTCTTATGTGGCCAAAGGGAAATACTTTTGACGATGCAATAGTGATTGGAGAACAAGAAGAAGGTCTATACAAGTTGAAGGGCCAACCAAATCAAGATTTGGTTCATGACACAGTAGAACCAAATGAACTTTGGCATAGAAGGCTTGCACATGTGCATTACAGAGCACTACCACTTGCAAGCAAAGCTGTTCAAGGTCTTCCATAAATTCAAGCAAAACATGAAGGGGTCTGCAAAGGATGTGTGAAAGGAAAGAACACAAAGAAGACATTTCCAAGTAGCGAAAGAAAAGCAAAAGGAATTTTGGAAATTATCCACTCAGATGTATGCGGACCAATGTCATCAAGCTCACTAAGCGGGTATGTGTACTATGTCTCTTTTATTGATTACTTTTCTAGGAAGACATGGATTTAATTCATGAAGAATAAAGGTGAAGTGTTGAACAAGTTCAAGGAATTCAAATCCTTGATCGAGAGCCATACTGAAAAGAAGATCAAGACTTTTCAATCAGACAATGGCAAACAATTCACTTCAAATGAGTTCAAGGAACTATGTAAAGACTCAGGGATTAAGAGGGATTTTTTCACTCCTTATAATCCACAACAGAATGGGATTGCAGACAGGAAGAATAGAACTATGATGGAAGCTGCAAGAGATATGCTTCATGATCAAGATCTTCCTATGCATCTTTGGGAAGAAGTAGCCAGAATAGCAGTGTATGTATGAAACCATACTCCACACAGAGTACTCGAGAACAAGACTCTTGAAGAAGTCTTCTCCAGCAAGAAACCAGGAGTCATCCATCTCAGAATATTCGGCTATCCTGTGTACATACACATTCCAAAAGAGAAGAGAACAAAATTAGATCCTTCATGAAATAAGGGTATATTTGTGGGATACTCTAAAAGCTCGAAGGATTACAAAATATATTTCTTAGGGTTCAAGAAGATTGACATCAGCAGGGATGTAACATTTGACGAAGATTCAGCCTACATCAAATCCAGAAAGAAACCTGAAGAAGTAGAAGCTCCCATAATTCATGATACAATCATGAACGAAGAAACTCAAGAAGAAGATCGAGAATTTGAAGAACCACAAAGACCTATAGATCCACCATAGGAGAAGAATCCTCACAAGAGAAAACCTGCTTGGGTACGAGAGATTATCCAAGGTGCAGAAAGATATGGGGTTCTAGAAGAGAATCTCAGAGAAAGAAAGAGAACCAGATCCTATTCCAGTTATGTAGCTTTACTATGTGACTTTATTGATAAAGAAACTTTCGAGTATGAAGAAGCTGTGGAACAGAAAGAATGGAAGGATGCGATGATCGAAGAGTATCAATTGATCATGAAGAATGATGTTTGGGATGTTGTCCCAAGACCAGAAGGGAAGTCAATTGTAACTTCCAAGTGGATCTACAAGATCAAGCATGTTGCAAACAGTAGCATTGAAAAGTATAAGGAAATATTTGTGGCTCTGGGTTTCTCTCAAAAAGAAGGAATAGACTATGAAGAAACCTTTGCACCTGTAGCCAAATACAATTCCATCAAATCGGTACTTGCTCTGGCTACAGTGATGAAATGGGAGATACACCAAATGGATGTCAAGACTGCCTTCTTGAATGGTGTAGTAGAAGAGGAAGTGTATGTGGCGCAGCCACTCGATTTTGAGACACATGACAGGGAGTCTCATGTGTGTAGATTGAAGAAAGCCCTGTATGGTTTGAAACAAGCACCCAAGACATGGTACGACAGAATTGACAACTTTCTATCTAGTTTGGGCTTTACCAAGAGTAAAGCAGATTCCAACCTTTACTACAAGGTGGAAGATGGAAACCCAATGATGCTTCTACTATATGTAGGTGATCTATTTGTGACAGGTATCGATGGGTTGATTGTCGAGATTGAGAAAGCTTGTTGCTGAGTTCGAGATGAATGACTTGGGAATGATGCATTATTTCCTAGGTATGGAGGTGTGACAGAATACAAATGGAATCTTCCTTGGACAAGGGAAGTATGTGGTAGAGATCCTGAAGAGATTTGGGATGATGGACTGCAAGAAATTAACCACACCTATGGCATCAAACCTGAAGCTATTGATTGATGCTTCATCAGAGACAGTTGATGCCACAATGTATCGTCAGATGATTGGGTCCTTGATGTACCTAACGAACACAAGATCAGATATTTTCTTTGTTATGAACACCTTGAGCCAATTCTTGACATAACTGAGACATGTTCACTTGACTGCTGCAAAGCATATTCTGAGGTACCTAAAGGGTACAGTTGATTATTGGCTCAAGTATAAGGTTGATTAGAAGATTAACCTGGAGGGTTATGCTAATTCAGATTGGGAAAGTAGTGCCCTCAATAGGAAGAGTAATTCAAGGTGTTGCTTCAGTATGGGATCAAGTGTGATCTCATGGTTTAGCAAGAAGCAATCCTGTGTGGCACTGAGTACAGCTGAAGCGGAGTATGTTACTGCCTGTTCAGCTAGTTGTGAGGTAGTATGGCTGAGGAAGCTACTGTCTGATTTATTTGATCTCTAGTTAGATGCTACTTGTATAGACTATGACAACCAGAGTTGTGTAAAGTTGTCAGAGAATCCAGTATTCCATGACAAGTAGAAAGAATATCGAGATCAAGTATCACTATATCATGGATATGGTGCAAAGAGGAGCAGTGGAGCTCCAGTTTGTTGCAATGGATGAACAGATAGCTGATGTGTTGACTAAGCCATTGGCTAGGGTGAAGTTTGAGTACTTTAGGGAGAAGCTTGGTGTTCTCCAGAACGAGATTCCTCCCAAGAGGAAGTGATGTGTTCGTGCTGTGCCCTTCCTACATGGTGAGAGGATTGGTTCCTTCCATGGTCAGATGTAAGAGCTGTGACATGGTGAGAGGATTGGTTCTTTCCATTGTCAGGTATATGTGTGAATGCCACATTGAACATGAAAAAGGGTTGGCTCTATGAAGACTCATCTAGTATGAAAAAGGACTAGCTCTGAGTAGCTGCCACATCTGGTATGAAAAAGGACTAGCTCTGAGTAGCTGCCACATCTGGTATGAAAAAGGACCAGCTCTGTGATGCCTCATCTGGTATGAAAAAGGACTAGCTCTGTGATGCATCATCTAGTATCAAAAAGGAATAGCTCTGTGAAGACTCATCTAGTATGAAAAAGGACTAGCTCTGAGTAGCTACCACATCTGGTATGAAAAAGGACCAACTCTATGATGCCTCATCTAGTATGAAAAAGGACCAGCTCTATGATGCCTCATTTAGTATGAAAAAGGACTAGCTCTGTGAAGACTCATCTAGTATGAAAAAGGACTAGCTATGAGCAGCTTCCACATCTAGTATGAAAAAGGACCAGCTCTATGATGCCTCATCTGATATGAAAAAGGACCAGCTCTGTGATTCCACATCTAGTATGAAAAAGCACTAGCTCTGTGATGATACATCCAGTATGAAAAAGGACTGGCTCTATAGAGGTTCCTATGATGAGAAGAATCAAGAGATAGCACTTGTGATGATGACCCAGTGATGATCCAGATCCAGTGATGATGATCCAGCAGTGATGATCCAGATCGAGTAATGATCCAGATCCAGTGATGATCCAGATCAAGTGATGATCCAGATCCAGTGATGATGTCCATTGATGATCTAGATCCAGTGATGATCCAGATCTGATGATGAAGATGACTTGAAGATGAAGAATACTTGAAGATTACGAGGACTCAAGGATGATCCAGAAGATACAGAGAAGAAGACTTGTGCTGAAAATTGTGTCGAAAGAAGACCTTCCTAGTTATGAGGGAGTGTTGATGTATATGTAACTTCGGAATGTATTTCACTTGTATTTCTTATATATTGTAATCGGATGTTTATTTCGGGATGTACTTGAGTTATGTCATGCCTCGATGTTCCTATCGGGAAGGTCTATCATGTAAACAAGTCATGTCAAGTCATTATGGGTAACCCTCCTATTGTCTAAGGGTTAAAGTCCCCGCAGTTTCGGGGAACTAGGGTTATTAGACTCTCCTAGTGAGGTCGGCCCTAGTAGGGTTTTTGTCATGTCGGGATTAATATAAATAGAGAGCTGGACTCTCTATTTATCACACAACTCATACACACTCAATTGTAGCGCCTAGTTGAGGAAGGAGAATAGACTGGGGCTAGACAAGAAGAAGGTTATTGCTGTTGAGAGATCACTTACTCTTTTGGGTTCTACTTTTGGTGCTAATTCTATCTCTGAGGAAGTTACGGGGTTTTCACCATTTATGGTTTCCCCGAGGATAAACACTATGTTCATTGTCTCTTGTGTTTGATTGCTATGCTTGTTATTCTCTTAGTAAATATCCTAATATAATGCTAGCTTAATGATGAAATTCTAACTCCCCCCATGAACAAAACTGTTCTTCGTCCTGAAGAAACAGGGAGGTACTAAAAAATACATTGCCTATCTAAAGTAGTTATTTCCTTGATCTAATTTTTATGGGCTGTGAAGTTGGATAGTTGGCCATTTATGTACACATACTTCCACAATTGCTTCTACTATCACGACCAGCTTATGTTGGAATTTTGTCCAATTTTCCAGTACTTTCTGGAAGTCGATGGTTAATGTTGTAATGCTTGATAGTGTCGACATCTTATCTTGAATGGAAAGGTCTTCTATCCTTTCCATGTTAGGACCCATAAATTGGTCCTTCTATTCCGCCATCTCCAGAAGTCTTTTCATTTGCGGATAGATGGTGTATAATTTGTCTAAGCTCAGGATTGCCTATTGCACCCATTGGTGTGCTTATCGCTTGAGATTCTATAGTTTGCCTGTTTTGAGCATGATTTGATCTTTGATAGTGCTTCTCCATGCTTCTTCCATGCTCTTTCTTTTCTCTAGTGCTTGAATTTATTTTCTAGTTTGTTGGGTTTTCTAAAAGAATTTCCCGTAATAGGCAAGCCAGTCTCGTAGTACCCCTTCTGTTATGACATACTCCTCTATGTGATCTTGAAGCACTTTGTAAGCTTCAGAGAAGGCTGTGTGCTGCTGTATCAGTAGTTGAGCTATTTCTTCTTTTTGATCTTCTCTTGTGTTTTTCATCTGTGTTTGTAGTGCTGACACCACGCTTTCAAACAGATCATAGGATTTATCTAGCAGCTTGTCGGTGTTGACCTCTATTGATCCTGGTATCATAGATTGCGCAAGGTTTCTGCATTTAATTAGGAACTCGACTTGTTCTCTTTAATTATTGTCGAGCTCCTTGCATCTAGTTTGGATCATTTTTTTTGGCTTTGATAACCAGGGTTTCCAAGAGTTGTCCTGACTCCCCATCCTTCAACTTTGTTGCATCGACTACAATGGTCGACCCCAGTTGGCTGATGTGGACCATTGCCTCTTGGGATTGATGGTTCCTCTTCTTTTTGTCTCTCTTCCTCTTGTGCTTTTTCTCTGCTTACTGCTATACTTGCACACCTGAAAGAGTGATATTTTATGGTGGTGTTGGCAGTTAGCAACAACCCCCTCATTTCTCCTGTTGTGATGAAAAATGATCATTTCTCTTCTATGATTAATTTTTTTTTTAAAAGGATTATATAAGAGTGCCTTCAGAATCTTCGATTCTGAAGGTACTCTCAATTTTAGAAGAGTTAAGAGTCATATTAGAAATTTATGAAATACTTTCATAAATTTGACAAATTAGCAGCCGTCAATCTTGTAAATTTTATATATAATCAATTTATCATTATTAATTCATTCGATTATATATATTGATTTAGGAGATTTAAGGTATAGTATGATAATTAGTTTTTCAAATTAAAATACATTTTGAACGTGTTTAAGATTTGGTTTTGATAATATATTTATCATCATAATTTTTTGTAATTTTTATAACCAAGGGTGATTTATTAATTGAAATATTTTTATTAACCCTAAGGTTTAGATTTTACATATAACTTAATCTTTTAATATCATATCATTGCTTTGTGAAAATTTTACATATATATCACGAAATAGCGAGAGTTCAATCGTATGTATATTATTTCGAAATTTTCATTGTCACATAAACATAATCATAATAGTTTTATAAACTTTGTATCTTATCACATCTTGTATTGGTTCATAAGTGATTGGGATTTCATAAAGTATTTAAAACTATATTTTGAAATAAATACATGTATATATATGGTTTGGTTGTGAATGGTGATTGCTACTTAGTTGTAATTTCAAAAACCCTTGGGGAACATTATGGATTGTTATGACAACTCCACATCACCCTGTTCATGATCACGATTGCCTTCCACGTGTAATTATGGGTTATTATCGATTGACAGTATGATTAAGGTACAGGATACGGATGGCTAAATTGATAACATCTGTTTTCAAGGATCACTGCATAAAGATTGAGGTCGTATTGGCATTCGGATTTAGTTTTAATTGTTAACACCTATCAATTTAATTGACAGTTATTGGTTTAATGATGAAATCATATTAGTGGAATTCAATTCCATAAATGACTGATATCCATTCCCATTCATGATGTTGTATGAGGCCATCATTTCAGACTGGGTATTATTAATGTTTCAATTTACAATCTCTGAATTGAATGACTTCTGATATGAAGGTTTAGTTAGAGTTTGAAATTTTAACATACTAATTTCTAAAGAATTCGGTTAGTCGTGGCTAGTCTATCCATTAATCATAGCGTAAAACAATGGCTGTTGTTCTCATCATTTCCAAATTTGGTTAACACGGCCAAAAATAGGGTTCACGTTTCTGTCATGTAAGAATCAATGGAGGATTTGACATTTTGCATAATGCCTTTTACTTGGATACCTATTCCTTTGATTTTCACAACTTCATTTGTTTCAACCCAAAACCAAAGTTGTAGTGAGGAAACAATGGCTCCTCTCAACCGATTTGAGATTTCAGGGCCTGAGCTAGTTGAAGCTAATGAGAAAGTTGCTATACTATTCGAAAAGATTGGATGGGGTCCATTCTTCAAATGTTTTAGTGGCCATAACCAAACAATTTGCTATGAGTTTGAGGGAAAATGTAGCTCGGATTGGGGATTTTAAATTTATAATTAATGAGGATAATATTGCAGAAGCTACAAAGCTTCCTCAAATCAGAGAATGTTGGTTTAAAGGAGGAAAGGTCAATAAGAAGAGATGTCGGTCATTACTGTTACCCTTACCTGCCAATGCAAAGTTGAATATTGGGGTTTCAGTTAAGTTCTTAAAACCAGAATGGCGACCATTTTATGAAATCCTAGTCAGGTATGTCACTTGTGATGGTTGTCTTTCTCATCTTCATTATTATCATCTGCGATTACTGTTAGCATTGAAGGGCTATAAGCTCAATCTTCCTTTTTACTTATTACAAAGCCTAAAGAAAATGGCACATTCAGTGCAAAGTACCATAGGAAACCCTGATATGAGTTTATTCCACCACGGTCTATTTAAAATTTTAATCCAGCATCAGTTGTCTCTTAGCTGTAATTCTTGGGATGAGTTCTTGGTTGTAAATAAACTAGGGTCAACACAGTATTAGTGAAACCCTACTCCTAAAACTCGTAGGAAGCGTAAAGCTCCAGCAAAATCTGAAATGGATGATATTCATAAGGCTGAGTTAGGGGATAGTAAAATACAGGAAGCAAGTCCACCTATAGATACTCGTATTAGTAATGATGGAATCGTGAAGTTCGATCCCTATTATGCTAAAACAAATATGGATCAATCCCTCACTGACAAATGTTTCAGTACTCCTACAAAGGTGGATGATAAATTGACAAATGATGAAAATGTTGATGCTTTTAATCATGAAATCCCCTCTGATTTGTGTACTTCTAAAAACCTTGGTGATGAATCCATGCAAAAACTGGAACAGTTAGCATAGGTTTTTTGTGACAGATGAAGTTTTGAGCCAAAAGGTTTTGTGTTCGTTCATAGATGAAGAGTCAGTCGAAGCATGAATACGATAACTACAGCCTCTATTCCTGTAACGACTCAACAAAATGCTCGACCAGTTATTGTCCAACTTGAGGATGATGTTTCATCTTTGATTCCTGAGACCATGCATATGGATGAACCTATTCCCATAGAGGAGAATCGTGAAAAATCATTGGCCAAAAGCATTACTAACCCAATTGAGTTTGAAGCAGCACCATCATGTATGGATGCTTGTGGTTCTGGCCATTAGCCATCGTTTGTCAGCATTCCATCACCAGATCAAGATGTGAATAATCTTGATTCTTCTCAGTCAGATGATTCATGTCATGACCAGGAAGAAGAAACCCTCCAACAGGTACTTGACAGAGTATATGAAACCAAAATCGCAGAATTGAAAAACGAATTAAAAGAATGTTAAGCAAAAACAGCCTTAAAAGATGAAGAAAATAAAACATTCAGGGAAGAATTACTAAATTGGTTTAATAGATGGAAGGACATGAACTTGAAGAAGAATCGATATAAGGAAGCCATGAAATCAATGATAAACACGAACCAGCACTTGCTTGAGCAAGTAGATCGACAGAAGCTAATAATTATCAGGCTCAAAGCTAAAATTTCTGAAGCCAAAAGAGTAATCAATTTACAAAATAGAACATGATGTTGTTTCTATTTTGGTTATATGATTTATCTCTCTTTTTGACAGGTAATAAAAGTTTTAATGAGCATACCTGCAAAATCATAGATTTTGCAGGCATGCATATAATTTGTTTTGTTTTACTGTTATTTCTGTTAACATAGTTTTAATAAGATTTTTATTCCGTTTATTACAGGTGTACATGGTATCGTTATCCTATGCAAACACAGGATGTTTTTGTTCATAATTGGCACACCTTGATGTTTCTAAAAGTATTGGATTTTCAAGATGGCCACGAATATGTCATTTACTATGAATCAGGAGATAATACAGGCTAGTCATTTAATTGACAGTTTTATCCCATGATATAATGTTTATGACAGGTGTCTTTTTGAGGAGATTCGATGCAATTAAATAGGAATAGGATTCTTGTTGTATTCATTATAGCACTTATTAGAAACTAAAACGAAATACTAGTATGGGTTATATAAACTAGTATTTTCGATGTAATAGAGGATGAGTATGAGAAGAAAAACATCATTGAAATATCAATTCAGTACTAGTTTTATCTCTTTGCTAGAGTTTTATCTTCGGACGAGGAGTGTGACTTAAAGTTCTCAGACTGGTATCACTGTTCGGTACTATTTTTGAATACTTTATATATACATTTCAATATATCATCTTCTAGTATACTATTGGTACAGTTATACTTGGTTATAATTGTATTCATTATCTGATATTATACTCTGTTAACACAATATTGCTATTTGAATGAGTATGTTATTATATTGAATTGATCAGTATTTTTATTGAAAATTCGAATCTTAGTAATATACATATTTATGTTTACTTTGATTTTATTTGTATTATTACAATGTTTTCATTATGAACATTATCTTTTATTCCGATATTTAGTGTTGATTATTAATTGTTAATTAATAAAGCATTCCAAAAAAGTTTAAAGTAGTCATATATTTTAAATTTTCCGTTATTGTGAATATATAACAGAATGATTTAGTGTGAATGATTTAAATATTTTCATTTAAATCTTAACCATTTATCCTTCTATTTACCTGAAATATTAATTAATAATTAATATAGTATTTAAATTGCTCTTAACTGGGATAGAATAATTAGTTAGTTTTTTGTTTTGTTTTAGGGTAGTTTATATTTAACAGTTGTTAAATAGAATTAGGTTAATTTCATAATAATAGTCTTTTGAATTAGAATATTTGAAACAAAATGCTCAGAAAATTGAATACTTTCATTAAGAAAGCATTTTTAGATTAACTTAGGTCTTAGAATTTTAGGGTTTATTTAGATAGAAATAAAATTAGCATAAATTTTTACTGAATTTTAATTTTGCCTTAAGAGAAAAATTCAATTGGTAGCAGGACCATAACCTGCGGGATTTTGCTATCCCAAACACACCGAAAGCTACTTTAAGCAACTTGTGTGTGCTTAATCTCCTTAGTTGGCCTAGGTAAAAAAATCAGGCTAACAAATAGTGCTAGAAGGAGGGCATGTTAATGATTAATGGCAGGTAGAACTAATGATAAAACTTCAACCAGTCAACAACCTCCATTAGAATATGAAGCCAGCAGATCCCCATTCATAGAAACTGTTAGGAGCACCCTTGAACGTGATAATATATCATCCCCATTTACTCTTGAACAGACTACTCAAAATTCATAGGAATCATGACATATTCTTACAAGAGCATATGCTAATTAACTTGGTGTAACTCCAATAGATTATTGTCTACCTAGGCAACAAAGACGTAATCCACAATTGAACATAGTTACTCGAGATTTGGTAGAAGCTAATAGCACTCCAAGTTATCAAGTTAGAAGTCATCAGAGACAAACTACTCAAACAAATACTACTAGAATATTGACTGCAGTAGGTGGTTTTGATCAACCACCTTCTCCTCCAGAATCACCATCTGATAGTCCAAGGTCATCCAATTCAGGGAGTTCTGATAGTCCTATGGTGGGAAACATACCTATGGGAGGAGGAGGTAATCCTCCACCTAATCCTCCACCTAATCATCCACTTAATCCACAACTTCTTTGGTTGAGAGCAGTTGCTATAGCTGTGCCTGGTGTACAACATCCCCTACCCAAACACTTAGATAAACTTCTTCCAAAGTTTAACCCAGATAACAAAGAACCTGTAGAGGTGCATCTAGAAAAATTCATGTTAGTTGTTCAAACCATGAATGTTCAGAATGAAGATGTGGTTTGTCGGTTGTTCCCTTTAATTTTTGAGGGAAAGGCCTCTACTTGGTACTTTTCGTTAGTTCAAGGATCAATTACAAATTGGTATGAATTTAATAAATCTTTCTTAGATAAATTCGGGGAGGATAAAACACCTTCTCTTTTAGCCCTTGAGTTATGTTGGATTAAAATGGAACCTAAAGAAAGAATTAAAGATTTCAACCAGAGGTTTCTTACATTAAAAAATAAAATTCCGGTTGCTTCTCAACCACCCGAGGATATAATTATTGAAAATTATACTTCAGCTTTACCAAAATATCCTGGGATGTTTGTTAAGAGAGCCGGTAAAACAACTTTGGTAGAAAATTTTGAGGAAGCCATTAAAGTCGAGAAGGATTCTATGTCCTATGAACCAGATAGAAGTGGGAAATCTGATACTTTCCCTCGTAGGAAGATTGAAAAACATAATTCAAAAAAAAGATAAGGCATTTGATGTAGAACAGTTGCAGAATGCTATTTGGGCATTAACCAATGAAGTCATAGGATTAAAGAAAACCAATTCTGAAGCTTCTTCCTCTAGAGGATATTTCAAAAATCAGTTTAGACAGAATCCTAATACAAATAATATGACAAATACACCGCCTGATGTAGCAGCAAATGAAGAAATTTTTAATACTATTCGAGCTATTTTATCCTTATCTAAAACTCCCTCAAATCAAGAAATGACTGAAAATGAAGAAGAAGAAGAATCAGAAAATGATGAAGAATTGGAAGAATCTCAATAAGTTAACGGTCATTTCTGGGACAATCTTGTAAAATACTATGAAGATAAAATTCCTCCTTCAGTACAACATGCCTATAATACTCATAGTAGAAAATTCGTAAACACTCCTGGAGCTTCATCAAGTTCTACCCTGAGTAGTGATACTAATAATTCATAACCTAGTAAACAGACTCAATCTACAAGGTTTACTCAGCCTATTCAAAATGCTCCAAAGTTGGATTTACAATATGATATAATTGAAGATTTAAAAAAGACACATGCAAACATCAGTATGTATGATGTTCTTCAAATTTACCCAATGCCTAATAGTCATGTTATAAATCCTGCCATGAGTTCAATAATTCCTAATGCGAAACAAAGTGTTGCTGCTAACAATTATAATTATGATTCAACATCAACTGATAAAGGAAAGTCAGCAGCTGACAAATCCTTGCTAATAGGGAAGAATTCTAAATCAACAACACCTCCATTCCTACTTACCTTTGAGATTTTCAATAGGAACGTTCATAATTGCATGGTTGATTCCGGAGAATCTTCCAATGTGATGCCTTATCTGTATGCAAAAGATTGAATGGAAAATATGTTCCATCAAATTCACAAATAACTCAATTGGATAGGACAAATGTGAGGGTTGTAGGAGAGATAAAGGATTTTTTAGTCAAGATTGCTTGTAACCCTTCAGTTTTTCAAATTATAGACATTGTGGTTGCAGATAGTCCTGATGCGTATGGGTTGTTTTTAAGTAGAGATTGGTCTCAACAATTGAATGGATTCTTTGCCATGGATTGGTCAACATTATGGTTACCTAAGAATGGAAAGTCAAATCAAATTAAGATAAACAGAGAACGATATATGAAACATACTGTGACAAAATTACATGATCCTAGTGAACCAGTTTTATTTTCAGATTCCATTATGGGGAATTACATGTATGAACTAGGATTTGGAAATTTTAAAGCTGAAAATTCTGTTTTTTTTTTAAATAAACAGCAATCAGAAATTCTTAATGTGAAAACTATTTCTCCTGACTCTTCATTCAAGGAAATTATAAATGATGTATATAATCATAATATTGTAAATATTATAGAAAGTAAAGTAATTGTTAATAGTTCTACTTGGACTTTATATTTTGATGGTGCGAATTCTAAAGGAGCAGGAGCTAGTTGCTTGCGAATAGACCCTCAAGGTAATAAAACATGTATAGCTTGTAGGCTGGAATTTAATTGTACAAACAATACTGTGGAATATGAAGCTTTAATACAGGGTTTGAAAAAAGCGATTGATTTGGATATCAAAGTGTTAATTGCATATGGTGATTCTGAAATCATCTTCAAATAGGTCCGTAATTCTATTCACTGCCTTTCTGAACATTTGCAGAATTATCAACGAGAGGTATGGAATCTCATTTCACATTTTGATGCATTTAACATAATTTCAATTCCAAGAGCTCAAAATCAAGAAGCAGATTTATTAGTGAATGTAGCATCAAAATTAATCCCATCAGAAAATCTTACACCAGATTTCTTTTCAGTTGAATTGATTTTTAGGCCTTCTATACCAGATAATATTTTTAACTGGCGTGTCTTTGATAATGATGTGCAGGTGCTGAATTTTCTAACAAATTATGATACCTTTAAAGATTCAGCCATTGACAAAGTTACACATGACAAAAATATTCAGGATTTTTCAGTAATAAATGATTTTTGTTCAGTTGAAAAAGCTTTTGAGAAGGTAAAACCAATCCCTAATTCAGTTTTGAGATTAGAAAAGTTCTTTGATCTTTAATATAAATTTAGATATGTTCCTAACTGTAAAACCAATAGCTCTAAAATGAAATATGAAAGCATAAATTTAGGAACAGAACTAAATCCTCAAACTGTAAATCTAGGAATAGATTGCACTCCCGCAGAAAAAACAACATTCATAAAATTGTTTAAAGAATTTAGTCATGTCTTTGCATGGACATATGACGATTTGAAAATCTTCAATACACAATTCATGCAACATATAATTCCAATTAAATAGGAGTCAAAACCTTTTCAACAAAAATTAAGGAAATATCACCCGTCATTAGAACCAACAATTAAGAGAGAACTAAATAAACTGTTAGCTGCCAGGATTATTTTTCCTATTCGGTATACTTAGTGGGTAGCCAACCTAGTTCCAGTTAGGAAAAAAAACGGGGATATTAGATTATGTGTGGATTTTAGAAATCCTAATAAGTCTTCCAAAAAGGATAATTACCCAGTTCCTCCCATGGAACAAATTCTTCAAAAGGTTTCTGGGTCTGAGGTGTTGTCACTTCTGGATGGCTTCTCAGGATACAACCAAATATTGGTTTCCCCAGATGATCAATTGAAAACAACTTTTAGAACTCCATGGGGAACATATGCCTACCGAAAGATGCCCTTTGGATTAATTAATGCTGTGGAAACTTTTCAAAGGGCAATGGATATTGCCTTTAGAGGCTTAATTAATCATTCAGTAGTTTTCTATTTAGATGAAGTTACTGTATACTCTAAATATCAACCAGATCATATTAATCATCTTAGAAAGTTATTTGAACGATGTAGAAAATTTGAAGTATCCTTAAATCCTAAGAAAACAATATTCGCTGTCTCAGAAGGTATTCTATTAGGTTGCGTGGTTTCAAAACACGGGATCATGATCGATCCCGAACAAACCCAAGCCAATTTAAAAATAACTTATCCTTCTAGAAAGAAAGCAATGCAATCATTTCTTGGTAAAATAAATTTTGTTAGGAGATTCATCCCCAGTTTCGCTGAAATCATCCATCCTTTACAGAAAATGATTAAGAAGGATGCTATTTTTAATTGGGGACAAACTAAAAAGGAGTCATTTCAGAAAATTTTAGAGGCCATTTCAAAAGCTCCTAGTCTTTTGAGCCCAGATTTTAACAAAGATTTCATATTGTATACTTTCGCTTCTGACATATCATATGCAGCAGTTTTAACTGAACTAAATCAACAAAATAATGAAGCACCAATCTCCTTTATGAGTTCAAATTTTAAAGGTGCTGAACTTAATTACCATGAAGTTGATAAGAAAGCTTTTGTTGTTTTTAAAGTGTCAAACATTTTCATCCATATTTATTGAAATCTAAAATGAAAGTAATAGTTCCTTATCCTTCAGTCATAAATTTGTTAGTGCAAAAAGATTTAGGTAAAAAAAGAGCACCATGGATTACATCCCTTCAAGAATATGACTTGAAAATTAAACCTTCAACGATAGTCAAAGGTTAAGGATTATGTAAATTAGCTGTTGAAGTGCCTCATCTACCTAATAATAATGCTGAAGCTCTCATTGATGATGTTTTACTTGTATAAATTCTGACCAGCAATAGATTAATTTCACTCACAACAAATTACAATTGATCATGCAAAATTGTCAACAATGGAGACTGAAAATGGAGCTGTAACACAAAATTATATTAACTCAGTGTACAGCCAACCCTATAATAACATAGTTTGCTGAATATATAGAATACATCAATAGGTCAAATGCATAAGGAGGCATCCAAAACTAGCATAAAGCAGGCTTATCGAAAATAGGCAAATCCCCCATAGGTGTAAAAAGCTGATCCCAAATCTGTCATGAGACTCACGAATTGGCAAGGGCGCATGGGCAAGCTAATGAGTGGTGAAATGGCAGCTCATACATGCTTTTGCATGGAGGAAAGAGTGGAGGATGAAAGGGGAATAAAACAGGTTCACCTCACCTAGTCTTGCTTTCCTTATGTGCTTTAAAAACTGAAAAAGCAGTCAACAAAGCAGAAAAAGCAGAAGGGCACCTAGGAGGCCAGGAATAAAGCAGATTTGATTCCTAAGGCTTTCCCAAGTTCTGCATGAGTCAAAGATGGCAAGTTTGACCTCTATGGATAGGCAATTAGCAACTTGCACATGGTGGGACTCATGAACTAGGCAAATAAGACAAAAATAAATGAATTAATGTCTAAGTGGGTAATACTATGGGTTTGATTATTCTAACACCCCCCCTTAAGCCTAAATTTATGAGTAATAAATAAAAAATGTAGGGCCTAGCAACAAGGCTTAGTCACCCTTTTACATACTGCAAGTCCATACAACCAAGGAAAGAGGCAAAACCAACTTGGGAAAATCCTCCCTTAAACATGGACTGTAAAACAAAATTGTAGAATCATGTCTCCACTCATGCCTTTACAACATGATCAGCAATCCCCAGCAGTGATTTGAGATTGCTGAAGGTCTTCTCACAAAATGCTTTGGTGAAGATATCAGCTACTTGTTCTGAAGATGAACAAGTACCTTGAGTTTTCTTCCACACTGGTTTTCAACCAAAGCCTTGAAGACTTTGAACAGGCCAAAAAATTCTGACTTATGTTTCATGAAGTGAACCCAACAATACCTGGAAAAATCATCAATAAAGGTCAATGCATATTTGGCCTGACTCATGGACATATGAGGGAATGTGCCAGCAACATCACTGTGAATCATTTCGAGGGGTGCAGAGGTTCTCTCATGGCTGGCTTTCTCAAATTTGTGCTCTGGGTGTTTTCCTAGGATACAGCCTTGGCAGACTCCTTTGGAAAATTTTATCTTGGGCAACCCTATGACCATATCTTTCTCACCAAGATCAGACAAATACTTGTAATTTAAAGGGCCAAAACTTTCATGCCATAGCTTGCTAGCTTCATTAGCATGGATAAGAAGAGCAGAGGGGTTTGAGTAAGGCAGGAAGTGTGAAAACATGTATACCTTTTGAGCATAATTCGCTACTCCTTTTGCAATGATTCTTCCACTTGAGATTTCTATGATCTCAACTTCATCTGGTGAGAATATGACTTTTTTAGGAGACCCAGTGTGGGTCATCTGGTATACTGATAGAAGGTTGGAGGCGAGACCAGGGACATGCAGCACATTGTTGAGGTTACCATGATCAAGTTCTATCCTTCCTTTGCCTTTGCTTTCAGTGAGAGAGTCATCTCCCAGTACAATAGATGGTCCTTTCGACATATCCAGTGAGGATAAGGCCTCCTTAGTCGAAACCATGTCTCTTGAAGCTCCAGAATCTATGATAAAACTAGGTGAGCTTGATGTGCCAGCAACTAGAGCATGAACTCTCTCTCTGTCATCGGAACTTGATCCTCCTTCTCTCTTCTTTTAGTTTTCTAGAAGGGAGATGCCATTCTTCTCCAGGAGATTGGTCGACATATCAATCTGCTTTTTCATACAAGAGATTTCAGTGTGATTGCCCTTCGAACAGTATGAGCACTTGTTCATTTCACCTTTGTTTTTCTTCTTCTGGGTATTTTTCTTGGGACCTTGTTGATCCTCTGGAGACTGCTTCTTGTCTCTTCCTTTCTCAGGTGGCTTTTTAGCTTTCTTCTTGCTTTTTGAATCCACCTTCGAATCTCCAGCAAACAAAGCTTGATCTTTGGATGGTTTGATGGTGCCCATCATCACCAGCTTGTCTTGTTCTTGTGTGAGAGATTCCATGAAATCTGCAAGGCTAGGCATCTTTCAGGTTCGAGCTGTGAGTTTTGTGGCATAGAAGTTCGAAACAAAGACTGAGTAGTCAGGTCCTAGCTTCGAGAGGATGGCCAATACGAGCTGATCATATTTCTTTTCAATACCACACTGTTTCAGCTGCAAAACTAGTGCTTTGAACTTGGAGAAATATAGCTGCAGGGATTCAAAATTACTGGGACTCAGGGAAATCAGCTCATTTTCAATCTGGTGTCCCCTCATCTCATCTGTATTTCTGAAGAGTTTAGAAAGTTTCTCCCATACTTGATCCAGTGAAGTTAATCCATCGAGATGGAAAAGGAGGTCTCAGGAAATACTGAGACATAGGAGGCCATAGGCCTTATCTCTCTGATTGTGCCATTTGATATTCTCTGCAGCAGCATTGGGCTCTGCTTCTGTAGCCATAGTCACCCTGTAGAGGCCTTTCACTCTCAACAAGATCTCCATCTCTGCTTTCCATTCAAAAAAGTTGAAGGGAGTGAGGATAGTTTTCTGTGAATCCATAGCTTTAGAAAATCTGTCCCGGCTGTCAGTAGAAGGCTCCCAGTCTTGATGTCGAACCTGCAAAACAATTTTTGAAGGAGAGTAAAAACCTACAATGGCTCTGATACCATGTAGAAATTCTGACCAGCAATAGATTAATTTCACCCACAACAAATTACAATTGATCATGCAAAATTGTTAACAATGGAGACTGAAAATGGAGCTGTAACACAAAATTATATTAACTCAGTATACAATAGCCAACCCTGTAATAACATAGGTTTCTGAATATATATAATACATCATTAGGTCGAATGCATAAGGAGGCATCCAAAACTAGCATAAAGCAGGCTTACCCAAAATAGGCAAATCCCCCATAGGTGTAAAAAGTTGATCCCAAATCTGTCATGAGGCTCACGAATTGGCAAGGGCGCATGGGAAAGCTAATGAGTGGTGAAATGGCAGATCATACATGCTTTTGCATGGAGGAAAGAGTGGAGGATGAAAGGGGAATAAAACAGGTTCACCTCACCTACTCTTGCTTTCCTTATGTGCTTTAAAAACTGAAAAAGCAGTCAACAAAGTAGAAAAAGCAGAAGGGTGGCTAGGAGGCCAGGAATAAAGCAGATTTGATTCCTAAGGCTTTACCAAGTGCTACATGAGTCAAAGATGGCAAGTTTGACCTCTATGGATAGGAAATTAGCAACTTGCACATGGTGGGACTCATGAACTAGGAAAATAAGACAAAAATAAATGAATTAATGTCTAAGTGGGTAATACTATGGGTTTGATTATTCTAACATTACTTATGAGGGAAATCTAATTCTATCCTCCACCACAAGATTCCCGGTATACAGACATAAGAGTACTTTTGGAAACAGGAACTACTCCTGATTACCTGGAACCTACGAAAAGGAGAGCACTTAGATAGAAATCTACTCCTTATTTATTAATTGATAATATCCTTTTTAGGAGAAATCCAGATGGAGTGTTGCTTCGATGCGTAGACAAAGATGAAACAGAAGTGATTTTGAAAGAGTTACATTTTGGACCAGCAGGTGGTCATTTTGGTGGAGAAACTACTGCGCATAAGATCTTAGGGCTGCCTATTATTGGCCTACCTTATTTCGAGATTCCTATGCTTTTGTCAGAAAATGTCAGGAATGTCAACTTGCTACAGGAAGGATTAAGAAACCTACTTTCCCTTTACAACCTGTTTCAATAGAAAGACCTTTTCAACAATGGGGTATTGATATAGTAGGACCAATAAATCCTCCCTCTTCTATGCAACACAAGTATATAATAACTGCAACTGATTATTTTACTCGTTGGGTAGAAGCTGCACCATTAAGGGTTGTAAACACCAATCAAGTTATATTATTTTTAGAATCCTTTATCATAACGAGATTTGGTGTTCCAGATTCCCTTGTCTTTGATAATGCTTCATATTTTTCATCAGTTGAGTTAACTCAATTTGCCTTAGAGAAGGGAATAAGAGTCAGGTATTTAGCTAACTACCATCCTCATGGAAATGGTTTAGCTGAATCAACAAACAAAAACTTATTGAAAATTCTCAAAAGAACTATTTCAGCTCACCATCGTGATTGCCATACAAAATTATTTAATGCCCTTTGGGCAGACATGGTAACTCCTAAAGCTGCAATAGGTAACTCACCCTTCTTCTTGGTTTATGGAACTGAAGCTATTTTACCACCAAATTTATTTTTACCTTCATTACAATTAGCTCAGTTTGTTCAATATGAATATTGTCCAACAATGGAAAAAATGATCAATACTTTGTTAAAACTTGAGGAAGAAAGAGAGAAGTCAAAACAACATTTTACAAAACATCAATAAATTGTGAAGTCCTGGTTTGATCAATCCTCAAGTTCTAATCAAGAATTTCAGGTGGGAGACTTAGTTTTAAAATGGGATAAAGTTCATGAGGAAAAAGGAGATCATACTAAGTTTCAAAAACTTTGGTTAGGTCCCTTTGTTATTGCTGAAAAGATAGGTCCAAGTACCTTTCATTTGCAAACACTAGAAGGTCAATTCGAAACATTCCCAGTGAATGGACTGATCCTGAAAAAATATTTCTGTTGATGTTTTAGATCCTAAAATGTATATAATTATATAAACTTGTTTACTGTTTGTAAATAATTTTATATTTATGTATAAAATTGTCTATATTTTGTAGAAATGAAGGATGATGATAAATTCATAATGCTTATGTAACTTTCAAACATCATTCCATTATTGCAAACAGTTCTGATTTTCTTAATCAAATATTAATAGATCATTTGTATTAAGGACTGTCAAATTTCTGTATATATAATCAGTCATTAATGTACAGTTGTCAACTGAAAGGATAGGGGTAAATAAATAAATCTTCTATTTTAAAAGTCAGTTTGTTCATTAGTTTAAAAAATTATGATATTAGACCAAAATCTTCGAAATTGGTTCAGAATGATCAAAATTTCTTAGGTCTATTAAGAACCTATCATTATTTGTAAATATCTGTAAGAATTATTCAGATTATTCCTCACTCTTTTATTTTCTCATAAAATTTGGGATAACTAATTAATGTCTTGTTCGAAACTTGTACTTTGAAAAATTCTTATGAATCTCTACTATCAGTCATCATTAAAGAAATTTACAATCTGAAATCTTTTTAGAATCTGTTCCAGTCAATAAAATACTAAAATCAGAGACGGAAGGTCTTACTAATAAGCCGATCTGATCATGATCATAAATATAACTAGCATGACATTATTAGGAAACTAATAACGGCTCTTGATTAAATAATCAAAGGATAAGGGGTCTCATCTCGAGCCAGCTAATTCATTTTTTGGTGATCTTAGTGACTGACATTACCATTTGGTCACCATGCTGGGTAATGATCTCTCATTTTCTAAAATTAAAATTTCAAATTTAATAAAGGAAACATAATTTTGATTGAAGAATAGGAGGTCTCATCACGAGCCAGCCTAATCATGATCATCAGTGTTGTCTAGGATAACTTCATTTTTGATCGACGGGGTGATGGCTCTTGGTTAAATAATCAAGAGACAAGAGGTCTCATCACGAGCCGGCTTGCTTATTCTAAACAGTTCTCGTGAATGATACTATCACATTGGGATATCATACCTAGATAGTAGTCTTCAATCATAAATTATTGTTTAAGAAAAGAAAAGAAAAGAAAATTATTATGTTTAGGGAACAGATTTTGGAAATTTTTTGGAAAAGTAAATTTCTATATCTTATACTGATTGTGTGGATTATTTTTACTATGAAGTACTTTGTTCCGGTTAGGATATTTCTAAGTTTATCTTTAACAAGATTTTTACTTTAAAGGATGGGGATATCTCTGAATTGTACTTATGAATATAAATCAAAATAATGGTTTTTATTTAGACAGAGAATTTTTTATTGTTTTTAATAGATTTGAAGATTTTGTTTATCTTATAATCTGAAAACTGTATATGAGCAGAGATAACTGGTTCGCCCAGGTCATCACCATTTGTTGGTAGTCAGCAACAACCCCCTCATTTTTCCTATTGTGATGAACAATGATCAATTCTCTTCTATGATTAGTTTTTTTTTTAAAGGATTATATAAAAGTGCCTTCAGAATCTTCAATTCTGAAGGTACTCTCAATTTTAGAAGAGTTAAGAGTCATATTAGAAATTTATGAAATACTTTCATAAATTTGACAAATTAGCAGCTGTCAATCTTGTAAATTTTATATATAATCAATTTTATCATTATTAATTCATTCAATTATATATATTGATTTAGGAGATTTAAGGTATAGTATGCTAATTAGTTTTTCGAATCAAAATACATTTTGAACGTGTTTAAGATTTGGTTTTGATAATATATTTATCATCATAAGTTTTTTGTAATTTTTATAACTAAGGGTGATTTATTAATTGAAATATTTTTATTAACCCTAAGGTTTAGATTTTACATATAACTTAATCTTTTAATATCATATCATTGCTTTGTGAAAATTGTACATATATATCACGAAATAGATAGAGTTCAATCGTATGTATATTATTTCGAAATTTTCAATGTCACATAAACATAATCATAATAGTTTTATAAACTTTGTATCCTATCACATCTTGCATTGGGTCATAAGTGATTGGGATTTCATAAAGTATTTAAAACTATATTTTGAAATAAATACAAGTATATATATGGTTTGGTTGTGAATGGTGATTGCTACTTAGTTGTAATTTCAGAAACCCTTGGGGAACATTATGGATTGTTATGACAACTCCACATCCCCCTGTTCATGAACATGATTGCCTTCTAGGTGTAATTCTGGGTTATTATCGATTGATAGTATGATTAAGGTACAAGATATGAATGGCTAGATTGATAACATCTTTTTTCAAGGATCGCTGCGTAAAGATTGAGGTCGTATTGGCATTCGGATTTGGTTTTAATTGTTAACACCTATCAATTTAATTGACAGCTATTGGTTTAATGATGAAATCATATTAGTGGAATTCAATTCCATAAATGACTGATAGCCATTCCCATTCATGATGTTGTACGAGGCCATCATTCCAGACAGGGTATTATTAATATTTCAAATTACAATCTTTGAATTGAATGACTTATAACATGAAGGCTTAGTTAGAGTTTGAAATTTTAAAACACTAATTTCTGAAGAATTCGGTTAGTCGTGGCTAGTCTATCCATTAATCATAGCGTAAAACACTGGTTTTTGTTCTCATCATTTCCAAATTTGGTTAACATGGCCAAAAATAGGGTTCTCGTTTCTGTCATGTATGAATCAATGGAGGATTTGACATTTCGCATAATGCCTTTTACTTGGATACCTATTCCTTCAATTTTCACGACTTCATTTGTTTCAACCCAAAACCAAAGTTGCAGTGAGGAAACAATGGCTCCTCTTAGCCGATTTGAGATTTCAGGGCCTGAGCTGGTTGAAGCTGATGAGAAAGTTGCTATACTATTCAAAAAGATTGGATGGGGTCTGTTCTTCAGATGTTTTAGTGGCCATAAGGTAGGGGTTACCAAACAATTTGCTATGAGTTTGAGGGAAAATGTAGCTCAGATTGGGGATTTTAAATTTATAATTAATGAGGATAAGATTGCAGAAGCTACAAAGCTTCCTCAAACCGAAGAACGTTGGTTTAAAGGAGGAAAGGTCGATAAGAAGAGATGTCAGACATTACTGTTACCCTTACCCACCAATGCAAAGTTGAAGATTGGGGTTTCAGTTAAGTTCTTAAAACCAGAATGGTGAGCATTTTATGAAATCCTAGTTAGTTATGTATCTTGTGACGGCCATCTTTCTCATCTTCATTATTATCATCTGCGATTACAGTTAGCGTTGAAGGGTTGTAAGCTCAATCTTCCTTTTTAATTACTGCAAAGCCTGAAGAAAATGGCACATTCAGTGCAAAGTATCATAGGCAACCCTGATAGGAGTTTGTTCCACCATGGCCTAATAAAAATTTTAATCCAGCATCAGTTGTCTCTTACCTGTAAATCTTGGGATGATTTCTTGGTTGAAAATAAACTAGGGTCAACACAGTATTGGCCAAAACCTCCTCCTAAAACTCGTAGGAAGCGTAAAGCTCCAGCAAAATCTGAAATGGATGATATTCATAAGGCTGAGTTACGGGATAGTAAACTACAAGAAACAAGTCCACCTATACATACTCATATTAGCAATGATGGAATCATGAAGGTCGATCCCTGTTATGCTGAAACAAATATGGATCAATCCCTATCTGACAAACATTTCAGTACTCCTACAAAGGTGGATGATAAATTGACAAATGATGAAAATGTTGATGTTGTTAATCATGAAATCCCCTCTAATTTGTGTACTTCTAAAAAACTTGATGATGAATCCATGTAAAAAATGGAACAGTTAGCATAGGTTTGTTGTGAGAGAGGAAGTTTTGAGCCAAAAGGTTTTGTGTTCGTTCATACACAAAGAGTCACTCGAAGCATGGATACGATAACTACATCCTCTGTTCCTGTAACCACTCAATAGAATGCTCGGCCATTTATTGTCCAACTTGAGGATGATGTTTCAACTTTGATTCCTGAGACCACGCATATGGATGAACCTATTCCCATAGAGGAGAATCGTGAAAAAGAATTGTCCAAAAGCATTACTGAGCCAAGTAAGTTTGAAGCAGCACCATCATGTATGGATGCTTTTGGTTCTGGCCCTGAGCCATCATTTATAAGCATTCCATCACCAGATCAAGATGTGGATAATCTTGATTCTTCCTAGTCAGATGATTCATGTTGTGACCAGGAAGAAGAAACCCTCCAACAGGTACTTGACAGAGTATATGAAACCAAAATCGTATAATTGAAAAACGAATTAAAAGAGTGTCAAGCAAACACAGCCTTAAAAGATGAAGAAAATAAAACATTCAGGGCAGAATTACTAAATTGGGTTAACAGATAGAAGGACATGAACTTGAAGAAGAATCGATATAAGGAAGCCAAGAAATCAATGATGAACATGAACCAGCACTTGCTTGAGCAAGTATATCGACCGAAGCTAATAATTATCAGGCTCAAAGCTAAACTTTATGAAGCCAGAAGAGTAGTCAATTTACAAAATAGAACCTGCTGTTGTTTCTATTTTGGTTATATGGTTTATCTCTCTTTTTGACAGGTAATAAATGTTTTAATGAACATACCTGCAAAATCGTAGATTTTGCGGGCATGCATATAATTTGTTTTGTTTTACTGTTATTTCTGTTAACATAGTTTTAATAAGATTTTTATTTCATTTATTACAGGTGTACATGGTATCGTTATCCTAAGCAAACACATGATGTTTTTGTTCATAGTTGGCATACATTGATGTTTCTAGAAGGATTGGATGTTCAAGATGGCCACGAATATGTCAGTTCCTATGAATCAGGAGATAATATAGGCTAGTCATTTAATTGACAGTTTTATCCCATGATATAATGTTTATGACAAGTGTCTTTTTGAGGAGATTCGATGCAATTAAATAGGAATAGGATTCTTGTTGTATTCATTATAGCACTTATTAGAAGCTGAAATGAAAGACTAGTATGGGTTATATAAACTAGTAATTTCAATGTACTAGATGATGGAGTATGAGACGAAAAACATCATTGAAATATCATTTCAGTACTAGTTTTATCTCTTTGCTGGGGTTTTATCTTCGGAGGAGTGTGACTTAAAGTTCTCAGACTAGTATCACTATTCGGTACTATTTTTGAATACTTTATATATATATATATATATATATTACAATATATCATCTTCTAGTATACTATTGGTATAGTTATACTTGGTTATAATTGTATTCATTAGCTGATATTATACTCTGTTAACACAATATTGCTATTTGAATGAGTATGTTATTATATTGAATTGATCGGTATTTTTATTGAAAATTCGAATCTTAGTAATATACATATTTATGTTTACTTTGATTTCACTTGTATTATTACAATGTTTTCATTATGAACATTATCTTTTATTCAGATTTTTTAGTGTTGATTATTAATTGTTAATTAATAAAGCATTCTAGAAAAGTTTAAAGTAGTTGTATATTTTAAATTTTTGTTATTGTGAATATATAACATAATGATTTAGTGTCAATGATTTAAATATTTTCATTTAAATCTTAACCATTTATCCTTCTGTTTACTTGAAATATTAATTAATAATTAATATAGTATTTAAATTGCTCTTAGCTGGGATAGAATAATTAGTTAGTTTTTTGTTTTTGTTTTAGGGTAGTTTATATTTAACAGTTGTTAAATAGGATTAGGTTAATTTCATAATAATAGTCTTTTGAATTAGAATATTTGAAACAAAATCCTCAAAAAATTGAATACTTTCATTAAGAAAGCATTTTTAGAATAACACAGGTCTTAGAATTTTAGGGTTTATTTAGATAGAAATAAAATTAGGATAAATTTTTACTGAATTTTAATTTCGCTTTAAGAGAAAAATTCAGTTGGTAGCAGGACCATAACCTGCGAGATTTTGCTATCCCAAACACACCGGAAGCTGCTTTAGGAAACTTGTGTGGGATTAATCTCCTTAGTTGTCCTAGGTCAAAAAATCAGGCCAAAAAATGGCGCTAGAAGGAGGGCCTGTTAATGATTAATGGCAGGTAGAACTAATGATAAAACTTCAACCAGTCAACAACCTCCATTACAATCCAAAGCCAGCAGATCCCCATTCATAGAAATTGTTAGGAGCATCCTTGAACATGATCATATCACATCCCCATTTACTCCTAAACAGAGTACTCAAACTTTAAAGGAATCGGGACATATTCTTACAAGAGCATATGCTAATCAACTTTGTGTAACTCCAATAGATTATGGTCTACCTAGGCAACAAAGACGTAATCCACAATTGAACATAGTTACTCCAGATTTGGTAGAAGCTAATAGCACTCCAAGTTATCAAGTTAGAAGTCATCATAGACAAACTACTCAAACAAATACTGCTAGAAGATTAATGAAGTAGGCGGTTTTGATCAACCACCTTATCCTCCAGAATCACCATCTGATAATCCAAGGTCATCCAATTCAAGGATTTCTTTAGATTTTGAGAGAAGTCCTATGGCGGGAAACATACCTGTGGGAGGAGGAGGTAATCCTCCACCTAATCCTCCACTTAATTCACAACTTCCTTGGTTGAGAGTAGCTGCTGTAGCTGTGCATGGTGTACAACATCCCCTGCCCAAACACTCAAATAAACTTCTTCCTAAGTTTAACCCAGATAACAAAGAACCTACAGAGGTGCATGTAGAGAAATTCATGTTATCTATTCAAACCATGAATGTTCAGCATGAAGATGTGCTTTGTTAGTTGTTCCCTTTAACTTTTGAGGGAAAAGCCTCTACTTGGTACTTTTTGTTAGTTCAAGGATCAATTACAAATTGGACTGAATTTAATAAAGCTTTCTTAGATAAATTTGGGGAGGATAAAACACCTACTCTTTTATCCCTTGAGTTATCTGGGATTAAAATGGAACCTAAAGAAATAATTAAAGATTTCAACCATAGGTTTCTTACATTAAAAAATAAAATTTCGATTGCTTCTCAACCACCTGAGGATATAATTATTGAAAATTATACTTCAGCTTTACCAAAATATCCTGGGATGTTTGTTAAGAGAGCCGGTAAAGCAACTTTGGTAGAAACTTTTGAGGAAGCCATTAAAGTCGAGAAGGATTCTATGTCCTATGAACCAGATAGAAATGGGAAATATGATACTTTCCCTCGTAGGAAGATCAAAAAACCTAATTTAGAAAAAGATAATGCATTTGATGTAGAACAGTTGCAGAATGCTATTCGAGCATTAACTAATGAAGTCGTAGGATTAAAGAAAACCAATTCTGAAGCTTCTTCCTCTAGAGGATATTTCAAAAATCAGTTTAGACAGAATCCTAATATAGATAATAAGACAAATACACCGCCTGATGTAGCAGTAGATGAAGAAATTTTTAATACTATTTGAGCTATTTTATCCTTATCTAAAACTCCCTCAAATCAAGAAATGACTGAAAATGAAGAAGAAGAAGAATCAGAAAATGATGAAGAATTGGAAGAGCCTCAATAAGTTAACGGTCATTTCTGGGACAGTCTTGTAAAATATTATAAAGATAAAAGTCCTCCTTTAGTACAACATGCCTATAATACTCGTAGTAGAACATTCACAAACACTCATGGAGCTTCATCAAGTTCTACCCCGAGTAGTGATACTAATAATTCACAACCTAATAAACAGACTCAATATGGCAAACAGACTTAATCTACAAGGATTACTCAGCCTATTCAAAATGCTCCAAAGTTGGATTTACAATATGATATAATTGAAGATTTAAAAAAGACACATGCAAACATCAGTATGTATGATCTTCTTCAAATTTACCCAATGCCTAATAGTCATGTTATAAATCCTGCCATGAGTTCAATAATTCCTAATGCGAAACAAAGTGTTGCTGCTAAAAATTCTAATAATGATTCAACATCAACTGATAAAGGAAAGTTAGGAGCTAACAAAGCCTCGCTAATAGGTAAGAATTCTAAATCAACAACACCTCCATTCCTACTTACCTTTGCTATTTTCAATAGGAACGTTAATAATTGCATGGTTGATTCCGGAGCATCTTCTAATGTGATTCCTTTATCTGTATCCAAAAGGTTGAATGGAAAATATGTTCCATCAAATTGACAAATAACTCAATTGGATAGGAAAAATGTGAGGGTTGTAGGAGAGATGAAGGATGTTTTATGCAGGATTGCTTGTAACCCTTCAGTTTTTCAAACTATAGACATTGTGGTTGCAGATATTCCTGATGCATATGGGTTGTTTTTAAGTAGATATTGGTCTCAACAATTGAATGGATTCTTTGCCATAGATTGGTCAACATTATGGTTACCTAAGAATGTAAAGTCAAATAAAATTAAGATAAACAGAGAACGATATATGAAACATAATGTGACAGAATTACATGATCCTAGTGAACCAATTTTATTTTTAGATTCCATTATGGGGAATTACATGTATGAACTAGGATTTGGAAATTTTAAAGCTAAAAATTCTATTTTTTCTGAAAATAAACAACAATCAGAAATTCTTAATGTGACAACTATTCCTCCTAACTCTTCATTCAAGGAAATTATAAATGATGTAGATAATCATAATATTGTAAATATTATAGAAAGTGAAGTAGTTGTTAATAGTTCTACTTGGACTTTATATTTCGATGGCGCAAAGTCTAAAAAAGGAGTAGGAGCTAGTTGCCTGCTAATAGACCCTCAGGGAAACAAAACATGTATAGCTTGTAGGCTGGAATTTAATTGTACAAACAATACTATGGAATATGAAGCTTTAATACAGGGTTTGAAAAAAGTGATTGATTTGGATATCAAAGTGTTAATTGCATATGGTGATTCTGAAATCATCGTCAGAGAGGTCTGTAATTCTATTCATTGCCTTTCTGAACATTTGCAGAATTATCAACGAGAGGTATGGAATCTCATTTCACATTTTGATGCATTTAACATAATTTCAGTTCCAAGAGCTCAAAATCAAGAAGCAGATTTATTAGTGAATGTAGCATCAAAATTAATCCCATCAGAAAATATTACACCAGATTTCTTTTCAGTTGAATTGATTTTTAGGCCTTCTATACCAGATAATATTTTTAACTGGCATATCTTTGATAAAGATGTGCAAGTGCTGAATTTTATAACAAATGATGATACCTTTAAAGATTCAACCATTGACTAAGTTACACATGACGAAAATCAGCAGGATTTTTTGGTAATAAATGATTTTTGTTCAGTTGAAAAAGCTTTTGAGAAGTTAAAAACAATCCCTAATTCAGTTTTGAGATTAGAAAATTTCTTTGATCTTTAAGATAAATTTAGATATGTTTCTAAATATAAAACCAATAGCTCTCAAATGAAATATGAAAGCATAAATTTAGGAACATAACTAAATCCTCAAACTGTAAGTCTACGAATAGATTGCACTGCCGCAGAAAAAACAACATTCATAAAATTGTTTAAAGAATTTAAGGATGTCTTTGCATAGACATATGATGATTTGAAAACCTTCAATACACAAGTCATGCAACATATAATTCCAATTAAACAGGAGTCAAAACCTTTTCAACAAAAACTAAGGAAATATCACCCGTCATTAGAACCAACAATTAAGAGGGAACTAAATAAACTGTTAGTTGCCAGGATTATTTTTCCTATTCGACATACTCAGTGGGTAGCCAACCTAGTTCCAGTTAGGAAGAAAAACGGGGATATTAGATTATGTGTGGATTTTAGAAATCTTAATAAGTCTTCCGAAAAGGATAATTACCCAGTTCCTCCCATGGAACAAATTATTCAAAAGGTTTCTGGGTCTGAGGTGCTGTCACTTCTGGATGGCTTCTCAGGATACAACCAAATATTGGTTTCCCCAGATGATCAATTGAAAACAGCTTTTAGAAATCCATGGGGAACATATGCCTACCAAAAGATGCCCTTTGGATTAATCAATGCTAGGGCAACTTTTCAAAAGGCAATGGATATTGCCTTTAGAAGCTTAATTAATCATTCAGTAGTTGCCTATTTAGATGATGTTACTGTATATTCTAAATATCAACCAGATCATATTAATCATCTTAGAAAGGTATTTGAATGATGTAGAAAATTCGGAGTATCCTTAAATCTTAAGAAAACAATATTTGTTGTCTTAGAAGGTATTCTATTAGGTTGCATGGTTTCAAAACACGGGATCATAATCGATCCCGAACGAACCTAGGCCATTTCAGAAATAACTTATCCTTCTAGCAAGAAAGCAATGCAATCATTTCTTGGTAAAATAAATTTTGTTAGGAGATTCATTCCTAGTTTCCCTGAAATCATCCGTCCTTTACAGAAAATGACTAAGAAGGATACTATTTTTAATTGGGGACAAATTGAAAAGGAGTCATTTTAGAAAATTTTAGAAGCCATTTCAGAAGCTCTTAGTCTTTTGAGCCCATATTTTAACAAATATTTCATATTGTATACTTTCGCTTCTGACATATCATATGCAGCAGTTTTAACTCAACTAAATTTGCAAAATAATGAAGTACCAATCTCCTTTATGAGTTCAAATTTTAAAGGTGCTGAACTTAATTACCATGAAGTTGATAAGCAAGCTTTTTCTCTTTTTAAAGCTGTCAAACATTTTCCTCCATATTTATTGAAATCTAAAACAAAAGTAATAGTTCCTTATCCTTCAGTCAGAAATTTGTTAGTGCAAAAAGATTTAGGTGAAAAAAGAGCACCATGGATGACAACCCTTCAAGAATATGACTTGGAAATTAAACCTTGAATGATAGTCAAAGGTCAAGGATTATGTAAATTAGTTGTTGAAGCATCTCATCTACCTAATAATAATGTTGAAGCTATCATTGATGAACTTTTACTTACGAGGGAAATCTACTTCTATCCTCCACCACAAGATTCCTTGTATACAGACATAAGAGTACTTTTGGAAAAAGAAACTGCTCCTGATTACCTAGAACCTAGCAAAAGGAGAGCACTTAGATTGAAATCTGCTCCTTATTTATTAATTGATAATATCCTTTTTAGGAGAAATTTAGATGGAGTGTTTCTTTGATGCCTAGACAAAGATGAAACAGAAGTGATTTTGAAAGAGTTACATTTTGGACCAGCAAGTGGTCATTTTGGTGGAGAAACTACTGCACAAAAGAATCTTAGGGCTGGTTATTATTGGCCTACCTTATTTCGAGATTCCTATGCCTTTGTCAGAAAATGTCAAGAATGTCAACTTGCTGCAAGAAGGGTTAAGAAACTTGCTTTCCCTTTACAACCTGTTTCAGTAGAAAGACCTTTTCAACAATGGGGTATTGATATAGTAGAACCAATAAATCCTCCCTCTTCTATGCAACACAAGTATATAACAACTCCAACTGATTATTTTACTCGTTGGGCAGAAGCTCCACCATTAAGGGTTGTAAACACCAATCAATTTATATTATTTTTAGAATCCTTTATCATAAAGAGATTTGGTGTTCCAGATTCCCTTGTCTTTGATAATGCTTCATATTTTTCACCAGTTGAGTTAACTCAATTTTCCTTAGAGAAGGGAATAGAAGTCAGGTATTCAGCTAACTACCATCCTCATGGAAATGGTTTAGCTGAATCAACAAACAAAAATTTATTGAAAATTCTCAAAAGAACTATTTCAGCTCACCATCATGATTGGTATACAGAATTATTTAATGCCCTTTGGGCAGACATGGTAACTCCTAAAGCTGCAATAGGTAACTCACCCTTCTTCTTGGTTTATGGAACTGAAGCTATTTTACCGCCAAATTTATTTTTACCTTCATTACAATTAGCTCAGTCTGTTCAAGATGAAGATTGTCCAGCAATGGAAAAAAGGATCAATACTTTGTTAAAACTCGAGGAAGAAAGAGAGAAGTCAAAACAACATTTTACAAAACATCAACAAATTGTGAAGTCCTAGTTTGATCAATCCTCAAGTTCTAATCGAGAATTTCAGGTGGGAGACTTAGTTTTAAAATGGGATAAAGTTCATGAGAAAAAAGGATATCATACTAAGTTTCAAAAACTTTGGTTAGGTCCCTTTGTTATTGCTGAAAAGATAGGTCCAAGTACCTTTCGTCCGCAAAAACTAGAAGGTCAGTTCAAAACATTCCCAGTGAATGGACTGATCCTGAAAAAATATTTCTGTTGATGTTTTAGATCCTAAAATGTATATAATTATATAAACTTGTTTGTTGTTTGTAAATAATTTTATATTTATGTATAAAATTGTCTATATTTTGTAGAAATGAAGGATGATGATAAATTCACAATGCTTATGTAACTTCCAAACATCATTCCATTATTGCAACCAGTTCTGATTTTCTTAATCAAATATTAATAGATCATTTGTATTAAAGACTATCAAATTTTTGTATATATAATCAGTCATTAATGTATAGTTGTCAACTGAAAGGATAGGTGTAAATAAATAAATCTTCTATTTTAAAAGTCAGTTTGTTCATTAGTTTAAAAAATTATGATATTAGACCAAAATCTTTGAAATTGGTTCAGAATTATCAAAGTTTCGTAGGTCTATTAAGAACCTATCATTATTTGTAAATATCTGTAAGTATTATTCAGATTATTCCTCACTCTTTTATTTTCTCATAAAAGTTGGGATAACTAATTAATGTCTTGTTCGAAACTTGTACTTTGAAAAATTCTTATGAATCTCTACTATCAGTCAGCATTAAAGAAATTTACAATCTGAAAACTTTTTAGAATCTGTTCCAGTCAATAAAATACTAAAATGAGAGATGGAAGGTCTTAGTAATAAGCCGATCTGATCAGGATCATAAATATCACTAGCATGACATTATTAGGAAACTAATAATGGCTCTTGATTAAATAATCAAGGGATAAGGGGTCTCATCACGATCCAGCTGATTCATTTTCTAGTGATATTAGTAACTGACATTACCATTTGGTCGCCATGCTGGGTAATGATCTCTCATTTTCTAAAATTAAAATTTCAAATTTAATAAAGGAAACATAATTTTGATTGAAGAATAGGAGGTCTCATCATGATCCGGCCTAATCATGATCATTAGTGCTGTCTAGGATAAATTCATTTCTGATCGACAGGGTGATGGCTCTTGGTTAAATAATCAAGAGACAAGAGGTCTCATCATGAGCCAACTTGCTTATTCTAAACAGTTCTCATGAATGATACTATCACATTGGGATATCATACCTAGATAGTAGTCTTCAATCGGAAATTGTTGTTTAAGAAAAGAAAAGAAAAGAAAATTATTATGTTTATGGAACAGATTCTGGAAATTTTTCAGAAAAGTAAATTTCTATATCTTATACTGATGGTGCGGATTATTTTTACTATGAATTACTTTGTTTCGGTTAGGATATTTCTAAGTTTATCTTTAACAGATTTTTACTTTAAAGGATGGGGATATCTCTGAATTGTACTTATGAATATAAATTAGAATAATGGTTTTTATTTAGACACGGCATTTTTTATTGTTTTTAATAGATTTGAAGATTTGTTTATATTATAGTTTTAAAACTGTATGAGCAGAGATAACTGGTCGGCCAGGTCATCAGCATTTGTTGGCAGTCAGCAACAACCCCCTCATTTTTCCTGTTGTGATGAAAAATTATCAGTTCTCTTCTATGATTTTTTTTTTTTGAAAGGACTATATAAGAGTGCCTTCAGAATCTTTGATTCTGAAGGTACTCTCAATTTTAGAAGAGTTAAGAGTCATATTAGAAATTTATGAAATACTTTCATAAATTTGACAAATTAGCAGCTGTCAATCTTGTAAATTTTATATATAATCAATTTTATCATTATTAATTCATTCGATTATATATATTGATTTAGGAGATTTAAGGTATAGTATGCTAATTAGTTTTCCAAATTAAAATACATTTTGAACATGTTTAAGATTTGGTTTTCATAAGATATTTATCATCATAAGTTTTTGTTATTTTTATAACTAAGGGTGATTTATTAATTGAAATATTTTTATTAACCCTAAGGTTTAGATTTTACATATAACTTAATCTTTTAATATCATATCGTTGCTTTGTGAATATCGTACTTATATATCACAAAATAGCTAGAGTTCAATCGTATGTATATTATTTCGAAATTTTCATTGTCACATAAACATAATCATAATAGTTTTATAAACTTTGTATCCTATCACATCTTGTATTGGGTCATAAGTGATTGGGATTTCATAAAGTATTTAAAACTATATTTTGAAATTATAAATACATGTATATATATGGTTTGGTTGTGAATGGTGATTGCTACTTAGTTGTAATTTCAGAAACCCTTGGGGAACATTATGGATTGTTATGACAACTCCACATCACCCTGTTCATGAACATGATTCCCTTCCACGCGTAATTATTGGTTATTATCGATTGACAGTATGATTAAGGTACAGGATATGAATGGATAAATTGATAACATCTGTTTTCAAGGATCACTACATAAATATTGAGGTCGTATTGGCATTCAGATTTGGTTTTAATTGTTAACACCTATCTATTTAATAGATAGTTATTGGTTTAATGATGAAATAATATTAGTGGAATTCAATTCCATAAATGACCGATAGCCATTCCCATTCATGATGTTGTATGAGGCCATCATTCCAGACTGGGTATTATTAATGTTTCGATTTACAATCTCTGAATTGAATGACTTCTGATATGAAGGTTTAGTTAGAGTTTGAAATTTTAACATACTGATTTCTGAAGAATTTGGTTAGTCATGGCTAGTCTATCCATTTATCATAGCGTAAAACACTGGTTGTTGTTCTCATCATTTCCAAATTTGGTTAACATGGCCAAAAATAGGGTTCTCATTTCTGTCATGTATAAATCAATGGAGGATTTGACATTTTGCATAATGCATTTTACTTGGATACCTATTCCTTCAATTTTCACGACTTCATTTGTTTCAACCCAAAACCAGAGTTGTGGTGAGGAAACAATGGCTCCTCTCAGTTGATTTGAGATTTCAGGGCCTGAGCAGGTTGAAGCTGATGAGAAAGTTGCTATATTGTTCGAAAAGATTGGATGGGGTCTGTTCTTCAGATGTTTTAGTGGCCATAACGCAGGGGTTACCAAACAATTTGCTATGAGTTTGAGGGAAAATGTAGCTCGGATTGGGGATTTTAAATTTATAATTAATGAGGATAAGATTGCAGAAGCTACAAAGCTTCCTCAAACCGGAGAATGTTGGTTTAAAGGGGGAAAGGTTGATAAGAAGAGATGTTGGTCATCACTGTTACCCTTACCTGCCAATGCAAAGTTGAAGATTGGGGTTTCAGTTAAGTTATTAAAACCAGAATGGTGAGCGTTTTATGAAATCCTAGTCAGGTATGTCCCTTGTGACGGTCATCTTTCTCATCTTCATTATTATCATATATGATTACTATTAGTGTTGAAGGGTTGTAAGCTCAATCTTCCTTTTTACTTACTGCAAAGCCTAAAGAAAATGGCACATTCAGTGCAAAGTACCATAGGCAACCCTGATAGGAGTTTGTTCCACCACGGTCTAATTAAAATTTTAATGCAGCAGTTGTCTCTTAGCTGTAAATATTGGGATGAGTTCTTGGTTGAAAATAAACTAGGGTCAACACAGTATTGGCCAAAACCTCCTCCTAAAACTCGTAGGAAGCATAAAGCTCCAGCGAAATCTAAAATGGTTGATATTCATAAGGCTGAGTTAGGGGATAGTAAACTACAGGAAGCAAGTCCACCTATAGATACGCGTATTAGTAATGATGGAATCGTGAAGGTTGATCCCTATTATGCTGAAACAAATATGGATCAATCCCTATCTCACAAACGTTTCAGTACTCCTACAAAGGTGGACGATAAATTGACAAATGATGAAAATGTTGATGCTGTTAATCATGAAATCCCCTCTTATTTGTGTACTTCTAAAAAAATTGGTGATGAATCCATGCGAAAAGTGGAACAGTTAGCATAGGTTTGTTGTGACAGAGGAATTTTTGAGCCAAAAGATTTTTTGTTTGTTCATACACGAAGAGTCACTCAAAGCATGGATATGATAACTACAGCCTCTGTTCTTGTAAATACTCAACAGAATGCTCGGCCAATTATTGTCCAACTTGAGGATGATGTTTCATCTTTGATTCCCGAGACCACACATATGGATGAACCTATTCCCATAGAGGAGAATCGTGAAAAATCATTGGCCAAAAGCATTACTGAGCCAAGTAAGTTTGAAGCAACACCATCATGTATGGATGCTTGTGGTTCTGTCCCTGAGCCATCTTTTATAATCATTCCATCACCAGATCAAGATGCAAATGATCTTGATTCTTCCCAGTCAGATGATTCATGTCATGACCAGGAAGAAGAAACCCTCCAACAAGTACTTGACAGAGTATATGAAACCAAAATCACAGAATTGAAAAACAAATTAAAAGAATGTCTAGCAAACACAGCCTTAAAAGATGAAGAAAATAAAACATTCAAGGTAGAATTACTAAATTGGGTTAACAGATGGAAGGACATGAACTTGAAGAAGAATCGAGATAAGGAAGCCAAGAAATCAATGATAAACATGAACCAGCACTTGCATGAGCAAGTATATCGGCAAAAGCTAATAATTATCAGGCTCAAAGCTAAACTTTCTGAAGCCAAAAGAGTAATCAATTTACAAAATAGAACCTGATGTTGTTTCTATTTTGGTTATATGGTTTATCTCTCTTTTTGACAGGTAATAAACGTTTTAATGAGAATACCTGCAAAATCATATATTTTGTAGGCATGCATATAATTTGTTTTGTTTTACTGTTATTTCTATTAACATAGTTTTAATAAGATTTTTATTTCGTTTATTACAGGTGTACATGGTATCGTTATCCTAAGAAAACATAGGATGTTTTTGTTCATAGTTGGCATATGTTGATGTTTCTAGAAGGATTGGATGTTCAAGATGGCCACGAATATGTCAGTTCCTATGAATTAGGAGATACTACAGGCTAGTCATTTAATTGACAGTTTTATCCCATGATATAATGTTTATGACAAGTGTATTTTTTAGGAGATTCGATGCAATTAAATAGGAATAGGATTCATGTTGTATTCATTATAGCACTTATTAGAAACTAAAATGAAAGACTAGTATGGGTTATATAAACTATTAATTTCGATGTAATAGAGGGGATGGAGTATGAGAAGAAAAACATCATTGAAATATCATTTCAATACTAGTTTTATCTCTTTCTTGGGGTTTTGGCTTCTGAGGAGGAGTGTGACTTAAAGTTGTCAGATTAGTATCGTTGTTCGGTACTATTTTTGAATACTTTATATATATATATATATATATATATATTTCAATATATCATCTTCTAGTATACTATTGGTACAGTTATACTTGGTTATAATTGTATTCATTATCTGATATTATACTCTGTTAACACAATATTGCTATTTGAATGAGTATGTTATTATATTGAATTGATCAGTATTTTTATTGAAAATTCAAATCTTAGTAATATACATATTTATGTTTACTTTGATTTCATTTGTATTATTACAATGTTTTCATTATGAACATTATCTTTTATTCAGATATTTAGTGTTGATTATTAATTGTTAATTAATAAAGCATTCCAGAAAATTTTAAAGTAGTTGTATATTTTAAATTTTTTGTTATTGTGAATATATAACAGAATGATTTAGTGTGAATGATTTAAATATTTTCATTTAAATCTTAACCATTTATCCTTGTGTTTACTTGAAATATTAATTAATAATTAATATAGTATTTAAATTGCTCTTAGCTGGGATAGAATAATTAGTTTTTTTTTTGTCTTAGGGTAGTTTATATTTAACAATTGTTAAATAGGATTAGGTTAATTTCGTAATAATAGTCTTTTGAATTAGAATATTTGAAACAAAATCCTCAGAAAATTGAATACTTTCATTAAGAAAGAATTTTTAGAATAACTTAGGTCTTAGAATTTTAGGGTTTATTTAGATAGAAATAAAATTAGGGTAAATTTTTATTGAATTTTAATTTCTCCTTAAGAGAAAAATTTAGTTGGTAGCAGGACCATAACCTACGAGATTTTGTTATCCCAAACACACTCGAAGTTGCTTTAAGTAACTTGTGTGGGCTTAATCTCCTTAGTTGGCCTAGGTCAGAAAATCAGGCCAACAGGTGGTTGATTTTCCGTCAATGGATTGTCTAGTTGCTGGCCTTTTGTGGTTAGCAGGACTTCTGGTTGGGGCTGCGGAGTGTGTTCTACAGCTAGGTGTGTATCTAGTGGATTTTGTGCAGAGGGTTCAGATACAGACGTTGTTGGTGCAGATGGTTTGGTTGCAGGTTCTGGGTTCGAGGGTGGTGGTGATGGTGAGTGGTCGGGTGTGATTGGTGTGGTGGGGATGTGGTCGAATGTTGGGTTCTCAATTTGTGGGGGTGAACCCTCCAGTATGTCAAAGAACAAGTCGTTGATCTCTTGATTTATTTCTTCCATGTTCTCTTCTTCCTCATTGCTGGTTGGTTCATTGGATGGTGGAGGGGGTGCGATGTCAGTTGGGGTGAAGGATGAGGTCCGACTTGCGACAACTTGAGTTTTCTTGTTGGGGTTTCTCACAAAATTTGATTGAAAAATTCCCACAGAACTCAGCTTCTGGGGTATTTGGCTAGGTTGTAAAGGAGCAAGCTGTCTTGATCCACCAGCTTCAAACAACAGGCACTTGGTGCTGATCTTATTTTTTCTTTTCTTATTTCATACTTAGGGTTGTCAGACTCAATATCTCCCAGTTCATCTCCTTCCTCCTCTTGTTGTGCTGGGATGACACTTTTCTCAACTGGAGTAGCTACCTGTTGTTCTGTCTATGTCCCTTCCCTTTGGGTTGTCGGCGGCATGATTGTGATTTGCAGCTGGTTGGTATCCTCTCCTGGGGTCTCCTCAGACATGAAGGTGCTGATGTGTAGTCGGAGTTCGTAATCTTCTTCCTTCTATTGGTCGGTGAGTGGTTCTTCTATCGCTAGGGTTGCTTCCTTGGCTTTTGTTCGTATCGGCAGTTTTGTGCCAGACTATTGAGCTAGCTCACGGAAGATCTCTTCAATTGTTGGGTAGTAGTCGAGAGTCTTTGCTTTTTCCTTGGCACCCTCCATGTACCACATCGCAGTATGGTCAAGCTCCAGCTGTATGTACGTGATTTTGGGCAGACTTCGTCGGATGTTCTGGGGCACCCTCCATCTGATTGTCTGAAGTTTGAGCTGTTGGAACCAGTTTTCCAATAGTACCTTGCCATTTTCCAGTTCCTTCAGTCTTATAGTCTGGGCAAATGGTTTGAATCTCCACATATGGAATTTTGTGGGTTCGTGGAATTGCTTGTCCCCAACTGGGCACAAGTAGTACATTACTATCCATATTAAAGGACGAGAACCTTATAATCCCTCCTAACTCCTGGTATTTCTCATAGATGCCTTTGAGCATATCAACAACATAATCAGCCCATCTGTAGACTTTTCCATTGTTGGAAATCGTATCCACTTCCTATAGCATGTCCAATTTTAGGTCACTTCCTCGACCTATGGGTGTAAGCCCTATTGCTATGGTTTTAGCCACAATTTGTGGTGTCTGGGATTGTATTTGGTTGATCATTAGCCATTTGGAGTTCTTTCCCAATGGTGTTCTAGTCAGTCACTCTACTAACCCTTATTTTATGTCAACTAGTACTGGGTCTCCTTGGTTGGATAGACCAGTCAGTTTGTATATAACTTCGCCAGAGATCTCGACTGGCCTGTCGAAGTAGAATATGCCATTGTGGTATCGGCTTATAATGAATTTGACTGTCGTTTCTTTTGTAACTTCAAAACTTGCCATGAATAGTGTGTTCATGTAGTTCATGATAGAACTATGGTTTACCTTCTCTGCAGCTTGGATTGGTTTCTTGTTGGCATAGGGCCATTCCTTGATCTCGGCCCATGTCTTCACCCATGAGGTCTCTTGAACCTTGGTGTTCTTTATGTTTCTTAGCCTTCTCAATAGTGGGGTTTCAGCAGTTTGTAGTTCTTTAGTCTTTGTTGCGACTCTATTTTGTTTTGGTGCCATCTTGTCAGTTTTATGTTCGACTTTACTTATGGATTCTCGATTCTCAGTTTTTTGTTTGCTAAATTGCTCTCTTTGTTCAAAATGTTGTAAATGATCCTTTTTCGGTCCAGTATTTATAGGTGTGGTGTTTGACGTTTCTGTTGATGGGTGTATTAATGGCAGAAGTGATGGTCCAAAGCGGTCACTTGAGTTTGCGTTAATGGTGATTTGATTTTGGCGCTCATAGTCACGAAGGCATGATGTGACCTTTTGGGTCATTGATCGATGTCGAACATGCAAGCGGTTGATGGTGGTATGTCGATGGGTGTGATGTCAGCTATTGAAGTGTTGATTCCCTGTCACCCTAGTTTATGGGTGTTAGTTATGTTTTGTTTATGCTAGATTTTTTTCATATTTTTATAGTTTTTGTCTAACCGTTATGGTCGTTATATGCTTTTGTTTTTAACTTGTTTTAATTTTTGTACCTCTTTAGTCGGGAACCATTGACAAGTTTTCGAAATACTATGCCTTGTAATGTCCTTAGTCAGACCGTTGGCATGAATCTCTTCAACAACATAGGGTCCCATCCATTCTGTATGTAGATTTTTAGGTTTTCCTTTTACTCGACTGTTGTATAGTAGGGAAAGGTCCCCTACCGATAGGTTTTTTTTTTATATTATGATCGTGCCATGCCTTCTATTGTTGTTTTTGAATTTCTTGGTGTTGTAAAGTGATCAGTCGGTGTTCTTGAAGCTTGCTTAATTGCATCAGTTGGTCCTTTCTTCCCTGTTCGACATTGACATGTAAAATTTATGCCATAATAGGTGTTTGTTGTCAAAAATGTAGTGGAACAACTGCTTCTTGTCCATAGACTAGTCAGAACGGTGTTTGGTCTGTCGAACATTTGTATGCTATTCTGTAAGCCCATAATACTGCAGGTATCTTTTTGTCCCAGTCGTCTTTGTCAGTGTTAGATATTTTTGTTAGTCCTTTTGTTAATGTTTTGTTGAATGCCTCAATTGCTCCATTCGACTGAGGGTGATAGGTTGTACTATGTCAGTGGTCAATTTGGAACTGATATGTTAGTGTTTTAATAATTTTATTAATAAAGTGTGACCCTTGGTCACTGATTAGGGTTATTGAACATCCGAACCTGGTAATGATATTTTCATAGATAAACTTAGCAACTATCTCACTGGAACATGTGTCGACGGGTTTTGCTTCTGCCCATTTGGTTACATACTCTAGTGCAGTTATTATGTACCTTGCACCTGTTCTTTTTTCTAGAATGGGAAATGGTCCTATGAAGTCGATGGCCCAAATTTCAAATGTCAAACTTGGGTTTATAGATATTGAGGGAATTTCTGTACTAGGCAGAGGTCGACCCAGTCATTGACACCTGTCACATTGGCTCACAAAATTTTTACAGTCTTTGTGAAGTGTCGGCCACCATAACCCTGACTGTTGGATTTTCTTGGAGGTTGTGTCTGTTTGAAAATGTCCTCCCGCCATTCCATAATGTGCTTCATACATAATATTATTTCTTACATGTTCTAGTACACATCTTCTGAGGATTTTGTCTAGGCCCATTTTATATAAGAATCCATTTATGATGCTATATGGTGCAGCTTTCATGGATAAGATTTGTTTCTTCTTCATACTCATGCCTTCTGGTGCTTGTCCATCTTCTAAGAACTGAGCTATTTCCTCTAATTCTGCCAGAATTGCTTCTATTCGAAATAAGTGTGCATCCAGTAGGTCATCTTTGAATCCTATCGGTTCCTCTCCTGTGTCAATTTGTGATAAGTGGTTGTGTCCAACATTTAACTTTCCTAGTCTGACAACGACTTTGAATTTGAATTCTTGGAATAGAAGTAGCCATCAACAAATTCTCCCATGGTGTAAGGGCTTATTTACGAGGTATTTTAGTGTTTGGTGGTCAGTATAAAAGATAAACGGATTGGCTAGTAGGTAATGTTGATATTTCTGTAGTGCAAAGACCATTCCTAATGCTTCTCTCTCCATTGTCGAGTAGTTTCTTTCTGCTTTATTTAATTTTCTACTATTTTAAACTATAGGGTAGTCCATTACATCATCCCCTGTTTGAGTTAGGATTGCTCCTATTTCTAGGCCTGATGCGTTGATGTGTACATGGAATTTGATCGACCTGTTTGGAAATCTTAGAATGGTTGCTTTGACTAGCTTCCTTTTTAGTGTTTCAAATGATATGTTGCATTCATCTGTCCAGTCGAACTCCTGATCTTCTCTCAACAGTTCTTCTAGTGGATAGGTCATATCTGAATAGTATCTTATGAATTTCCTGTAATATCATGTATGACCGAGTAGTACCCTAACTTGTTTTGGGTTCACCGGTGGTTTTAAGTCAAGAATAATTTTTAATTTTGTGAAGTTGACCTTAATTCCTTCTTTGCAGACAATGTGTCCTAATAATATCCCTATAGGGGTCAGGAATATGCACTTCTTGATGTTCAAAGCTAGCTGGATTTGTCGTGATCGTTCCAACATGAGCCTTAGCCATTTGCAGTGATATTTTAACATAGAGTATATTGTCCAATCATTGAAATATACTGCCATTGTTTTGTAAATATATTCTTGAAATGTTTTGACCACAATTCTTGAAAATACTGTATGTGCATTTTTTAATCCAAAAGGCATAACCCTGTAAGCAAATGAGCCAAATTCACATACAAATGTTATCTTTTTCTTATATTCTTTGGCTATTAGTACTTGGTTAGAACCTGAGAATCCATCTGTGAATGAGTAGCATTCATGTCCTGCAATATCATTTAAGATTTCATCTACATAAGGAGTTGGAAATGGATCTGTTAATGTAACTTTATGGAGTTTTTTGAAGTCGACACAGATCCTTAGCTTGGTTGGATCATGTTTCTTTGGTTGAACAACCATTGGACTTGCCCATTCTAATTGGTCAATAGGGTATATAATTCCTACTGCAAGCATATTATCAATCTCTTTCTTGACTATCTCTTTGTACTTATGAGCCAGTTTATATGGTCTTTGCTTCACAGGTTGGACATCAGGTTGATGTCGATCTTCGTTTCTCCCATTTCATGGACTAGAACTTTGAGATCTTTGTAGTCTCTAGCGAAAACATCCTGAAATTCTTTTAGTAAGTTTACTATTTATGTTTTTTTCTCTTCATTCCAGTAGTCTCCAATTTTTGCCATTTTTGGTCGATCATCATTTGAGGTGTCAAATTATTTAGCATCTAACCATTCTGGTGCTTTGGATTGATTGATTGGTTGGCTACCTTCTTTACAATGTGAAAATGTGGCAGGAAAGTCTACTGTAGTCATTCGATCGGTGTCTTCAACTATCTTGACTTTGAGCACTGTGCAAATTGGTTTTGTTGTTTCTGAATGGTATGATTTCCATCGAAATATTTTCCCTTCTGGATTTTCATTTTCCATTTGTAGCCTTGTCGATTGTGGTGTTGTGTTTGTTTGTATGTTATTGCAGTTTATTGTCAGTCGGTCATATTTTAGGATTTTGTTCCCGGTAGGTTCTATAAATGCCTTGATTTGTTTTGTAGTTTCGACTAAGTTTTCATTTTGTGGTATAAAGATAAAATTATCTCTTAGTTCATGCCATAGGAATGTTTCACCCCGAGCTTCTTCCATTTTGTACCATTTGTTTGGTAAGTCAGATAGCGTCAATGGAAATAGGTGTGGCCATGTACATTCATCCTTATACCCAAGTCTTTTCCGTTCTTTTTCACATGTTCTTATGTGGTCTTCTGGATCCTGCCCTTGGATGAACATAGGCATTTGGGCTTGATTGGTTAACTTTTTTCCTCCAAATATTTCTATGAAGTAGGTTGAAGCTGTTGTCCATGTCCGCAATCTTGATTGATGGGTATCCCACAATCTAGCAGCTTGTCCTATGAAGGTTTTCACTAAGCTTTGTATTTGGCCATGTTCACCAATGTTTCTGGATACTTGTTCTATATAGATGGCTGGTGATTCTCTTTCTTTGTACCTTGGGATTTGTGTGATATTTACATTTGTTGTTTTTAGGGTAGGATGTTCCTTGGTTTTCTTTTCAAATATTTTTGGGATGATGGACACCAAGAAGCACTATTGGACTAGTTTCTTCTGCACTTTTTGAATGGTCTAGCAATCTCTTGCTTGTGGTTCATAGTTCTAAACTTCCCAATTATATAATTATGCTCTGAGCTGTATCCTACTAAATCCTGATTGCCTAAGGGAAGTTCACCATAGATATTAAGTTCTGTGTAGTCTTCATTGTTTTGTATCTGATATAGTTGTCAGATGTCGACTTCTTCATCTATAGGTTATATCCAAGGTTCTCCTTGGGATGGATGGATATGTACTATGAATTTTTGTCCATTCCCTTTTAGTTTTATTCTTTCCTTGTCTAAGGATATCGATAATTTCATTTTTCTTCCCCAAGGTCGACCTACTAACACTCGGAAGGAATTGGATCCTTCCTTAGGGTCAATAATTTCAAAGTCGACTTTGGTCGATATTCCTTTTATGGTCGTGTCGAAATCTCTCCAAAATCCAATAGGTTCAATTAGACCTTGGTCGGCTAATTTCAGGTATATTCCTGACTCGTAGAGTCGAGGTCTACCCAATTGTTCCCAAGTGTCTTGACTCATAATGTTTACTTGTGACTCGAAGTCAAGCACAACTTGTCGGACATGGTTTCCTTCAATTTCTAGGTTGACAAGTGGATCGACATCACTTTTGTCCTTCTGGTTTAGACTACAATTATTTTTTGTTTGTTTTTCTATATTGTTGTTGTGTTTTATTTTATACAAAAGGTCAATGAATTGAGACACAGTTTTATCAGTTTGTACTAAATGTATTAGTTCTTTCACTGTGCTTTGTCGATTATCATCAGCTTCATCTTGTCAAGCAAATTCTTAAAATATATTCGATGCATATTTATACAGTCGTTTTTGTTTAGATGGGTTAGGACAATCATTCTTTTCTTTTATTTTGCTTATTTGTGGATTATCATTCCCAATTTTTGTCCCTTTTCGGGTTACTATATGCAGATTCTTTGTATTGATTATATCATGTTTTTGCTCACACGACAAGACATTAACATTTTTATTTTTATTTATTTTTTCAAGCATAGTAGGGAAATCCTCTAATGAGTGATCCCCTACTCCATAGGTAGTACATAATTTTAAGTCAATTCTGTCCTTGTATGGACTCTGCATATTGGTGTCCTTCTTTGTAGCACGTCAAACATTGGATGGACCGACGTGGTTGGTTGTCACGATTCCCAGGGAATTGACCTCGACCTCCATATCCTCCACATCAGTTGTTGAACTGGCGCTCATATCAACGACCTTCATACCTTTGATTATTCTGATCGTTTTGTGCATGGTTTCACTGATCATTGTTCTGCGCGACTGCGTTTGTCTGCTAGACTGCCTAGTAGTTTTGTCAATTTTTTAAGTGTAGGTGGCAGTCGGCCGTAGTGTGACTTTTCACTTCACAGATAGCAGACCAAGATGCTTTACCATTTTTCATGTTAAATGGGTAATCTTTTGTTGTGTGTTCTCCATGTCCTTGGCAGATGTGGAAAAAACACTTTGTTTGCACAAATCAAACATCCTGTCGGTTGATGTCCTGTCGACAGTTATCTTTTGAATGTCCAACCGTTGAGCATTTCATGTACCAGACATCCTGGCTCTTAAGGTTTAGTTCTTTTAATGATTTCTGCATAATCTCAAGTTGTTCTTCTAGTCTAGTATCCATGGGATATGCTAGGAAGTCTTCGTCGATCTCTACTTGTAGGGCTTTAGTAAGCGCATCTTCATATGTTTTGAACATCTCCAGGCTTATGTGCCATCGAATTTTTTGTGATAGACCTGCAAGGAACCACTGGATTAATAGTTGTTCATCAATTACATAATCCAATTGGATGAGGAGGTCTTTCCAGCATTTGTTGTAGTCGAGGACGGATTCCGCTGGATTTTGTGATGTTGTTTTCAATTTCTTAGCTACCAGATGTTTTGCATTTGGAGTTTTAAATAATGACAAAAAATGCGCTTTGATTTTTTCATTATTTGCTTGAGGGGTTCTTTCAGAAAAGTTCATATACCATGTTAGTGCTCTTTTCCTCAAGGCACGAGTGAACTATGCCATCTGTCTATATTCATCTGTGACCTATTCTTCCTCCCATGTCAAATCATAGATGAACCAATGTTGTCTAGGATATTCGTTGCCCTCATATAGAGGGATATGCACTGACCCGTGACTCAAGTCAGATTCACTATCGTTGTCTTATTCAGGAGGTGGCAGTGGTGGGGGTAGTGGGATGTTTTGCTTATTTCTTTGTGTAGAATTTTTGTTGATGGACTCGCATTCCCATCAGTTGTTTTGTTTGTCGTTTCTTCTCCGACAAGCAGTCGATCGAGGTCGACTTCTCCTGCCGATGTCCAACTGCAATTATTTGTTTGCAGGTCCAACTTTTTTGTATTCTCCAAAGCTATATTTGGTAGGGGGTGATCCTTCATGTGTTAGGTAAAGTAAGCGGATACTTTGGTTGGAAGGGTACGCTTGAAGTGTGATCCAATTTCCTTCCTCTGGTCGATACATCACTAAATGATTATCATCGTTTACTTCGTCGTCTAGTCGGCTCCATATACCAAACTCACCAGCTCTTAGTCTTAAATATTCTTCGATAATGGCTTGCATTCTGGTACTCAAATTTGTTGGAGATAGAGGTCTTACCTCTTGGGGAACTTCTATTTGGAGAGCTTCTTGCTGCTCTATCCACAAATATTCTTCCATGGGTGATGCCTCTTCCTCCACGTCTTCTTTTTGTCGATCATGACCCGACTCTGGCGGATTTCTTTCTTGATCTGTCACCCTAGTACTCATTCCTCTTTGTAGTGCTATAGCTCTTTCTCTTCTTTCTTCCCTTCTTTTCAGCCTCTTCTCTCTTTCTATTTTCTGTAAATCCATCATACCTTTATGTGTCACTGTCCATTCGATTTCCTTCTTAGGTTGACTTTTCATCGCTGGTGGTGGTATCTCTTATTAGTCAACTAGAATCCTATTTACTTTACCCCAACATACAACTAGCTACCCCCCCATGGCCTACCCGACACTTTTAGAAAGCTCTGATGGTTCTGTTTACTTGCTTAGATAATATTCCCACTCCCTTTTGGCAATGAATTTTTTGCACTTCTTATGTTTCTCCGCCTAGTTAGAATTTTGTGGTGGTTCGCATAGTGATGGATGAGGTTCGACGATATGGCCAACTCCTTTTTCTATCAGGAATTTGAACAGCAAGGTCGGTAAGGAGCACAAGAATTGCTTGATAAGGTTTGTATAGAATTTATTCTGGATGGTTTCTATCGAAGTTCTTTCTTCTATAGCTTTCTCCTCACAAAATTCGTCGGTGATCTTTTCAAACCACTCCAACAGGTTTGTTCTTCCCCCTCGAATCAGTTTCTCTAGCAGCTGTTGGTATTTAGTCACTTCCGGATTTTTCATCTTGAAGTTTCTTCAAAAGTTGGGGTACCGATTCTACAAACTTCTCATGGGTTTCAGTAAAGAATCTTTCCTTCGCTTGAGCAGTCGTTAATTTGTTTCTTCGCACATAATTCTGCAAGTAATTTGCTATCTTACACTCCCACCAATTCTTAATCTCCTTTTCTGATATCATCTGCTTGTATTCATCTCAGATATGTACTACCGACAACGGAACCAATGTTGTAATCTCACGGATCACAGAAAGTTACCAATAATACACATTTAAAAGCATATAGACATATGAGAGACAAGAGACAAGAACACATATGTGGAGTAACATATTAAATTATAATGGAAGGGTCCATACAAATCACAGAACTGAACTGAGTTCTCATCTGGCTCAACAGCCTAATATATATGTGTTGGGGCCTGGAAATTCGCAGGTGACAACAGTAAGGGACTCTCCCCAATCAACGTTCCCAACTAGCCCGTTGACTGTTTGGTATAGGGAATACGTCCGGTTTTACGGTCTGGCTACCGTAGGTCAAAGTAACAACAAGGGTTTACCGGTTGTGGCCCGGTCCACCGGAATTTGTATTTTTTAACTTAAGAATGATCTGCAAGAATCTAACTAAACATGCAGGGTGGTGAAGGATGCGGGGAGCAGTCACAATGTGATGCGCAGGTTCTTACCTATCATCTTAGGCTCACCAGCACCAGAATCACACATGCATCTATGCACTGACCTAGCTATCTGTCTATCTATTTATCTCTATCTACCTATCCCCAGGGAGCCAAATTATATTTAATAAATATGAGCAATGCGGAAGTGCACACATGATAAAAGCAATTACAGATAGCTGACATTTACTTTTACAGGCATGAACAATGAAAGATATTTCCACAACTAGCTAACCAATTGTTCCGTAATAAGCATGCATTACTCATGGTGGTTATTTCATAAAATAAATTAGAAATCATTTAAACAAGACATAGGTCATAAGTTAGAACGATCTCGTGATTCACGGATACAATGCTAAAAAAACAAAGTAGTTCATCTTTCGACTATCCATGGCAAAACATTTGAAATCCCACCGATCTTCTTTCAACAGGCAAACTGTAATTTTTATTGCAAAAGGAAATAGTTCTTCTTACAACAACCTTCCAGTCTTACTGGGGAAAAAATCCCTTTTTGCTTCTACACTTCCTACTTTTATACAAAAGGTCAAAATGGTTGGGTTGCCCAAAGTGACCTTTGCGCTTCCCAACCTTTTGCTTTCCCAATGCTTCATTTCTCAAAACTTTTACAAAAATATTACATTAATAAAAGTTGACCGGTCCTCTATGAGGAGGATCCTACTTGGTTTTCAAAGAATTTTTTCCACGCTGCTGCTTCAGCAGCGAGGCCTTCAAAAGTGCACGGCTCTAGGAACTGGATGTTAATTTCAAACTTGTCAACTTGGTTCCTGATGGCCTCGATCCTTGTTGGGCTCAACCGAAGATGGTCTTCTAGAATTTGTATGCTAATGGCTGCGTGGCCCATTTCGTTCTTCACTACCATGGCATCAATGGATTGAATCTGCTACATCCTGGCCTCTGCATCTTGATGCCCTTTCTGCAATATGTCCACAAAGGTCTCATGATCTGGGAACTCTTCAAACCTAAGCTCAGCCTCTGTCTGGAAGCGGTTGTATGCATTAAGTAACCTTTTAAAATATTCTGAGCATGCTACCTGTGTCCTTCGAACAGCCTTCTTAAAGTCTTCAGCAGTGCTGATGGAAAACTCTACTAGGCTGTGATCTCTCCTGAGGGTTTGATGATCTTTGGCTGGTAGTTCTCCTGGAATCTCGGCATCATCTTCTGGTCTTGCCATTCTGGCATTCAAGACCTCAAGAACATCTTGGGACCTGTCTACGAAATAGGAGGAAGTTTCTATGATCTCCTCTAACCTGCTATCCATTCGAAGAACTTTGCATCTTTCTTCTTCTAGAGTAGTCTGCAGCTGCATCATTTTAGCCTTTTGCGCTAGGATATACTCTTTAAATGGCTGTAGATCAACTTGTTGTTCCTTTGCTGTCTCCAGTTCAGCAATCAGAGAAGCCAGCTGCTCTTTCAATTCTTTGGTGTATTCAATATTGGACTCATAGATGATATTCTCCTGTGCCTCTAGGTCCTCCACCTTTTCCCTCAATTGTTCCTTCTCATTCTTCAGATCTTGAACTTCCTGTTGCGCCTTTTCTAGAGCCTCTTGTGCTATTCCCTTGGCTTGGATCTCCACCTGAAGGACATGGATTTCACCCTTTGTGGATTCCATTTCTATTAGCACGTGTTCATACTTCCTCTTAAGTCTGCTACCCTCTCCGCTTTCTTGTCTCAGTGTGTCCTTTAGCTTAGCAGTGGTCCTCTTAGCTGACTCTAATTCAATCATCACCTTTTTTATGTTATCAGCGGAGGCATCAATCAGTGCAGCCCCAGCTTTTATCATGAGCATAGGATCTTTGTCTATCCCTAGCATGACTGCTGTATCTGTGACCATCTTCCCTGATAGATCTTTCGCCTCCACCTTCTTTTCCGTCCTCCTCATTATTCTTTTATTGGTCCTGTCATAATATACAGTACTGAAATCAGGGACTTCTTCCCCCTTCTTCTGGACGAAAGGCACTATTTGGAGCGTAGGGGTTACATGAGTGCTAGCAGTAGGTACTTGAAGGATTTGCACCTCAGGGTTTTCCTCTTCCTGACTCTGCCCTGTTGGTGTTTCGGAGGCTGACTGTTGTGTTAACTTTATCTTTTCAGCCTCCTGCCCTTGGAGCTCTTCATTTAGTTTTCTCTGTGCTTCTTCGGCTGCTTGCCTAGCTGCCTCTTCTGTTTCTCTGGCTGCTTCTTTCGCTAGTTCAGCTGCTTCCTGGGCAGCTTTCCTTTTCTCTTCTTCTCCCTTCTGCAGCCACTCTGCAGCCTCATTTTCCAACCTCTGAGCTTCCTCCCTTATCCTTTTGGCTCCTTCTTCAGTTATGGCTTGTTCAGATTTGGCCTGCTCTACCCCTTTTCCACCTTTGGTGGGGTTCTTTGGTTTGAATCTTCTGCTGAGAGCCGTCATGTTTGGGGCATTCTTGAAGACGGATTCTTCCTTATCATAATGATGGGTATATTCAAAGAACACTTTATGCTTCTTGCAGTGCTCAGCCACTTTACCATGAGTGTCATTGCGCCGGAAAGGCATCTCCCCAAAGTGGAACTTTCCTAGTTCCTCTATGAATTCGGCAGCTTGTTTCACATTGGTGAATCTGCAGCTACCTAACTTGAAAGGTAAAGGGGGATATGTAGCCTTCTTATGCTGGAACAGGAAATGACCAACTCCGTCAATGAACACTTGTCTGACCGCCTCTTTATGGATTATATAATCCGTTGCATACTTTGGCAGCAGATAAGGTGTCTTCGAGCCTCCATACATTCTAAGATACATACCATTGTTGGTTAAGAAATAATCTCCATACTCCTCTACTCCCTGCATAGCATCTTCCGACATGCAGTCACATTCCTTCTGGAAGATAAGCATGTATAGTGGCATAATGAAATGCTCACATACTTCTCTGTAATAACTGTGGTACTGATAAGCCCACAATGGTTTGTAAGCTGCATATATAGGCATTCTCTCCCTGTCCCAAGCACACTTGAGGCCGGGGAAAGGCTGGTTACATAGTATGCAGTCTATCAAAATTGAACTCATATAGAATTCATATTTTTTACGGGCTTCTCCTCCTCCCAAGGCTGCAGCTACGCAAGAAGAGAGACTGCTTGATACGAGGCTGGCCCACTTGAAGATTGTTCCTTGGGTCGCCACATGGAACATAATGGGGACCCATTCAAATTTGAAGAGTCTTCCATTGGCTCTACCAAAGATCATGTTTAGCATCAGAGCTACAAATCTGTAAGGAGCTCTTAAGCTCGCTATATCATAATCCTCAGTTGCTCTGTGTCGATAGAGATTTCCTGGAAAGAGCATTCTCTTCATGGTTTCCACTAAGTCCATCCTGAGGTTATCCAACCAATCGTTTGAAAGGAATATTTGAGGCTCTGGCAGGTGGTAAGCCAGCGCCACATATCCTGGGCTAAATGCAGCATAGCCCTGACCTTCGACATTTCCTATAAGCATTGTGTTGTTTTTTGTGTGGGGCAGAATCCATCTCATAACATCAGAGCATGGGAACAACTCTGGTCTGGTAGCCACCTTCATGATGGCGGATTTCTCTATGTTGGCATAAATGGGCTCCTCTTTGAGACCCATGTCTGGGACTTCCCTGCGAGAAATCAATCTGTATATCTCATCCCATTTATATTTAGGCTCAACACCCGAGACACATTGGGTGTCCTCATATATATATTCAGTCTTTGTTTCTGTTTCTGGTGCTGGTACTTCTTCCACCGCTGGGGCCTTCTTCTTTTGTCTTTTGGACATTGTAAGTTCCTCCTGCCATGTATAACATTGTGACATTAAGCAATTCGAATTGCAGACATTATGCAACAGTTTATTCCTTCTCAAGTGTATCATGATAGTAACCAGTCAATGGAATTAAGATATAATCCCTTTGGGCTGGATAATCAAACTAGTACGCAATACTGTGCCATGTGCTATTATCCTATGTCTAGTATGATAATAACCTATGCAACAAATGCATGCATTGCACAGCTCTATAATGCCTTGAGACTAGGGTGAAATATTTCATGACTTGATTTATGTGAAGCATACACAGTTCTGAACAATCTACCACTGTTGCATAATATCAAGCTTATCAATTATGCTTGAGACAACATTAAATCTACGCTATTATGTGACATGCCATTTTCCCAAGATAGCAATACATTGAAGCAAAATATGCACATCATATGCAGAGTGCCATTTAAAGTGAAAGCAGGCATAGAAACCCATGCATGTACGCACAATCCAACAATGCCCTAAATATTAAAAAAAAACTAAATCCTACGCAATACAGTGAGCAATCATCTCGCAGTGTCGTTTCCCTTATTAAAATAACTCGCAATGCAAATGTATGGATCTTAAAAGCAAAGGGCAAATGTATCTTTCCCAAAATCAAACATTTCGACGACACGACTTTATCAAGGATAAAAAAGGCAATAGCCTATGCGGCTCGCAGAAAGATAGTTACATCGGTGCGGCTAGATACTGCGGGCATCAATAACAATTTTTTTGCACACGGCACTCTCACCAAAGCCACTATCCACGACATCCTCAAATTGCAAACACTTTAGCGACACAGCCCTCATAAACACCTAGGGTTTTAGACAGCTGAGATTGACGGACTGCGCGGGACGGCGCGGGCGAAAAGTCGGGGTTCGAAACCAAGTAAACAGGAAAAACGCCAGTGGAGGAAACATTCGACCGCAAGAAAACCACCGCAAAACCTATCTGGGATTCATCATCGTAAGGAAAACCAGATGCAGGCGGCATAACGGCTGCCTGCACCTTGCCTTCATCCACTGCGCGAGGCGAAATAATACAGTCGGGGTCAAAAGATAATACGCAAGCTTTTTAAAAAGAAAACACCCCTCCTAGCCGCAAACAGTTAACCGAACCAGAAAAATCTCAATATGCGGGCGCAAAACACAAGAAAAATGACTATGGCACCTAGCCGTGGGGAAAACTTTGTATGCAGGCAGAACGGGAAATGTGTACACAACCCTAGTAATACCCCCAACTGTAGCAAACATCACCCAATCAAAACCTTGAATAGCACTAGGTAGGGCGATAACGAGCCTACCCGGCAGTGCCGCGCAGCTGATGAGGCGAGGACGGTTGAGCTTCCAACTGACACTTGGACGCAAGCACTAGCACGATAGTCCACGGAGTTCGAGGGATCGATCGCACGGAGAGGACAACAACAGCTCGAGCCAAAATAAAATAATAATCATATTCCAAATCACCCCTCGTATATATAAAAGAGTCGCATGTACGAGAGCTCTAAATCGACCACAAAACCAAATCTGAGTCGGGCGGCTAGAACCCCAGACCTTCCACAACGACGGATAGTCCCCAGCACCAACTCACCCACAATGACTAATAGAATGCGTGAATCAACAATGATCGAGCCTCAGTGAGGACCGAGATCGGAGACAGACAACTTGGACTCCTCTGCAACGGCGGGCGATGCATAACAAAACAACGTTCGTAACTCACATCGGCCACCCGGAGGCTCTACATCGAAAAACCGAAACTCAAACACGCCCGCAACGGCGGAGGGAATAGAAGTTAACGAGCTCCAATACACACGGATCGGTGAGGAAATGAAACCTTAGAACCCCGCATGGTCCGCAACGTCGTCCAAGGAGATATTCATCCCCTTCCGACGCAGAACAAAATTCCACCCGCAATGGTGAAGAATCGAAAGCCACCCGCAACGGTGAAATACAAAGCAGCAAACCTCCACAACGGCGAAAAGAAAAACCAATGACTTAACTCCCGATTCAGAAAGATTTCGAAGGGTAAGCAAAAAGCAACGATGAGCTTGATTATAGATGGGATCATTCTAAGCATTAACGGAGAAAACAGATCGATTGATAGCAATTCAAAGCGTTGTAAAACATTCCAAAAATCCATAGACCAAACCGAGAAGAAAAACCAACTAAATCAAAGTAGAGGAGGGTCCTAAAATTTTTAGAATTTTGGGAAAATGTTGCAGCTGCAACAATATGATTTACAAACAGTTACAAATAACTACATATCGGTTCGGTTAACCGACACGACCTTATGTGGCCGACCTAATCTCTAATTAGTTGTCTAATTGACTTAGTTGGCTTATCGACTTAGTCATCTTATCGAATTAGTCAGCTTACCGACTAGCTCCTCCAACACTATGCCAATCCCACTATCATTTATACCTCGAAAGAAAACTAGCAATCTCCCACAACTATTCAACTTTGCCAAAATGCCCACTTGGAATTCCACTATTTAAATAAAACAAAACAAAATTGAAAACATGAAAATAGTAATTTAATCTACCTGTCTATTGGATGTAGAGTCTCATAGATGTACAACAGAATTATTCAAGCACATGCAATAAAATTATAAATGGACAAAAAGAAGAAAACAAGGTGGTTTAGACCTTCCTTAATTTCTATACTCTAATATATGTTACGATCACACTTTGTCTCTTAGGAGACAAGTCACTAACAAAACAATGGACATACTTGAGAGAGAGAGAGATAGGTAGTTGTAGGGCAGAGTGAGACAAATACAAACCTCAAGGTATTAATCAAAATGGTCTAGAAATGAGGATGAACTTTCAATCCCATTGCTGGAATAAATGATAGTCTTTTAGGACAGTCATACATCAAGCGAATAGAAGCTCCTTTCAAATGTACAGATGCTGGAAGCTCCTTTTTTATTAACAATGTATCAAGAGTGGAAATATAAACAAAAAAGGGAATAAAACAAGTCTCATGCTAAGACTTGTAAGACTTTTAAGCCATAGTAAAACTTGTATTTTAATTCTGACATATCTGGTCCATAGTTTTTTTTCATATAATGAAAAATATCAGAAAGAAAACAAATACATAAGATGAAAAATAACTTTCCCTGAGAAAATGTATATGCCAACCCAGGGTTGTTTATAGATCTCATTTCAAATTTTAGACATTTGTTAAGAGGCATGCCACGAATCCTTTTGTATATGTTATTTTTAATGTATGTAGGATAAAAATTTCAATGAGGGTCCAAGTGGTAAGTTATGGTCATAACCAATGACCAGGTTGTATTACTCAAGTTGGATTCTTCCTGTTAGGTATACATAGTTTTCCTTTGATGTTAATCTCTAAAAATTTACCCAGTTACCAAAGTACTATAATAGTATAAATGCAACACTTGAATAGTACATATCATCATAATCCTAGACAGCCAAATTCTACTGGCAACATGCACAATTTCATCTACCATCCCTGCAAAATGAAATGAAGAATGGAACTTGGTGAGTGGCTAATAGTAATAGTTAGGCATCATGAACAATTTTCCCTCAGCATCTAACCTCTCTTTGCCTCCTCCTAACCACTTTTTTAAGTAGGGAAACTAACACAAATACGATGCCAACTAGAACTACAGAACATTGATAGTTGTTTTGATTTCATCTAATTTATCTCCATCCAATTCTACTTTGACCTTCAGTCATCCTTAATGTGTTGCATCTCTGACTGCATCATCTGTAAGCCATTCCTTCCATCTCCATGCTTCTCTTAAGCTCTTTACCTACACAGCTCTAATATCCATTCGTAGGGCTTCTACTTAGCCATCACTTAAGGTTATTGTCATCGTTGCCATTTTATTGCCAACTCTTAAACCCTTGTGCTGTTATGATACATAAAAATGTATATAAATTGTGGGAAGATTCTGTATTTACTTTAACTATTTACAAGGGACTGAAAAATTTGAGGTAAATACTAAATTTTCTTATCGATTCATCATTGCATCACCTATTATTGATACTTGCCACTCTCCCTTTGTTAGCCTATTGTTTTGTCCACTATATGTTCATTGATTATTCTTCTGCTACTACTATTGTCAATCTAGGAGTGTACCAGGAGTGATTTTATGTTTTTCTTTATTCTCTCAGAGTCTCAGATTCTCATAACATGAATCATAGAGAAAACATGAAATGCCCTTGAGACCATTGAGTTGAATATGAACAGAATCAGTGTTGTAGTATGTTGTGTTAAGTTTCAATAAATTACATTCTATATATGCTAAATAACATTTCATAGCTCATGCTAAAAGGATATAGATCTCTCTAAAACTCGTAGATAAAGTCTTCCAATTATATCCTATACAGACCNCATTCTATATATGCTAAATAACATTTCATAGCTCATGCTAAAAGGATATAGATCTCTCTAAAACTCGTAGATAAAGTCTTCCAATTATATCCTATACAGCCCAGCCATAAACATTTTCAAAATTAAACTCAACGATCAACACCCTAGGGAAGAACACTAAACCAACGATCATCTAAGTTTTGGCATCAATTGAGCAAGTTATTAGAAATATGCATATCCATCACGGACCATCTTTAGGGCTACAATCCATCTCAACCCATCCATGGGATTAACATACACCGTGTATCTCGAGTCTCATGAAGCACCCCAAACATGGTGTAAATTGTTTTGGTTCTCAACCATGCAGTATCTGGCCTCTTCTGAAAATTTTGTCCTTTACATTTCAGAAACAATATCTATATACATTTTTGAATCCATATTAGTACAAACTATCTTTTAGCATATAAAAGACTGCTCTCAAAGTTTTATCAAGAATCAGAGAAGCAAGCTAACTGTCATGATTTAATATTGATAAAATTCACAGTTTACTAGAGTATCATTTACTATAAATGACCATTTCATGGACAATATTATTTATCCAAGCTATATAAAAACAAAAGTCACGTGTGTCTCCATTTTTAATGAATCCAATCGTGCCATGACCACAGCTGCTGCTTCTTGATCAAATCCAGCAACCAACTACCGCATATCAATACATAAAATAAGCATGATTCAATTCTACAGTTTTCAATCAATCTAAAAGATATTTCACAAATAAAGCCAAAAACTAATGTGCTTAAATTACATGGTTTTCAACAAACATTAAAGGTTTATTAAAAATAATGCCAATTACATTCAAAAGATATTACACCTTATAAACTTTATGACAAGTGAGGTAATTAATAAACATGAGCAAACAGGAGATATGTGAAATAGTTGCAGCTTGAATGGGCTGTATGTTACATGAAATGAAAATACTTAACCAATCAACTCAACAAGTTATGCAGTTCCTTTTTCTAAATTTCACTCCATTGTCTAAAATGGTGAGTTAAGGGAATTTTAGGCCTTTAAAACCTTGCACTGCTTTAAAGTGAGAAACACATTTAAAAGGTAACTGTAATCATGATTCACTCTAGCTGTCGACATGGAAAACTAAAAAAAAAAAATATGACATGTATAAGATAAAGAAAAACAAGATAGGGGAAAGACGCACACACTTCAATAGTACAAACTAAAAGTGACCAAATTTGGTTTATGCGATTCATTATTACATAATGTAAAAATCCATCAAGGGAGTAGGTTTTAAAATGAAAATAAAACCGATTACTAGTAGATAGTCCTCCTTCTCCTGATACCTTCTTTGGGACAACATTGAGAAATATGCATAAAGATGTGGATCCAAGTAGTTGTGTTTCCTTGTCCAATAACTATATCCAAGCATAAGGCCCCACTTTGTAGAAAATTTGAAATAAGCTACTTGAATGTCAAATTCATAGATTGATAGCTACACTTGCTACATAAAATTGGAAACTTATATTTAAAAATCCACTCTTTCTTATACAAACGTTGTCTAGAGAAGCACAGGGCCCAATAATACCTTGTATCTTCACATCCTTCGAGTAGTTCACCTCAAATATACCACTACAAAAAAAGAGTACAACAGAACCAATACAAAGCATTAGATTATCTATATTCACTAAGATTACTAACATTACCAAAGTTGTATGAAAGACGGGACAATACCTCTGGGATTTTAAATCCAAGACATGGAAAGACTGGAGGATGCTAGCACAATATTAGAAGGCTCTTCTCTGTTTTGACATATTGACTATCAGGAAACCTCAGATGATAATTCTGACAGGATTTATTTTAAATCAATATTCAAAGGAAGGAGCCAATTTGGAGAGACTGTCATTGGAGCTTTGATAAATCAATTCACCACTATGGTTCTAAGAAGTTAAATTTGTTGTTGAATAAAAATACCATCCTTGCAAATACATTGAATGGTTGATGGAAGTTTTTAGATCCAGAGAATATATGGATTCAGTGGCTGCAAAGTGTGTGGTCTTTCCACATCTCATACAAGATTCAGGAACTTGCTTGAATTTTCATTGATCAAGGATTGCCCACGAAAACATGTCTAGCCAAGAGTTTCACAAGATTAGTTCCCTGGCTATGGAAAGACAAACTATTGAACATGTTTTCTAGGATTGCAAGATAGAAAAAACATTCTAGCAGATGGTTCAACAGTACTCTCCATCAATCTCCCAGGGTAACATTCATGTTATCTGTTTTCATGGGCGTTTGACACTAGCTTTAGGTTTCCACTTTATAGTCAATTTGGTGAATCATGTGTAAGTTCATTTTTTAAAACTGTGACATCCCTGTTTCCTCTTTCCTGAGTATGTGGTGAGAAGAGATATGCTCTCAGTTACTAGCGAAATGTTTTCTTCTAATTAAGGATGCAAGGAATGCTAGTGCGGTTGCACATTCGAATCTCTTCTCAACCCCAGTATCACGAAAACATATGCCCTATTCATTGTCGTTTTGTACATATTTCATAGCTTTCTCTCTGTGCATAATTTTTCTGTCGCTATAAAAAATACTTCCTCAAATAATAAATACATTTTATAAGAAAAGTTTCATCAAATAATAAATAAAAATTTTAGACATGTGTTTCATCAACCTATAAGCTTATAATAAAAAAAATTAAGAAGAAATGCCACTGTTTCATCTAGACATTCATAGAAGACTTAAGGTTGATTAGTAAACGGAAAGGATTTTTTTGAAATAACACTTAAGGAATCCTTTAGTTGCATAAAAAATTACATAACTACAAATCAGCACCTCTGTACTTCCAGGACCATAAACCCATTGTCTGAATAATGTTATTAACCTAAGGTGCATTTTTCCACTACTATGTTGATAACTGCAAGAAGACACAGATCAAATTAACAATGAACCAAATCTTCTACCATGTTTGATAGTAAACTTCTAATGAATATAGCCTAATAAGAACTAGAAAATTTTCACTGAAAATTTGTACAAAGGATGAAAATCCTTACTAAGTTTAAAGCTGAAAACATAACCAATTACTAATAGATAGTCCTGCTCTTGATACCTTCTTTGGGACAACATCAAGAAATATGCATAAATATGTGGATCCAAGCAGTTGTGTTTCCTTTTCTAATAACTATATCCGAGCATAAGTCCCTACTCTATAGAAAAATTGAAATAAGCTACCTGAATGTCAGATTCATAGATTGATAGCTACACTTGCTACATAAAATTGGCAGCTTATATTTAAAAATCCACTCTTTCTTATACAAACCTTGTCTAGAGAAGCACATGGCCCCATAATACCCTGTATCTTCACATCCTTCGAGTAGCTCACCTCAAAAATACCACTGCAAAAAATGAGTACAACAGAACCAATGTAAAGCATTAGATTATCTATATTCACTAAGATTACTAACATTACCAAATTTGTATGAAAAGATGGGACAATACCTCTGGGATTGTAAATCCAAGACATGGAAAGACTAGAGGATGCTAGAATGATATTAGAAGGCTCTTCTCTCTTTTGACATATTGACTATCAGAAAACCTCAGATGATGATTATGACAAGATTTATTTTAAATCAATATTCAAAGGAAGCGGCCAATTTGGAGAGACTATCATTGGAGCTTTGATAAATCAATTCACCACTATGGTCATAAGAAGTTGAATTTGTTGTTGAATAAAAATACCATCCTTGCAAATACATTGAATGGTTGATGGAATTTTTTAGATCCAAATAATATATGGATTTAGTGGCTGCAGAGTGTGTGGTCTTTCCGCGTCTCATACAAGCTTCGAGAACTTGCTTGAGTTTTCATCGATCATGGATTGCCCACGAAAACCTGCCTAGCCAAGAGTTTCACAAGATTGGTTCCCTGGCTGTGGAAAGATAAACTGTTAAACATGTTTTCTGGGATTGCAAGATAGAAAAAAATTGTTGGCAGATGGTTCAACAATACTCTCCATCAATCTCCCAGGGTAACATTCATTTTATCTATTTTCATGGGCCTTTGGCACTAGCTTTGGGTGTCCACTTTATAGTCAATTTGGTGAATCATGTGTAAGTGCAATTTTTAAAATTGTGATAGCCCTGTTTCCTCTTTCCTAAGTATGTGACGAGAAGAGATATGCTCTCAGTTACTAGCCAAAGGTTTTCTTCTAATTAGGGATGCAAGGAATGCTATTGCAGTTACATATTCGAATCTCTTCTCAACCCCTATATCACGAAAACATATGCCCTCTTCATAGCGTTTTTCTACATATTTCATAGTTTTTTCTCTATGCATAATTTTTTGTCGCTATAAGAAATGCTTCCTCAAATAATAAATAAATTTTATAAGAAATGCTTCATCAAATAATAAATAAATTTTTTAGACATGTCTTTCATCGACCTATAAGCTCATAATAAAACAAATTAAGAAGAAACGTCACTGTTTCATCTAGACATTCATAGAATACTTAAAGTTGATTAATAAATGGAAAGGATTTTGTGAAATAACACTTGAAGAATCCTTTTGTTGCATTAAAAATTAAATAACTACAAATCAACACCTATGTACTTCCAGGACCATAAACCCATCGCCTAAATAATGTTGTTAAAGTAAGGCGCATTTGTCCACTGCTGTGTTGATAGCTGCAAAAAGACACAGGTCAAATTAACAATGGACCAAATATTCTGCCATGTTTGATAGTAAACTTCTAATGAATACAGCCTCATAAGAACTAGAAAAATTTCACTGAAAACTTGAACAAAGGATGAAACTCCTTACTAAGTTTAAAATTGAAAACATAACCGATTACTAGTAGATAGTCCTCCTGCTCCTGATACCTTCTTTGGGACAACATCAAGAAATATGCATAAATATGTGGATCCAAGCATTTTTGTTTCCTTTTCCAATAACTGTATCTGGGCATAAGGCCCCACTCTGTAGAAAAATTTAAAAAAGCTACCCGAATGTCAAATTCATAGATTGATAGCTACACTTCCTGCATAAAATTGGAAGCTTATATTTGAAAATCCACTCTTTCTTATACAAACCTTGTATAGAAAAGCATAGGGCCCAATAATATCCTGTATCTTCACATCCTTCGAGTAGTTCACCTCAAAAATACCACTGCAAAAAAGAGTACAACAGAACCAATGTAAAGCATTAGATTATCTATATTCACTAAGATTGCTAACATTACCAAATTTGTATGAAAAGATGCGACAATACCTCTGGGATTTTAAATCCAAGACATGGAAAGATTGGAGGATGCTAGCACGATATTAGAAGGATCTTCTCTCTTTTGATATATTGACTATCAAGAAACCTTAGATGATAATTCTGACAGGATTTATTTTAAATCAATATTCAAAGGAAGGGGCCAATTTGGAGAGACTGCCATTGGAGCTTTGATAAATCATTTCACCACTATCGTTCTAAGAAGTTGAATCTATTGTTGAATAAAAAGACCATCCTAGAAAATACATGGAATGGTTGATGGAATTTTTTAGATCCAGAGAATATATGGATTCAATGGCTGCAGAGTGTGTGGTATTTCCACGTCTCATACAAGCTTTAGAAAATTCCTTGACTTTCCATCGATCATGTATTTCCCATGAAAACCGGCCTAGCCAATAGTTTCACAAGATTAGTTTCCTCGCTCTCAAAAGACAAACTATTAAACATGTTTTCTCGGATTGCAAGATAAAAAAAAATTGTTTGCAGATGGTTCAACAGTACTCTCCATCAATCTCCCAGGGTAACATTCGTGTTATCTGTTTTCATGGGCCTTTGGCACTGGCTTTGGGTTTCCATTTTATAGTCAATTTGGTGAATCATGTCTAAGTGCATTTTTTTAAATTGTGATAGCACGGTTTCCTCTTTCCTGAGTATGTGGCGAGAAGAGATATTCTCTCAGTTACTAGCCAAAGGTTTTCTTCTAATTAAGGATGCAAGGAATGCTAGTGTAGTTGCATATTCAAATCTCTTCTAAATCCCTGTATCATGAAAACATATTCCCTCTTCATAGCCTTTTTGTACATATTTCAAGTTTTTTCTCTATGCATAATTTTTTTGTTGCTATAAGAAATACTTCCTCAAATAATAAATAAATTTTATAAGAAATGCTTCATCAAATAATAAATAAATTTTTGTAGACATGTGTTTCATCAACCTATAAGCTCATAATAAAACAAATTAAGAAGAAACGTCACTTTTTCATCTAGACATTCATAGAAGACTTAAGGTTCATTAGTAAATGGAAAGGATTTTTGTGAAATAAAACTTAAGGGATCCTTTTGTTGCATAAAAAATTAAATAACTTCAAATCAACACTGTTGGAAAATATGGCAATATAGATTGGCTATAGTTGTCATTGATGTCAAGCAGAGTTTAGTAATGACAAAGGACTAACCAAGACATGATGGAAAACATAACGATGCAACAGTTAGAAACATAACCTTTTATAAAGCATGTAACAGTTTGGAACTGACTTTGGAATGGTTCAGCACCTTTTTTCCTGGCAGAACCAGCCTTCAAGTGAAAGAAAAATTCAAAATGGAAGAAATAAAACATCCTTTCAACTTGTTGATGCATTAATTCACAGACCACAAGATCACTCTCAATGTGAGATGCTTATTGATCGATTACAGATTTCATCTGCACCTATGGAACATGATAATCTCCATTAGAAGAATTATGCATCCACCAGCTTGGACAACGTGCCAATAGAGGATTCAGATGAATCCCGTGAATAAAGAGAAACTATGATTGACCAAATGAGGTCTACACTTGATAGTCCTAAAACCCATGGAAATGAACAAATAGATAAAAGCGCAGAAACTCAAGGACCGTCCGATCATGATGATAGACAACAATGATTGATTTTCCTTTGTAGGTTTATCCCACATTGAAAATGGAGAGTGATTTATATGTTTTCATATAGCCCAATCTTCCCTATATTTATCAACGCGTAGATCAAAGGATAGGCGAGGGAGATGGGTGTTTGGACTCCAAGAAAATCTCACCAGTTCGGTGCTTGGGACGACCTATCAACCCCCCTATCCCCTTTCTACACATAGCATCTCTCTTCGTCATGGATGATGAGTCGATGTTGACATAGAATCAACAATGAGTGATGAGAAAGGAATGATGTCGATGGCCAATGAAGTGTTGCTGAGGTGGAAAACCATGTAGTCCCGTGTCCTGTTGAACAAACAAAGTGCCAAGTTCATGGTTGATGGTGTAAAAACGTGATGGTAGTGGTCTACTAAACTTAGCACATTGAGTCTTGGCTAAGAGTGTTGTCGTTCTGGTGGATATGCTTTCTAACTCGTGGCATAGATCGGTGGCTATGTGTCAAATTTCTATTATATCGCATTTGGATATTTTGTACAATGAAACCTTTTTTTCCTAGGTGCGATATCTCGTCGGTTCTACGCTCTGGTCATGTTGTAGTGGAAAGTGCGTTGGTTAAACAATTTTCTATACATTGCAATAACACCTTAAACAATAGAGTGATGATGGTCTTATGTCTAGCGGATCCGGATGTTAAAAGGATTAATATAAATCTTAAGCGCTAAGTGTTGAAATACATTAGTAAAACACTTTAGTGTTATAATGGAAAAGGTGTTAGTAGAGTTTTAAAAATATAAGTTAAAAGCTAAAATGGTTATAACTAAAACTAGCTAACTCTATTTTATTTAATTAATTAATGATCTCTTTGCACAATAAGAATATATGATGCAATTATAGAGATTGTTAAAGTACAATTAATGGAAAGATGAACTTAGATGAAAAGACGCACTGCTTCATGAAGAGGTATGAAGAAGGTGTATAAATATGATGGCATCATATGATGAAGTGTGTATCTTGGTGGATTATTTTGTATCTTGGTAGTTATTCTATCCATGGATTTGAACCTAGTGTTCACCTTTGAATAGATTGGAATATGCTGACAGGTTGAATCTTGTAAGAGGATTGTATTCCTCATTACATGCTGAACCATTTATACAAGCTGGGTCTTGTAAGAGAACTGGGTTTCTCCATCTAGCTGGGGCTAGATAATTATTTGTAAAACATAATTATCTTTTGATATTTTTATGTTTAATATCTCATGTATATATATATTTATGATTGGAAAATGTTATGACCGTTTAAATGTCATTTATTCTTTGGCAAATAAGTTTTTAATAGAAACGGATTCACCCCCCCACCTTGCAGTGTCTAATATATATTTCTACAAACACCTCTGTACTTCCAGGACCATAAACCCATCATCTGAATAATGTTGTTAACTTAAGGCGCATTTATCCACTACTATGTTGATAGCTGCAAGAAGACACGGGTCAAATTAACAATGAACCAAATCTTCTGTATGTTTAATAGTAAACTTCTAATGAATATATCCTGATAAGAACTAGAAAATTTTCAATGAAAAATTTTGCACAAAGGATGAAACTCCTTAGTAAGTTTAAAACTGAAAACAGAATCGATTACTAGTAGATAGTCCTCCAGTCCTGATACCTTCTTTGGGACAAAATCAAGAAATATGCATAAAGATGTGGATCCAAGCAGTTGTGTTTCCTTGTCGAATAGCTGTATCCGAGCATAAGGCCCCACTCTGTAGAAAATTTGAAATAAGCTACCTAAATTTGAGATTCATAGATTGATAGCTACACTTGCTGCATAAAATTGGAAGCTTATATTTAAAAATCCACTCTTTCTTATACAAACCTTGTCTATAGAGGCACAGGGCCCAATAATACCCTGTATCTTCACATCCTTCAAGTATTTCACCTCAAAAATACCACTACAAAAAAAGAGTACAATAGAACCAATGTAAATCATTAGATTATCTATATTCACTAAGATTACTAACATTATCAAACTTGTATGAAAATATGGGACAATATGGGATGGATTTGCTGGTCTCCAAGGATGAGAAGGAGTCTCTTTCAGCCATCATGTGGTTCGAAGCTCCAGAATCAATCAAGAGTGCTTTGGACTTCGAAGTGCTTGCAATAAGGGCATGACCTCTTTCATGTTTTGGTTCCCAATCTTGCTAATCTTTCCTCCAAAATATTTCTGGAAGATTGATGTGATTTCTCTCAAGGAGAGAGGTAGCTTCATCAATATTCTTCTTCATGCAGGCATGTATAGGGTGGAATTCCTTCCTGCAGTATGAACACTTGACTTTTTCCTTTCCATGATGCCCTTTTCCTTTGTTCTTCTTTGAGCCAGAAGACTCATCATGCTGTTGGTTTTCAACTTTAGGCTTAGGAGCTTTGAATTTAGTTTTTGGGTTCTTTTGCTGCTTTCCTTTACCCTTCAGATCTTTGCACCCTGAGACATGGAGGGCTTGATCATGGGAGGATCTGATGATCCCCATCTGGAAAAGCTTATCATGTTCACTTGTTAGTGACTCAATGAAGGCATTGAGTGTAGGAATCTTCCATCCATGGGTTGTGAGCTTCCCCGCACAGAATGTAGAGACAAAAACTGAATAATCAGCTCCAAGTTTGGAGAGTATGGTGAGGATGAGCTGATCATCCTCCTTCTCCACTTTGCATTGCTTAAACAGTAAGACAATGTGCTTGAACTTTGTGAAAAAGTCATTCAAGGTCTCGAAATTGGAAGGATGGAGAGACATCAATTCATTTTCAAGCTGGTAAACTCTCAAATCATCCTACTTTCCATACAGGGTTTCCAATTTGTCCTAAATTTCCTTTGGAGTCTTCAATCCCGAAAGATGGAAAAGAAGATCCTAGGAAATAGAGAGGCATAAGAATCTGAATGCTTCATCCTTCTTGTTCAAGAATCTAGCTTTATCTATCACGGAAGTAGGATCTTCTTCAGTGTCCATAGTGACCCTATAGAGTCCTCTGGCACGTAGCTGGATCTCCATATCTCCTTTCCATGAGTGGAAATTGACCGAGTCAAAATATCTAAGGAAGAAGCCATCTGAATCTGCTGGAGTGAATGATTTCACCTATTAAAAACCTAAAAATCACAACAAAAAGGGCAATGTAAGGTTAGAAAACCTACACATTTTAGGCTTTCATCACACCCAGCATAGTCAATCAAGCAATTTTGATCAACACTTTCATTACTTGGGGTATTAAGTGGTAAGCCTTGGCTTCTGGTGCAGTGCTGGATTTTTGAGCTATTGCTCAAATTTCATGCAAGATCTATCAAAAACCTTGTTTTTGAGAGATCTGAGCTTTGTCCCACCGTGAGCTCTGATACCATATTAATTTTCCACAGTAATTTCGGGACTAGAACACAGTCTCATCAAATATTAATAACAATAAGACATGAAAATGGTGTAATAGTGCTACAAAATGAGCAGTCGCTCTGTATATTCACACAAAGAATGAGTAATACAATACAATGATCATGTTGCAAGCATAAATGACAAAGCAATTCGAATTCCCAAAGAGGTCATTCAAATTGAATGAGTGAGTCTAGCTTAACTGAATGTAAGCCACAGTCAACACTCAAGTTAACCACTGATCAAAACCCTAATTGACTCAACTGAGCCCTAACTGAAGTCAGAGTGCAATAAATGACTGAGTGTAACTGAAAGTAGGTCAGACACATGTCACAGCAAGCCAACCAACAAGTGGTAGTGCATCAATGACTCCAATGAACCCCGACAAGGTTAACTGAAGTGTAACTGAACATCAGAAGTGGTTGGAGATGCCCCTGTTGACTCCAGTTCATTAAATAATCAATAAATAATCAATTTAATGAAGGAAGGCACCTTCACTACTTTCCTTAACTGATTGTAACCATCAATTGGCAATATGGGGCATTAATGACACTCAGATCACCCACAGAGTGCTCAAGTTAGCCTCCCCGAATGTAGGAGAAGGCTAAGTTAGCCTCCTTGACTAAAGGTAGGTGTGGGAGTGATCTAGTTGATGTCATCTAGTGCTCCTCTGATGCCAATTAATTCAATAATACTTAGGATAGTGGTTTAACTAGGCCAAATTGACCAAAATGAGTGTGTAAGGTGGTAAACATCTCCAACATAAACCCCCCCCCCCCCCAAAAGTCACTTTTAAGGGAAGATATAAACTCCCCTCATAGGTACCTATGGGGGCAGTTAGAAACTACCCTTAAAATCCTCTATTATAAAACTATGGTGGCAATTTTAAACCCCCCTATTAGTGGTGTAAAGGAAAGTATCCTATGGCTAGGGTTTAAGAGGCCATCAACGTACTGGGGTTGAAAGGTGGATGTATAATGTTCAGCAAGCAAATACAAGCAAGATTCAGAGATTAGAATGGTTCATACCTTAGCCAACAAAGGTCGATCCAAGAAGCCCTTCAATCCTCTTCTTACTCCTCTTGCTCCTCTTGCTCCAAGAGATCTGCAAAATGAATAATACCTTCCTCAAACCAATATGACCACATATAAATTAATGATAATCAAAGAAACATGAAATAATAATCTGATTAACATCAAAATCTAATCATAAACAAAGATTCAATCACACATTGAACAATGATTTGGGAAGAAGAAGGAAATCACATCTTTGTTAATCTTGAAAACAAGTACAAATATACCTTCTCTTCAAGTTCGGCACCTCACAAAACCTTGATTCGGTTCCGCTGCTTCTCTTCTCCAAGGAACTCAACCTCCAAGCTCTGCAACACAAGGAGATAGCTTCTAGGACAAAGGTGTAGGCAAAGAGAGCTCCAATTCCTCCAGCATAATGATGCAAAGATTCAAGTCTCCTCTCATGGACCTCCCTACCGATATTTATATGCTTAATGAAGAGTTAGGGTCGAAGACAAAGTAGTTACAACTGAAGGAGTCAGTTGCATAAGTACCCAAACTACCCGAATTTCAAAATAAGTAATTTTTTGACATTTTCAGGAGGCGTACGTGGGTTGCAGAGACAACAGTTGCATACATGAGGAGGTATACATGGGTTGCAATGCAGAAAGTCATGTATTTAACACGTACATGATTATTATATATAGCAACTAGTGTACATATGCGGGTTTCCTTAAGGAAACTCGCGTACACATAAAAAAAAAGCTCATTTTTAGGGTACTTCTGGGCATTTTCAGACTTTGGTGTCTTCTGGATAGTTTTAGCTAACATAGATACCTTTCCAATAGTGTAGAGATGAGGTCAAATGGAGTTACAAAACTCAATATATGGGTCCTCCAATTTAGGTTTTTTTTCAGTGACTTTAATTGACTTTCATGAAGTGTCGTCATGGAAGTGTCGACATGCGACGGAATCATAGGAAAGTGGTCACAGAAAGAGATGTGTCATTTTGAGCTATAACAGTGTTTCAGACTAAGGTTGCTACTGATGGAAGCACCTAAAAATATAAGGAAATTCTGGTATCAAAAGTTTTCTCCCAGGTCCAAGGTGTGGACTACCATGAGACTTTTGCACCGGTTGCAAAAATGGACTCCATTCGCCTAGTTTTGGCACTTTTTGCATCTAAGCACTAGGAAGTGCATCATATGGATGTTAAGTCTATCTTTCTGCATGGGGATGTTCATGAGGAGATATACATGAAGCATCCTGAGGGCTACATTTCTGATCCATCTTTGTTTTGCAAGCTAAAGAAGTTACTATACGGGTTAAAACATGCCCCAAGAGAGTGGTATTTCAAGATGGATGCCTTCCTTCTCTCGCAAAACTTCCAAAGGTGTAAATCAGATCCAAATGTGTATATATAGAAGTATTATGGTCATTTTATTATTATTTTTTTATATGTTGATGAGTTATTGATTGCAAGTAGCACAGTTACTTCTATTTCAGTCATCAAAATTGCTCTTCACAATGCATTTGAAATGAGCGATTTGGGGCTCTTGAAGCAATTTCTGGGGCTCGAAATTGAGCAATTTTTTTATGGGATAATGGTCACTCAGTACAAATACATATAAGACCTCTTATTCAATTTTAAAATGGCTGAATGTAAGGTTGCTCCATTCCCTTTCCTTTCAGGGATCATCCTTGAAGAAGGAAAAAGCACACCTCTCATAGACTGCACTATTTATAGATAGCTGATAGGTATCTTGCTCTACTTGACTCATTCTTGGCCTGATATTTGTTATGTCATGAATGTTGTGTCAATATACATGTAGAAGCCTCATGATATTCATTGGAAGGAATCCAAGAGGATCCTCCAATATATTCAGGGAACCAGGACCTACGGCATTCACTATGCTACAGACTCCGAGCTAGAGCTAGTTGGTTACACAAATTCTGATTGGGCGGGTGATTCTATTGATCGGAATTCTAATTCCAGATATGTCTTCATTTTTTGTGGAGGCCCCATTTTCTGGTCTAGAAAAAAGCAGGTTGCCATAGCAGTGTCTTCAGCAGAGGCCAAGTACCGAGGAGCGGTGAATGCTTGCATCCAAGTTATTTGGTTGCAAGGCATTCTTTCAGAGTTTGATCTTGGTAGTAATTTGTCCACTGTCCTCTTTTGTTACAATAAAAGTGCTATTAAGGTATCCACAGATTTAGTTACCAGGATTTACCAGGCAAAGGACCAAGCATGTAGATATACACATGCACTATATCAAGGAATTGGTGCATGACAGGACCATCATTCTGCAATACTGCCCTACTGATGAGAAGATTGTAGACATATTCATGAAGAGATTTTCAGAAAATAAGTTCACTTACCTCCATTCACTGTTGGGGGTGAGTTCATCAAGGTGATCAGACTACTTTCAGTGTTCAGCTTGAGGGGGGGGTTTTCCCACTGGTTTTTCCCTCTTTTCCTCACTTAAATTTATTTTTGAGCGTTGTTTGAGTTTCATTATTGCATAGGGTGACCTATGGCCTTTGTTACTGGGGCCCTAGAATTTCATGTACTTTATGTTTCTACTCCTCTGAGTATAGCTTAAGGGGGGGTGTTGGAGACATTTACCCACCATGCACACTTAATTTGGCCAATTTGACCTTGTTAAACCACTATCCTAAGTTTTATTGACTTAATAGGCATTAGATGAGCACACTACGAAATCAACATGAGCACACCCATGCCTACCTTCAGTCAAGGAGGCCAACTAAGCCTTCTCCTTCATTCAGGGAGGCTAACTGGAGCTCTCCGGGGGTGATCTAAGTGTCATAAATGCACTTAATTGCTAACTGATGGTTAAAATTAGTTAAGATGAGTGGTGAAGGTGCCTCCACTCATTATATTAATTATTTTATTAATATTTAATGAACTAGAGTCAACAGGGGCACCTCCAACCACCTCTGATGGCCAGTTTGACTTCAGTTAACCTCATCAGGGTTCATTGGAGTTCATGATGTGCTACCACTTGTTGTTTGGCATGCAATGGCATGTGTCTGAGCTACTTTCAATTAGACTCAGTAATTCATTGCACTCTGAATTCAATTAGGACTCAGTTGAGTCCATCGGCACTTGATCAGTTGGTTAACTAGTGTGTTTGCTATGGCTTACAGTCAGTTAAGCTACACCCATTCATTCAATTCAAATGACCTCCTTGGGAATTCAAATTGTCTTGGAATTCATGCATATTGCATGATCATTGTATTTTATTATTCATCCTTCATTGATTATATAGAGATGCTACTTCCATTGCAGCACCATTTTGCCAATTTTATGCTTAATTGTCTGAAATCTCTTATGTGACTGTGTTTTAGTCCCTAGATTACTATGACAGATTAATACTTGCGGGTGTGAGAGTGGGGGAAGTTGTTTAAATTTTTATTTGATTTTATGTACTGTATCTGTCATATCTTTATTCCACTCCAGGGAATTTTTCTTTAGTCGTTGCTGCAAAAAATGAATGCCATCTTCCTGCCCTTTGTAGAATGGCCTGATATAACTTAGGCTTCCCAAAAATATCTACATTTGAATTTTTTCTAAGATCTGATCAGGGAAGTGAGCAAAAACCATCAATACATGTTCTTGAAGAATCACCCATCCTTTAATTATTTTGTATCCCAAAAATTCAATATCTTTTTTGCGAATTTCCATTTTGGATTTTGACAAAACCAACCCATGTTTAAATACAAAAGAATAAAATTCTTGAATATGTTTTAAATGTTCTTGCAAATTTTTGGCATAAATAAGAATATCATCTATATACACTAATTCCTGTTTCTTTTCTCTGAAGATGTCTTCAATTCTTTTCTGAAATTCTGATGGTGCATTATTGATGCCAAATGGAAGGACTCTCCACTGATACTTCCCATGAGGAACATCAAAGGTAGTTTTGAACCTATCTTTTGCTTCAATTCCAATCTAGTAAAAACCAAACTTCAGGTCAAATTTGCTAAAAATTGCACATCTTGTTTTTCTTTGCAAAAGACTAGATTTATCAGGGAGAGGGTAACGGACTGGTTCAAGGACTTTGTTCAAGGGTTTAAAATTCACAACCAGTCTGGGTTTTCCTATTTTTATCTCAGATTCTTTATTGAAAAAAAATGCTTAGCTTGCCCAAGGGATCTTAGAGGGTTCTATAAGGCCTTTGTCTAATAGTTCTTTAATTTCATTTGCACAAAATTATTTTTTTGAAGGAGACATGAGGGCAGTAGAGGATTTTTGAGCTTTTGGTTTTTCCATAGGGTTGAAAGGTAAAGAGAAAAAGTACTTTTTCTCTGGTCCAAAATGCATTTGGTGACTCTGTGGTGCAATCCTTTTCTAATTTAGAGGTAATTTCAGAGAGGGAAGATTCTTTATGCATTTCTACATAGGCAAAGCATCTTTCCATCTTAAACAGTTCTGCAAGACTGAGAGAGGTGTTAGATTTAGGAACAAGATTCTTACATTTGAATGAAGCAGAACAGTAGAGAGGGGTGGAAACTCTTATGCCATTTATTGTGCAGGTAAAAATCATGTTAGCCTCATCAACTGTAATGGGGCTGACTTTATGTAAAAAGGGTGATCCTATTATGCAATCTTCCTTAACATCATCTAGTCTATTGAGGTGCATAACTTCTTTTATTCCGCTGATGCTTATTGGAAAATATGAAACTCTTCCTTTGAGTTGTATAGGAGTTCCTTCAATGGATACACCATGTTTGTTTGTTTTTTCCCAGTAAAAATATTGTATAGCATTTTATTTTTCCAAATTCATTTAGCAACCTGAATCTATCTTACAATCAAGCTCATAAGCTTTCAACTCAGATGGAAAAAACTTTATTTTGATGAAATATTTAGGACCAGTGAATAGCCCTAGAGATCCTAGTGATGGTTCTTCATTATGGCATTCTTCTGCTTTTGAATTACTAGTGTTCTGAGAATTTTCAGTAGATTTTGGTGATTGTAGTGCTTTAGCATAGGCTCTGAACATTTCTTCATCAGAGGATTGGTCTCTTTCTCTTATTGTTATTTCAAGCATTCTTTACAATTCCTCTATTTCTTTTACCAACTTCTTTAGGGAATTCTGCTTATCTTTGATTTGTAGTTTAAGAAAATTTTCTTTATCTTTTCTGAACTTTTGTCTATCCTCGTGATGATCAGGATAGCCTTTGTATAAATCTGCAGGCTGGCATTAGAGGAAATTTCAATTTAAAATAGGCTTTCCAAAAGTAATACAAATTCCATGTCATCATGTATTAGCCAATCAAAATTCTTCAAAATTCAAAAAGGGAGCACCTCTTAAACAATTTTTTAATATAAATTTGGGGATAGGTATCACAAAAAAACTACTTTTTTTGTTTGTATTTTCGACATATCTCCCTGTTTTTTAACTCAAATTTTGATAGGGAGAGCTCGTTGGATGTGGAATTAAATTATGCATCCAACGAGTACCCACTCTGCATACTTTTGACAGGCCCCGATACCCCAAAAACCAGAAATACCTGAAAAATGTGATGATGATGTCATCATCACATTTTTTCAGGTATTTCTTGTTTTTGGGGTAGCAGGGCCCGTCAAAAGTATACCAAGTGGGTACTCGTTGGATGCACAATTTAATTCCACGTCCAACGAGATATGCTGATCGAAATTTGAGTAAAAAAAACAGGGAGATATGTCGAAAATATGAACAAAAAAAGTAGTTTTTTCTTTTCTTCCTCCAAAATTAATAAATATTATTTTATTATTTTAACTATTTTATTAATTTTCCTTAGGAGGCCCATTTTGAGTTGAAATTTCCTCTAATGTAGAATGTTGTATTCTTGCTAATTTCTGGAGAGACAAATTTCTCTCACTTTTGAGGATTTCTCTTTTCATCTTTTAGATCTTTCCTTTTCGTATGTTGCTAAAATGGGGTCTCAGACGATTCTTTATCAATTTCAGCAATCCTAAATTATGAGGAAACATTAGGCGGGTTAGAGGAGAACATATAAAAGCTCAAATCAGGAGGACCAAAACTTCCTCCTAAATTTGATTCTTCAACGGAATCAGAAGAAGAGAATTCAGAGGAGTCAGGGGGGAATTTATCTAAAAAAGGGTCGAAATCAGAGTAATCACCTTCTTTTGGTAAGAAGACAATTTCTCCTTCGGGGTAATCTCCTGCTGCACACCAAGCTAGATCCAACCAGGATGGATCCAGGTCTTCTAAAAACATGGCAGCAAATCTAGTATTTTTCTTTTTATTTGGGCATTTGTTAGTAGAGTGACCCTTTTTACCACAAATGAAACATTTTTATTTATCTGTAGGTTTAGATATTTTCATAAAATAGGATTTTTGAATCTTTTTCCCTTTTTATGCTTGTAGCCCTTATTTGGATGAAATCTAGGTGCACTAATATACTTGGGATGCTTTTTATTTTTACAAATTCATGAATCATGCCCAAAGTGTTCTCGATTATGGGTACCACATCCCCAATCTGGTGTTTTTGCAACATCTTTACAAAAACCAAGGGAAAACATTGAAGAGTGTTGCTTGAAATCTTTAGCCACTCTTTTCTCCAGAAAATGTTCTTGCCAAGTTTCCATGATGAATCCATGCAATTGAGCAAGAGAAAGACCTGACAGAGGAATGTTTTTATCTTTAAGATTTTGTTCAACAGCATGAGGAACATGGCCAAGAAAAATTCTTAAGTAATGCTTTAGATATGCAGGTTTATCATCATTGTCAGACGAAATTAACATTTTTTTCATATAACAAAAATACTCTTCACTCTTATTTAGGTCACAGATTCTGGCTGACATGAATAAAGATGCAAGATGTTCATAATCTTCATTTTCATTGAGACCATAGAATTCTTTACCAAGGGAAGTAAGAATTTATTGGTCTACATCTTCTGCATTAAACATTTCTTCTCTGGATTCTTGGGGAATCCAGCACCACCATTCTGAAGCTAAACCTGAAAATTTTGCAACCAGATGGAGTGCTAGTTGTTGTCTAGTTATTGTACCGTCCTGTGTTCTTTTGTACAAAAACCAATTTGACAAAAGTTGGATGGTTGTTCTGATTTGGGCACGGGATTGACATTGTATGTTCAACACAGGTTGATTAGGCATTTGGGAGATTAGATTATTCATCCCATTTATTCTAAAACTAAGAGAGTGAGGTACTAACGAAGGAGAAGGGTCAGGAAGTTCTGGCATTTATGTATCAAAAGGAGGAGGAGGCTCTGTCATTAGAGGAAATTTAAAATCAAAATGGGCCTCCTAAGGAAAGTTAATAAAATAATAGTTAAAATAATAAAATAATATTTATTAATTTTGGAGGAAGAAACCAAAAAACTACTTTTTTGTTCATATTTTCGACATATCTCCCTGTGTTTTTACTCAAATTTTGATAGAGAGAGCTCGTTTGATGTGGAATTAAATTTCTTATCCAACGATTATCCACTCGACATACTTTTGACGTGCCTCACTACCCCAAAAACAAGAAATACCTGAAAAAACGTGATGATGATGTCATCATCACGTTTTTTCAGGAATTTCCTATTTTTGGGGTAGTGGGGCATGCCAAAAGTATGCCTAGTGGGTACTCATTGGATGCATAATTTAATTCCGCATCCAACAAGCTCTCCCGATCGAAATTTGAGTAAAAACACAGGGATATATGTCGAAAATATGAACAAAAAAAGTAGTTTTTTTTATGATAGCTATCCCCAAATTTATATTAAAAATTTGTTTAAAACGTGCTCCATTTTTTAATTTTAAAGAATTTTGATTTGCTAATACATGATGATATGGAATTTGTTTTATTTTTTGAAGGCCCATTTTAAATTGAAATTTCCTCTAATGTATCTAAGGATTTGAGGATCCAACATCCTCTTTTTTGGAGATCCTAAATGTCGATAAATATTTATTGGGAAGGGAATTTGGCATTTGTTTAAACTAGGAGACCATATATTTTAATTCATTAATTTACGTTTGGTCTTCCATCTCTAGAACAAAAAAGAATTCAGGTCTTTTGTCATCTTCTTTTTCTTGAATACTCATCATTCGAAATGAGTATCTTCTTTCATGTTTGGCTTTATGGACTTTAGGTGCAAGCTCTATTGTATTTTGGCCTATAGGAATCTTTTTATTACTCATATTCTGGGTTCTGGACATCAAATTTCCTTGGACATCTAGGCTTTTTTCTAATTTTTCACTTGGTAGGATAATTTCAGTTTTTACTTCTTCTTGACCTACAAGCAAATAATCAACTTTAGCTTCCAACAAGGCAATGTGCTCTTTTTTCTGTCTGATCCTTTTGTCTAAGAAGCATAATATCTAAGGCTATGTCATCGATATTCTGGCCAATTAGTTGCTGCTGATAATTGTTGTAATTGAGTAGCTTTATTTCATGAGTGACAGTTTCATGTGGAGTTGATGACCTATGTGGCATGAATTCTCTTTTGGAGAGACCATAATGAGAAATCTGTCTAAAAGGGGTATCAAGAATATTTTTTCCTAGATGGAACGAGGTATCACCCTATTGGTTTGTGGAGGTGAAACCTAGGCTACTTTGAGGGAGAGACAACATGTACAAATTGACTCCTTTGTTTCAGAGTTTGAGTCTCTCAAGAGATTTTCGGTAGGTAGGGTAATCTGCATGCTGACCTATATGCTCATTGCTATGAACACTTGAGAAGGAAAGACAAGAAGAAGAACAAGGTTCAAACATGGCATATTTTTAGAAGTATTATTTACAGAGGAGGATTTTACAAGAGGTGGGGAAAATTGAGGAGAAGGAAACTCTTCAGGCGATTTAAAAGAGTTTGAGGACCTGTCAAAGACAAGGGGCTTAGGAATAGAGATTTGTGGGTTCTTATTTTTGTCAAAGTATCTTAACTCTATATATCTTACATCCCATTGCTTTGGGTAACTGATACCAGTCCAATCCAAGGTGATAGGTGTAGAATTTTTTGACTTATCAGTTTCCACCATGCTTAGCAAGCGTGAACTTTCATGGACTTTGGAAGTAAGAGGAGGAAGGGAATAATTTCCAAAGAGGATGACAACCGGAGATTTAAGTTGAATGATTTTAGAGCTAGTATACATCTTAAATCCTAAAGGACGAATATAAGCTTTGAGTAAATCATATTTTTCATGACTATTATGCCCCTCATTCCATCTCGACTTTAAATATTGAGCATTGGTCCATTTCCATGGTGAATATGAGGGTATCAAAACGAAGTAATATTCTATGTTTATTCTTTATGGTGGCATTAATCATAGAAAATTTTGTCCCATGTTCAGTGTTCGATTTTTTTAGCTCTTATAGACTTTTTCAAAACCAAATCTTCTTTTTCATGTAGTAGAATTTTTGTATTACCGAGATTAGAAAACAAGAAATAAGAGTTGCATGCACCTTAGTCCCTATCTTTTAATGTATTAGAAAAATATAAATTATTTAAATTTAATTTAAAAATAAAAATAAAATCTAAATAAACTATTATATAAATAAATATAAAATATTATATCAATATAAAATGTTTTATATCCATATCAATATATATATCAAATATGAATATTCAAAAATCTTAAAAATTGTGAAAATGCATGTTAAATATATGATATGTAAAAATATTAATGATTGTGAAAGTGCAAACTTAATAATAGCATAAAGTAACTGAACCAAAATAAGTTAAAAATCTTTATTTTTGAAAAAATAAATATAAATTACAATCTAAATAATATAAATTACAATCTAAATAAATAGATGTGAGTTTGTTGAAATGTTTTTATTATTTTAATATCAATATTTAATGTTATTAATATATTAATCATTTTTAAAATACTAAATTATTTTAAAAATATCAAATGCAACAATAGAGTAAAGACACTTTCTCATAATACGTATTCAAATTTAAATTTCAAAGTTAAATTATAAATAAAAATCTATTAAAACATAATTGCAAATATTAATAAAGAACTTGTTTTCTTTTATTTGTAAGGATAGGGTGGTGGTTGGTGGGGTTGGATGCTGATCTACTTGTTTCAATTTGTTTATACACAGAAGTTGAGAAGTTTGTTGAGATTTCCCGTGCTTGAGTGAGCTTTCTTTCACATTGAAAAAATTAATCTTCTTTTATAAATAATAATACATAATCCAAAACTCATACTATTTTTTAAGAGTAAAATAGATTCAAAAATTAATTTAAAAACATTAAACTATAATTATGTTTATTAATATTTTAATGTTTAAAAGATTATTTAAGAAATATTTTAAACTAAAAAGAAAAATTAGAAAATGAGGAAATTTTTCACACTTTAAAAAAATAAAAAATATAAAAATTACATATTTTGCTTATAAATTTTAGTTTAAATTTTGTATAAGAAAAAATTAAGAATATTAATTATACTATTTCAATATGATTTACAACATTGAAGTGACAACATTACAACACTTTCCCATATATATTTTATGAACCCTTTTATTTAAATTTTTAAAAGTTCATATAATAAATTTTGGCATCTTAAAGGACTACAACCCTGACTCAGATCATAGACCTTTAATGGTAACTCTCAATTTTGTCATGCATAGAGATCCCATAGAAGATAATCCTTATAGCCAAAAGAACTTGATCTTCGATAGAAATAAAAATGATATTTTTCTAAATGATTTAAAAATTAGTTTGCTTCATTTATCAAGTATAGACAACATAGAAGACCTCTATCATAATTTTACTACAATCCTCTCCCATTCTATTAACAAGTTCTCAATTGAAGTCTCAAGCAATAAAAGAGATAGAAAAACCAACCCTTGGTATGATAAAGATTCTAAAAATGCGAGGAGAGAAATTAAGAAAGCTCTTGATGAGTCTCTTAAAATTGAAAAGATAAAAGTATACAAAGCCCTAACTAAAAGGAAAAAAATACAATATATTCATAAAAGACAAGAAAATCTCTTACACCTCTCTAAGGTGTCTCCTAAGAAATTCTGGAGGGAGATTCTAACTAGAAAAACTAAAGATAATAATAGAGTTGCTTTACATGACTGGAATTCCTATCTTAAAAAGCTTTATCAATCCTCGAATGTCATATAAAACTTTGAAACCCTGCTCACAATGCTAGAGGTTTTATCATTAGAAAACAAATTTTGGGGTTAAGCGTCTCGCAAATGGAAAAGCTAAGGACATTGAAGGTTACCGGGCATAAATATTAAAAATTGGAGGTCGTTTCCTCATCCCTCACATCCACAAGCTATTCAATCAACCACTCAAGAAAGGGTTCCCTAAATCTTGGACTCGGAGCCCTATTTTTAAAAGTGGAGATACAAATAACCCCTATAATTATCGGACAATTATGATTAGCCCCCTCTTAGCCAATTTGTATGGTATTATTTTGGAAAAGAAGATCAACAGATGGTTTGAAAGTGAAGGTAAGTGAGCTAAAGGCCAAGTAGGTTTTAGAAGGAAGCACTCAACAACATACCACCTCGTTATGCTTAGGATCATTGTGGAGGAGTGTCGTAATGATAAATCCAATCTCTTTTTTTGCAATGTGGACTTTAGAAAGGCTTTAGATACGGTACCTAGAAATAACCTATGAAATAGATTAGAAGAGCTAAAGGTTCCTTTTCGAGTTGAGAGCTACTACAACAAGGTTATACAAGAATGTAATCACCAAGTTTAAGAGCAACGAGGGGTGGTCGAGAGATACTAAGTGTAATATCGGAGTTAAACAAGGTTTTGCCCCTCTCCCTACCCTATTTGACATTTACATCAATGAGCTAGAAGGTTGCTTAGAAGAAGCAGGTTGTGCTGGCACGTTCTTAGTTGGATTAGTCATCATCCTTATTCTCTATGCTGACGATATTGTTCTTCTCGAAAGGTGTCCATCTGATCTTGATAAGCAACTACGACTTCTTAAGGATTTTTTCTCTACCATGGGTATGACTGTCAATACTAACAAAACAAAAGTTATGATTATCAAATCCAAGAAGGAAACTTACGCTAATTTTGTGTATGAAAAGCAACCTGGAGGAAGTGTATTCTTACAAATACCTAGGAATTGATATTCATCATAAGCTCAACTGGAAATATAGCATTGAGAAAATGATTAATAGAGGGTGGAAATATTACTTTGGTCTTGAAAATAATTGTAAAGCAGCAAACCTTATGATGTGGGATAAAAAGAAACCCCTTCTTTAAAATTTTAGTCACTCCTGTTATCTTGTATGGATGTGAGGTTTGGGGTTGCATCATCTCTAGAGAATCCTCGAGATAGATTGACCAAATCCAGAAGCGTTTTATAACGTATAACCTCAAAATTAAAAGAAATACACCATATCTTATTCTCCTTATAGAAGTGGGTCTTTATCCTATTGAGAGTCTAGATATGACTAGGCTCCTATTATATAAGCACAAAATAAATAACATGGGATACCATATACTTCCTAAGCTAGCTTTTAATTCCATCCAAACCCACCTAAGGCTCAAGCAAGATTGGTATAAAGATACCAGGGCATGGTTAAACCACTAGGAGATCGACGAAAATATTGCATGTCATGTCCCCACCCCTCTATTGAGGAGAGAATGTGACTCTGGTGCTATCAATCCAAGCAATATAGCCCCATGAATGTAAAATAAAAATGCATTGAAATAAAAGATACATATTTAGATGTATTCATCATTAACATACATCGGAAGTAAAACACATTCTATTCAATCATTCATCATGTTCATACTAATTTATAAAACAAATACAGTTGCAAGGATTTAAACACAAGAAATACTTATATTGATAAGAAACTTGTCCCGCAACCAGCTATGTCACTGCAACGTTCTACCCAACCATAGGCTAGTGAGCTCATCAATCTCTTAACACCATTGCCACCCTCGAGCTGGGCATGATTCCCACAAGGAATAAGGTAACACTAGAAGGCTCATACATAGCTAAAGGTATATCAAAATTCATCCAAGCCAAACACAGATAAGTTTATTAGGCTGCTAAGGAGCTGGAAAGGTTGATTGCTAAGCTTGTGAGCTCAACCATGGAGCTATGGACACTTACACTAGATCTAGCCTAGATTCTAAAACATCTACACAACCAACACCAAGAAGCATCCCCTTCTCTGCTACCCAGTCCCTCAGGCTATTCCTTCCCTTTATAGTGTTATTCAGGGAGTGCAAAGAATAAAATCATTCCCCTAGATCTGTCTGTGAGGTTCTTTCCTACACTAGAATTATCAATCTAGTTCAGACCTATTGATGCCTTGGTTGTGTAGGTGTTGGAAAGGTGTCCAAGGAAAATAACAGGGGATGAAAACCCAGCCAAAGGATTTAGATAATCCTATGCAAGTATTACCCTATCCTCGAGCTATTTGGTGTGGTTAACACCCATAGATACAAAGGCCTCCGCTGACACTTGGTTTTTTTAGATCTGAAGTGATATGGTCTCCTTCTATGGAATAATATCTTAAGATTGGTGATAACAGTAACAGGTCTTTGTGATGATAATGGAAGTGTAATAAAGGACAGTTTATGTAGAAAAATTAATTATGATGTCTCACAAATATAAATCTATTTGATAGAAATATAAAACAAATCAATGCTTGTCAATTCTGAATACAACATAAACAATTAAAATTGCAATGTAACATTCAGATTTAAGTGAATAATCATTCAACTATTTGGAATACAATTAAAAAATTAGTATTTGAATTTGGATCAAAGAGATTTTATTAATTGCTACAAAAGAAACTATATGGATTAAATAAAGTAATTCATTTAGTACATGCATAACATAGTAGCAAAGTAATTGAGAAATCAACTCAAAGCTAGCGTGTTGGATAATGATTGCAACATATAATTAAAGTGTCAAATAGACAAAGAGTAACCAATCTTCATTAAATAAATTCAATGAATACTCAAAGATGATAAAAGAAACTGTTTATATTTTAATGAGATTGCAAAAAGTTATAGTTCTCCAGAAACTACAGAGTGTCTTTGATCCTCCCAGTGTGGTTCGCTCCTTCTCCTCGATTTTCTAAATCTCTCTTCTCCAAAAAAATCCCCTCCTCAGAATGTTGAGTTCGAATTTATATAAACGAAGAGCAGTGGGAAGGATAACATCAAATCCCCAGATCTCTGGTTCGTTCAACTATGCAAAAACAATCAGAATGAATTTCTGGAAAATTCACCTCTGTTTGCTCACGTTTTTCTCCTAAAATGTTGATATATTTGCAAAACTGTACATGGTTATGGGTAAATGATTCTATTTGGGAAGTGATTTTTGAACCGTTTGAGCTAATTCCTCACGGTTTGCTCGCAGTAATCCACGCAAAAAAAATGTCTTCTACAGGTGCACGATCTGTTTTTAAACTTCATTCTTCACGACAACAACAAATTAGGGTTTAGTGAAATACTGTGCATTAACATTGTAAACAGTGTGATATTAAAATACAATTATATAAATAAATTATTAATATTTTCTTTTAAAAGTATATCGGATATAACTTAAACAATAATAACAATCTTATCAACAAGCAAAGCTAATTATTCATTGTAAAATATAATACTTTGCTTAATGAAAAGTTGTTGACTCTTTCCATGGTTTGAAAGTATGCTTTTTTGTCTTAGGATTCAATTGAATTATACATAACAAGTCCTTCAAATTATAAATTTTCCTAAAAGGACAAATTTTATCAAATATTCAAGGCTAGTAAAATTTAGTAATCCTTTCACAGTTGAGAATTAAATGCATGGTTCCATTATTTGATATACACTCTTTCAAGTCATAAATCAAAACGATCAAAAATAAGTGTTCAATCAAATTATTCTAACCCATCAAGATGCTCTTTAAACTTATTGATTGAATGAAGTTCAATTTTGTTGCCAAGACTATCGAAATATTATATAAATTTAATTAGCCAAAATTGAAGCATCTAAATGACTCAAACAAATTCAAATGAGGATAAGCAATCATTACACACAAGGGTCATAATTAAATGACAAGATATTTGAAATATTCAAAAACTAATAAAATGCAAATCAAGCCAAAGTGTGAATATATTGAAGAATCGAAAATGAAATCCATAAGACGACCTTCAAAGCTATCAAGAAAAAGAAAAGTAAAAGTTAAGTATTTACAAAATTTACAGTATGATTCTAGGCATGCAAAAGTGAAAATAAAACTCCATCAAGGTGAAATATCGAACAAATGCAATACCCAACATCATGAGAAAATAAGCCATAAGATCAAAAATCCCAAAATGAAGGCAATAACCAGCCACCATCATCTTATGCGGTGAAGACCAAATCTAGGTGGGGAATGTGAAAGATAACATGTTAAGTTAACCACCGAGATTATGGAAGCAACTAAAATGATAAAATTCAACCCAAATGAATAAAAAACAAATAAGTAAAAAATGAAAATAATGTGCATTCCACGATCCGCAATGCGGGTTGCGGGTTGTAGAGAGAACAAATTCAACAAATGACCAAAACATTCCGCAATCCACAATTCGCAATCGTGGGTTGCGGGTTGCAAAACATAAAACAAATCGTGGAGTAAAGACCTTCCCGCAATCCGCAATTGTGGGTTGCAGGTTGCGGGTGCGTAAAGTGCGCTTATTTGAATAACCATTTGTCATCTCCGCGATCCACATTTGCAGGTTGTGGAAAAGAAAAACTTTTGGGGAAAAAATTAATTATTTCCGCAACTCACAAAAAACACACAAAAATGCATAAACTTTCAAAAGGAAAAATTGTTAACTAAATCAATCATGATAAAAACATAGAAACCATGATAAAGAGCATGGGAATCCCAAAATGAATAAGGAACTTAAGCATCACCTTTTGCATATAAAAATTGGGGCTCCCATGTTTTTGGATAAAACATGGTATCTGTTGTAGCTACAACAAGACCTAATCCCATTCCAAACCAGCTTAGACCAAAACAAAATAGGCATACACAACAATACACAAGTTATGGCTTGAAGGAAAACATCACGGGATCCAAAATTAGAAGTGCCAACTGAGGAAAAACATCCCCTGGACCAAAATCGATTTCACCAACTCAGCAATAGCTTCACGTGGGTGTAAATGTCTCAGCACCCACTCAAAAATCGTGGTCGCATTCCCAATCTGTTGTGCATTACCAAAACGATCCTCCATTCGTGGAAGAAAAAGGATGGCATACTGCTAAAATGCGCATGAGCAGATGGATGATGGTGGACTGAGGAAATTCACTGCATGAGTGCAACATCAATATCATGAGAGTAGAATCGACAGTGCATGAGAGAAATCAGCTCATGCGTGAGGGAAAAACAACAACCGCCGGGGAGTAATCCGCTCCTCTCCTCGTGAGGGAAAATATGGTCAGACCATCCGTCCTTGGGCATGCATGTGGGAAATGGCCTACGGCCCTGCCCAGGAATGACGGCTCCACCCACCTCTGCGGCTGCCCATGCCTCACGTTCCTCAAGGCAATAACTGCCTAACTAACTCCTAGAGAATTTAATGGCTATGGTGAGTTAGACAGAAAGGTGTTTAACAACTAGATGGGTTCTCCTCTTGACACATGGATTTTCCCCAATGGCTCAAGGTTAAACATCTCCCTTCTTATCCTTAGGAAATCATGCCGCCATATCATTATTGTTGCATTGACATAGCTGGTTGTGGGTTTTTAATTAAATTGCATATTTACATGATGTTCAAAATTATAATGTGTTGTCTAGCACAAAATACCATCGGCGTCGATTTTAATTGCCGAAACATAAAACGCTAAATTGATGGTGGGGCTTTTTCTTTTAGCTCCACACCACAATTAAATACAATATATACATCATATACATTTAGTGCAAATGGGGTCAAAACCGGGGTGTTACATTGCATTGCAAAATATTAATAACATTAAAAATATTGTTACTTCTAAGTTTAGAGAGAAAATGTGGTGTAAGAAAGATTTGGAGGCTAAAAAAAAATTAAGATAATTAAAGGAGGTCATCAACCCTACTCTAGAAGATCAAAAGTATCTCTCTGTTTTAACTAGTTCAAAGAAAAAACTTAATATAGCCAAGTTAAGAACAAACTCTCATGAGCTCCATAGTGAAACAGGTCGTTGGATAGTTCCTAAAACACCATAGGTGGAAAGGATCTGCCATCTCTGTGAGAATAGGAACATTGAAGATGAAAATCATTTCCTCTTAGAGTGCCTTGTGTACACTCACATTAGATCTCAGTTTCATAATCTTTGCTGCAATACCGACCTTCCTAGCATTTTAACTTGTCAAAATTATAGTGCACTCGGGATGCTTCTCACCAAGCTCTTTGAGCATAGGAACACAATTTTAAAACAAATTAATTAATTGGTTTCTTTAGATACACAATTTTAAAACAAACTAATTAATTTGTTTCTTTAGGTTCGATAGACCAAGTTTGGTCTCAGTACGTTAACCATCATCATCATCATAATGTATGTATATTTTATTTTATTTTTCTATTTTTAATTAATATGATCAATAATAATAAAAATGTTTATAAATCAATAAAAAATTTACCAATATGAAAATAAATAAATAAAATATTATTAAACTTTAGATATACTATTGATTTCTTTGCCAAACTAATAACGAGATGAGGTGAAACCTATAATCTTTGTAGATATTTGGACTATTAAATAATATCCCACTTAGATGATCACAACCTTTTTAAAGTTTTTGAAGATATCAACCCTCAAGAAGGCTTTTTTTTTCTTAACTAAAAAACTATTTATTTCCTGGTTAATGAAAACTGAAAAAGGACCATTTACACATACTCCCCGGATTAGACCAAAAAATATGTCTTTTCAGCATATTACAAAGAAAACGGTATTCATTACCATAAGTAAGAGTTTCATTCAGAATGACTTCAATACATTCTTTACCACTTTTTGTGATAACGTTTAAACGGGCTTCGAGGAACGAATATGGCTAGGTCTGTGCTCAGATTCTCGCTGTATACCCCACAAAAATAATAGTAGCGGGAGGGTGGTAATTCAGCGAGTCTCACGTTATCTAATCACATGTAAAGAGAGCTGTAATCGAAAACGGTCAAAGTTTTAATGATGATCATCTCGGAATTAGTTTTTAAATATTATTAAATTTAAAAATTTTAAAGCTACAAACATTCCTCTCCATATTCATAATAAAAATATTATTGACATAGAAAAACAGTCCGCATACCTTGGAAAATGTTAGTAAAAACGGAGACTACTAAATTTGACTTGTTGGTAGAACTTTTTGACTCCTCGTTGGTTTTACCTTCGATAGGTTTTACTTCCACGTTGGTTACATGAAGTAAAACAACCAAACATTTAGGAAGATTTGAGTAGACCACTATGTTTATGGTTTTTTTGATTTTTCACTCAAACCGTAAATGTAAGTTCAACATTTACTCAAGTAATTATGGAGAGAATGTGGCACTAAATAATCATGTATTCAACCATAAACTATTTGATTTATATAACTTGTCGGGACATAACATAGAACTATTTGCAGTAAATGCAAACTTGAAAATTTACAGACGTTTACTCAAGTAATTATGGAGAGAATGTGATGCTACATAATCATGTATTCAACCATAAACTATTTGATTTATATAACTTGTCGGGACATAACATAGAACTATTTGCAGTAAATGCAAACTTGAAAATTTACAGAGATATTTCACCTTTTAAAGAGCTTTGGCTCTCGACATTTTCAAACACACAAAAGCTTGAGCTTGGACACTATCCTCTTCACTCTATGCTAAAAGTTCTCTCATAATTCTATATGTGTGTCTATTGTGTCTAACTTAATTTACAATCTTTTTCCTCTATTTATAGGAAAACTAAAATTTATTCTTGGTGAATCTATTGACTTGCCATTAAAGACTGTAATAACTATCTCCCTATCAAAACCCCAAAATTTCCTAAAAATTTAAAATTTTTAAATTTACATAATGTTAACATAAATGCAGTTAACTAATCATTTAATTAGTTAAGTGTTAGCAGCTTATTATTAACATTCATCTGTTATTTGCATAGATTGATAGAACAGATCTTTTATGTTTACTGACCTATTTCGTTTTGCAATCATAAGGTGGGGCTGTCATGAAAAACTGGGCTTACTTAGCTTTCGAGCTAAAGCAGAAAGTTTTCTTCTTTCTTTACAGATTACAGGTAAAGGGATTTGGCTGCTGCAACAAAAATTCTAAAGTCTTTATGTACAAGTTTGTTTGCAATTCAAAGTTCAGTAAGACAGTAGTAGCTAAGCACGTATCAATGCTTACTTAGGTAAATTCATTATCTGTTCTTCATTCTAGTAGAGATAGATTTATAATTCCTGCGTTTTTCTGAACTGTTTGATATCTATCATAGATATCAGTGTCAAAAGATCTTTATAAAAGATTGTTTATAAGTAGAATACGAACTCAAAAGTTCAAGTTTAAGAAAGCACGAACACTCTTACTTCGTAAAGTGTACAAAATAAAGGGTTTACATTTTATTACTACCAAATTTAAACTATCTACTGATAGGGTACACTTATGCTGACGAACCATGTCTTATTTTCATTACCAATGAATTATCACACAATAAAGCTTATCTTAGGTCTGAAAGATAATCTACTGCAAATTGGTTTATTATTTTAATCATTAAAGAATGTACACCATAAAGTTTCAAGGTCTAACCAATAGGTTCATAAACTTCCTCTTACATGACTTCACCTTCCTATGTAATATAATTCTAAAATTTAAGGATATTTAATCCACATGATACATTCATTAAAATATTTAGTGGCTATTTTCTTTTGTAAGCATTTACCAAACTTGGATGAACATGGTAAGACCATAAACGTTAACATTTATAAAACACTTAGTTACTATGATTGAATCTACAACCTCTTTAAATCAACCATTTGTATACTCTCTAATTATAATAAAAGTGTTGGTAGATTTCTTGTAAGAACAATATTCTTACTTATCCATATGTATTATAATTCCCTTCTATAATCATGTACAAACTTATTCTATTTAGACTGTAAGGAGGTTAAATGACAAAGTAGTCATTCACCCAAATGAACAGTTCATAGTCATGTCCATGACAATTTAAGTTTACATTAGATATTTCAAGTTTGTATAATAGATAAAGTTATTACACCTCTACTCTAAACATAGTGTTCTTGAATCAAAGGTTTAATTCATACAATAACATGTTACAAGATCCTTTACCATCTTGTTGGCTGTACCACGATGAACTTAGGGTTATAGTTTGTTTGCAATGCATGGTATTGTAATATAATACGGGTGACCATATAATATACCAAAATGTAAAGATTTGTTTAAACCTTACATCAGTGGTAAGTTCCAATGATAGGTTTACGTATCAACAAAATTCTTGTTATTATTTTCAAATTATAGGTTGACTTCCGCGGAGATTAAAGTGCAACCTTTGAAATAGCCCAATGATTGTTTACAAGAGTTCTTCATGACTTGTTCATCCAAACTATGGAAAGATTACCCACCGTGACAAAATATTGCATGGCGACGTGGCTTCATTTGGGCCATGCATTTGCAGGTTTTAAATGAGTTTTCTCCAATACCTAACTCATTATCCTCCCTCGCCTTCGGGCTCTTATCCATCATTTGTGAAAAAATTCGACCGCTCCATCACTCTGTCACCTGCATAATGCCGCGACTGTCTATGGCTTTTCTATCCTGGTTAGCTTACCCCATTGTACCAACGTGAAGGTTGTCTCGTGGTGCTTCTGCCCTTATGCGTTACTCATGCTTCTGTTTGCTTTTGCGCTGCCTCCATTGTTTACACTTGAACCCTTGGCTGTATCAACCCTTACCATTCTCCCTTAGTTTACCCAACGAGAGTGGTTCTTCCTTTAGAGCATCGTGGTTTGAGTTGCACTTGTGAACTATGTGTTATTTTGACAGAATAACACTATGGCTTTTTAGGGTTTATCCTGTCCGCCGAATAGCTGGTGCTCTCTGCTGTCAATGGTTGTTAAGTAATTGTAACGCCGTTTCTTTTGCAATTTGAAGGGCAGACTCCTTACTCGTGCTGGTCTCGTGCTGGTCGAAGGATTGCTGTGTAAATTTTTCGGTTGCTAAGGTAAAAATATTTTTCATTTTCTTTTAAAGATAAAATCAATTCTTGTAAACACATTCCTTTGATTTTAATAAGTATTAACAATCGGTCATGTGATGGTTTTGCAGATACAATCTGTCTCTCAACTCTTGTCTGCACGAAGAGTACAGGGTTGCAACAATAAGGGCCACGGTAAGCCCTGGTTTCTCCATGGCTCATCCACCTTGTGTAAACCCTTATGGGGTAATGAGGGATTGGTCGTTGCGGCCTGTTAAACCCTCATGGCTTTTAGTTATTTTTGGTTGTTTGTTCGCTGTTAAACATCGTTGGGTTAAGACCCTAGCTCTATTGCAGAGCTCTCCGGCTTCGGCCGTGGGTGTAAATCTTGTTTTGTAAATAATACTCTGTTTATATTAATAGAACAGGCTATAAGCCTTCATGTGTAAATTCTTACTACGGCCGTGATTATTATTACAAAACTGGGTTTTTACTGTCATTACTCGTGAATTATTTTGATCGAATAGGGTTTTACCCTAAGTTATTATAAAGTTATAAAATACTGTTTGCTCCACCGTTTATTGATTTACTTGTATAAAATTGATTTTATAGGGTTTAACCCTATTTGGCAATGAAGAAAAAAAAATAACTCTGTTCCTTTTATCTTATAAAAATTTCTGTTAAGTTGAAAATGCACTTCTGCAAAGTTAGGGTTACTAATTATATTTATAATATGTAAAATAAGCTCGATAAAAGAGTATCCTGTACTTCTGTTATTTAATTTCGGTACAAAATGCATTTGATTTGTTTACTATTAAAATAATACTATTATTAGGGTTTTTGTAACTGGTTTATAATTTGACTTTCTTGTTATTAATAATTTGCAATTATTGATGTATAGTTTATACCCTTTTAACGATATAGGGTTTGTATGACTTTCTTTTACATTAAAATTAAGAACTGTTAGTTCACTTATGGCTCAGACAGTATAAATATTTCTGGAATATACTTATAGTAATAAGAATACTTCTTTATACTAATAGGAATAATATTTCTATATTGCATAAATAAAGTACCTCACTACTATTATAATGACTATATTATCTCTCTGTAATTTATATAGCCTTTATATTATTATCCTTAGTTTATTTTTGTAAGTATATCGAAGGTAATACTTGTTATTTGATTCTTAAATGATTTATGCTATACTACCTATGTTCTGTTGTAAATAATTTATTTTCTTAGTTATAATGTTTATTTATATATATACAACATTTTAATTAACTCTGTCCAGAGTTTATCTTGTAAGTACAAATGTAATCATTCGTTCAAACTCTATATAAAAAGAATAACAGCTCAGGAAACTTGTTAGAGCTTAGTCCTAACCAAAAAGAAAGAAAGTAAATGAAATAATTACATCATGAAAACATTCATAAAATTCTAAACTAGATTGGTTAGTTTAGTTTGACAGTAGTATCAAATCATTATATAACTATTCTTACTTTCAGTTTATTATTAAACATATCGTAGTGAAATTATTTTAATCTGGAAGAAAGGAACTGTATGGTAAAACAGTAAATAAATCTAATCTAAATCTACTCTCCTATTTAATCTTTACAATATACAATGACTGAAAGAAAAATACAGTATCGGGAAGTAATTTTAACTAAGAACTCATACAACTGTCAAGGAAATATCTTTTTTGAAAGTAAATAAAGAAACTACTACTCTGAATCTCATCATGCTATTTTTACTTAAATTTACCCCTGTGCTGGAGTATGGTCTGGTAAAACCTAGATGTGGAAAAACACAGTGGGTATTTATATTTCATCAACAGAATTTATTACTGATAAACTAATAACACCTACTTCACTAAACCAGTAAAACTTTTATATCATAACATTCTACCATTCACAGTTTATCAAAACATAGATAGTCAAGTGATAGAACCTGTTTCAGCTTTGGACAACAACAGCAATGGGAGGCCGTTCCTCCCTACCAACTCCTGGAGAGCGCTCAAATAGCGACTCCTCAGGACCCCCGAGCTTGCTCTAGTCTCCCTAGCTAGAACTAGGTGCAACAAAGTCAGATACCAGTCTTCAAACTCAGTATTAACCCAGAACTTATCAGTAAGTTCTCCCAGCTAAAAAGCTATAATAAACCAAGTTACTGCAGCAATCCTCTTAGACATCTTCCTTACTATTTTTCCCTCTTTCCTCAATGAATTTCCTGAATAACATTCACCTGAATGAGTTCTCTCTGGAAAATATCTGAGCAGCCTCAGCTCTCTTCATTGAGTACTTTTTAAAAGATTGCCTAGGTCTTTTTGGGTTAGTTGTCATTTAATGAGCCACCTGCTCTGATCCCAGTTTCTTGGGGGATCATGACCCCAAATATAGGGAAGTTGCCACCTGCAACTTAGGAAGTGTTTGAGGATGCTGCCACTTGTCTTTTGCCCTCCACCTAGTTCCATCCACCAGTTTGACCAGTAACCTCTTTTTAACAGCTCTCCCATGCTGTTGTCTCCACAATTTATTTATTAATAATAAAATATTTTGAATTACATTCCATTTCTGTTGACTCTGCTGAGTCATCAATTCCTTCTTAGAATTAAACTTAACATAATGTCTTAAGAATATAATTAAAACAATTAACATTATTTTACAAAATTGGGGTATGTGACATACACACCCCCTTAAAATGTAACATCATCCTCGATGTTACTTATTCTTCATCCTCTGCAACCTCTTGGAATAGATTCGGGTATGCTTCCCGCATCTTACTTTCCAGTTCCCAGGTAGCTTCTTCAGGACTAAGGTGCTTCCATTGCACCTTCAACTATCCAATTGTGCGGTTCCGCAGAGTAATTTCCCTCCTCTCGAGGATACAGTCCGGTTCCACCAAAACTTCTCCTTCTGGTTCCACCTGTACAACATTCCAATCAATCACATGAGTAGCATCATGAACATACTTTTTCAGAACAGAAATATGAAAAACATTATGCACTTTCAAGTTAGGTGGTAACGCTAGCTGATATGCAACTTGACCAATTCTGGATAAAATTTCAAACGGACCACAGTAACGTGGTGCTAGTTTTGCAAAACTCCCCAGTCTTAAGGAGCTCTTCTTTGGTCTTACCTTTATAAACATGTGCTCACCCACCTGGAACTCTTTGGGAGTTCTTTTCAAATCTGCTTGGCTCTTTTGCCGATCTTGTGCTACCTTCAAATTTTCCTGCACTTGTTTCACAATCTGTTCCATTTCCTTAATAATTCAGGCCCTAACACCAATCTATCTACTGGATTATTCCAGGAGATAGGAGTGTTGCATTTATGCCCATACAAAATTTCAAATGGGCTAAACTTAGCTGATGACTGATAGTTATTATTGTATGCAAATTCTGCTAAATGCAAACAGTCCTCCCACTTACCTGGCTGATCCTTAACATACATTCTTAACAGTTCTTCCAGCACCTGATTCACTCTTTCAATCTGTCCGTCCGTCTGAGGATGGAAAGAGGTGCTGAAATTCAATGTTGTGTTTAATCCCTTAAACAAGGATCTCTAAAAATTCCCTGTGAATTTAGGATCCCTGTCTGAAATAATAACCTTATGGACTCCATGTAACCTAAAAATCTGCTTTAAAAATATATCAGCTATATTGGCAGCCTTGTAAGTAGTCTTAACAGGAATGAAATGTGCTGCTTTACTTAACTTGTCAACCACCACCATAATTGAATCATTCTAATTCTGATTTCTGGGCAATCCTGTAATGAAGTCCAAACTGATGATCTCCCATTTTCAACTAGGAATAGGCAAAGGTTGCAGTAAACTAGCTGGATGTTGGTGTTTGGTTTTTACTTGTTGACAATCCAAACATCAGGCTATGTACTCAGCTACTTCAGATTTCATATTAGGCCAGAAATATTATTTTCTCAACATGGTTACAGTCTTTTGGTAGCCTGGATGTCTTGAGTAAGGTGTTTTATAAACTTCATCTAGAATCAACAATTTAACCTTAGGCACATTGGGCACAAACAGTTTGTCCTTAAACAATAAAAATCTATCTTTATCTAGACTATAACCTTTTATTAAACTTTCTGTAGGTTCTTCTTTAGTTGTAACTTTTTTTTATAAATTTCATCATGTTTTATACCTTCTATCAGCTGTTCATTTAAATCAGAAGCATAAGTGCTGATAGCTGCTGTAAAATTCAGCTTTGCATTTCTACTTAAAGCATCAGCCACCTTATTTTCTTTTCCTTTTATGTGTTGAATTTCAAAATCATATTCACTCAAGAAGGCCAACCACTTTGCTTGTCTTGCATTTAAGTTGGGCTGATCTAAAAGGTATTTCAGACCTTTATTATCAGTCATTAAAATAAACTTTCTGCCTATTAAGTGGTGTCGCCACATTTTTAAAGCATGTATAACAACTGCAAGTTCTAAATCATAAGTTGCATAATTCTTTTCGTGGATTTTTAATTTCCTGGACTCATAGGCAATGACATGCCCGTCTTGAGTCAGCACACCGCCTAAATCATCATTACAAGCATTGGTGCATACCACAAAATCCTTATTAGGATCTGCTATTATTAGAATAGGCGCAGTTGTTAATAAAGTTTTTAATTTCTTAAAACTTTCTTCACACTTTAAGTTCCAATCGAATTTATTTCCTTTCTTTTGCAAGGAAGTGATTGGATTAGCTATTTTTGAAAAGCTTTCAATGAATCTCCGGTAATAACCGGTAATTCCCATGAAGGACCTAACATCTGTTACGTCTTTTCGTACTAGCCAATCTTCGATTGCCTGAATCTTTCCAGCATCCATTGAAATCCCTTCCTTAGTCACTACATGACCTAAGTACTGGATTTCATCCTTAAAGAAATCACACTTGCTGAACTTCGCAAAGAGCTGTTGCTCTCGCAGCTCTTGTAAAACTATCCTTAAATGTTCCTTATGTTTCGCTTCATTTTTTAGAATAAATTAAGATGTCATCAATAAATACGACAACAAATTTATCTAAGTATTTATGCATTATATTATTCATTAGACACATAAAGATGGCCGGGGCATTAGTAAGCCCAAATGGCATTACGACAAATTCGTAATGTCCATACCTTGTTCTAAAGGCTGTCTTGAAAATGTCCTCATCTTTAATTATTACCTGATGATATCTTGATCTCATGTCTATCTTGGAGAACACCGTAGCTCCACGTAGCTGGTCAAACAGATCATCTATGCGTGGCAATGGATATCTGTTTTTAATTGTCATCTTATTTAGTTGACGGTAATCTATGCATAGTCGCATAGTTCCATCTTTCTTTTTGACAAAAATGATCGGTGCTCCCCAAGGGGACACACTAGGTCAAATGTACTTCTTATCTATTAACTCTTTTAACTGTGATTTTAGTTCATTAAGTTCTAAAATGTTCATATGATACGGAGCTTTTGAGCTAGGTATAGCACCTGGTACCAGCTCAATAGTGAAATCCAGTTCCCTCCTGGGAGGTAATCCTGGAATTTCCTCTGCAAAAACATCAGTAAATTCGTTTAAAACAGGAATATCCTCTATTTGTAACTTATCTTTTTTAGATTTACTTGCCTCATCTATAATAGTTACAGCATAGGCTTTGCACCCTTTTCTAACTGTTCTTTTAAGTTGTAAGGCAGAAATTTGCCTGATTACAGTTTTCCTAGGAATACCTTTAACTGTCACTGGTTGTTCATCATTATTTACGCACATAAATGTTTTATAAAAATAGCTTAAAACTACCTTGTTCTGCTCTAACCAATCCATACCAATTAATAAATCATACGATCCAAGTGGAAGAACATTAAGCTTAACTGTAGTTTTAAAATCATTCATAAACAAGGCACATTCTTTCACATAACATGTTACTTTCCTTTTTGCCCCAGTGGCTAATTGAACTAACCAAGAACTATCAAACTTTTAAATAGTCAATTTACACTTTTCCACTATCTGAGGTGAAACGTAACTAAGACTAGCTCCTGGATCAATTAAAATGGTTACAGGGGTTTGATTAACCATACCTTCCACTTCCACCATGGAAGTCTGATAATCTGCTTGACGGTTCTCCAAAGCTACATTTATTCTGGGCATAGTCCTCGCAAGTTCTCCAACAGTCATTTCATCCTACATCGTGTGAATATTGCTGTTTGGCTTTTTCCGATTTGGGCAGACCGAGGCATAGTGTGGGCCATTGCATTCCCAACACTTAACAGGCTCTTTTCTTTCAAAATTCTTAGTGTAATTCCCATGATTGTTGGCAGCTTCCTTGCCTTTAAAGTTATTGGAATTATTAGCATTAGTAGAAGCACCATTTTTGTTTCCCTAGAAGTTCTTACCATTAGAATAATTTATGTTCTTATTATTCTTGAAATTTTTCTGGGGTACAAACTCCTTTTTCTTAAACTCAGGCTGATTACTGTTCTTTTTAGCCTTCCAGTTGGCTATACCTTCTTTCTTCTTGTTTCGTTCAAAACAGAAATTAGCCTTCCGCATGGCTTCTTCCAGAGTCTTAGGGTTATCATACTTGATTATGTCCTTGATATGATATGGCAGACAGCTGAGAAACAACTGCACTTTAGGTTTCTCATCGACTAAATAAGGTACATACCTCAACAAGATTAAGAATTTACTATTTAAATCCTTCATAGTCATAGATCCTAACTTTAGCTCATAAAAATCTTTAGCCCTTTCTTCATAATACTGTTTGGACAAAAATTTCTTCTTGAAGTACCTTTTAAAGGTACTCCAATTAACTTCTTTTTCTTTGATCCCTTTGACTCTTTTCAGATCTTGCCACCATATATCTGCTTTTCCAGAGAGATTATAGATGGCCATTCTTGCCTTCAGCTGATTTGAATAATTGTATATCTGCAAATACTTCCTCATCTCGGATAACCAGGACTCTGCTTCCTCCCCTTTTTCAATCTCTCCGTTGAAAGTTGGGGGCTTTATTTTTTTGAACTCCCCGAAAATCTCTTCATATGGCCTGTACTTTTTATTTCTATTATACAACTCACCCTCACTACTGTCACTAGTAGTGTAATAGCTTTGTTGTTCCTTGAACCCTTCAGATGATGAGCTGCTTTCAGCCTTAGCTAGTTTCATCTTTTTAGATCCTTTCTGATGACTAGCTTCCTCAGATTCGGATCTTTTACTCCTCCCTTCTATCTAAAATTTTTCTATCAAGATTTGGTTTAACTCCTCCTGAGTCTTTAATATCCTCTCCTTATCCTTCTTGACTAATTCCATTTCAGTCTTCAAATCCTTTATAGTCTGCATCAGCTCTGAAGAGTGAGCAGTTACCTCTTCTAACATAGGTTCTCTAGACATCTGTCTTGTCTCGGTATTTGGAGACTCCTCCTCAGCATATTCTCCTAGCTTCTCCATACCTGCTTGTGAGATTCAGAAAAAGAAATTTTCTGCTCTTTACATAAAACAAAATACAGGTTAGTATATTATTTTTTTTACTGTTCTGCAGAAACTAGTTGGACCACATTCCGGCCTAGTATTTGAACCATGCTCCGATACCACATGTCAAAACCCCAAAATTTCCTAAAAATTTAAAATTTACATAATGTTAACATAAACGCAGTTAACTAATCATTTAATTAGTTAAGTGTTAGCATCTTATTATTAACATTCATCTGTTATTTGCATAGATTGATAGAACAGATCTTTTATGTTTACTGACTTGTTTCGTTTTGCAATCATAAGGTGGGGCTGTCATGAAAAACTGGGCTTACTTAGCTTTCGAGCTAAAGCAGAAAGTTTTCTTCTTTCTTTACATATTACAGGTAAAGGGATTTGGCTGCTGCAACAAAAATTCTAAAGTCTTTATGTACAAGTTTGTTTGCAATTCAAAGTTCAGTAAGACAGTAGTAGCTAAGCACGTATCAATGCTTACTGAGGTAAATTCATTATATGTTCTTCATTCCAGTAGAGATAGATTTATAATTCCTACGTTTTTCTGAACTGTTTGATATCTATCATAGATATCAGTGTCAAAAGATCTTTATAAAAGATTGTTATAAGTAGAATACGAACTCAAAAGTTCAAGTTTAAGAAAGCACGAACACTCTTACTTCGTAAAGTGTACAAAATAAGGGTTTACATTTTATTACTACCAAATTTAAACTATCCACTGATAGGGTTACACTTATGCTGACGAACCATGTCTTATTTTCATTACCAATGAATTATCACACAATAAAGCTTATCTTAGGTCTGAAAGATAACCTACTGCGAACTGGTTTATTATTTTAATCATTAAAGAATGTACAACATAAAGTTTCAAGGTCTAACCAATAGGTTCATAAACTTCCTCTTACATGACTTCACCTTCCTATGTAATAGAATTCTAAAATTTAAGGATATTTAATCCAGATGATACATTCATTAAAATATTTAGTGGCTATTTTCTTTTGCAAGCATTTACCAAACTTGGATGAACATGGTAAGACCATAAAGGTTAACATTTATAAAACAGTTAGTTACTATGATTGAATCTACAACCTCTTTAAATCAACCATTTGTATACTCTCTAATTATAATAAAAGTGTTGGTAGATTTCTTGTAAGAACAATATTCTTACTTATCCATATGTATTATAATCCCCTCCTATAATCATGTACAAACTTATTCTATTCAGACTGTAAGGAGGTTAAATGACAAAGTAGTCATTCACCCAAATGAACAGTTCATGGTCATGTCCATGACAATTTAAGTTTACATTAGATATTTCAAGTTTGTATAATAGATAAAGTTATTACACCTCTACTCTAGACATAGTGTTCTTAAATCAAAGGTTTAATTCATACAATAACATGTTACAAGATCCTTTACCATCTTGTTGGCTGTACAACGATGAACTTAGGGTTATAGTTTGTTTGCAATGCATGGTATTGTAATATAATACGGGTGACCATATAATATACCAAAATGTAAAGATTTGTTTAAACCTTACATCGGTGGTAAGTTCCAATGATAGGTTTACGTATCAACAAAATTCTTGTTATTATTTTCAAATTATAGGTTGACTTCCACGGAGATTAAAGTGCAACCTTTGAAATAGCCCAATGATTGTTTACAAGAGTTCTTCGTGACTTGTTCATCCAAACTATGGAAAGATTACCCACCGTGACAAAATATTGCATGGCGATGTGGCTTCATTTGGGCCATGCATTTGCAGGTTTTAAATGAGTTTTCTCCAAAACCTAACTCATTATCCTCCCTCGCCTTCGGGCTCTTGTCCATCCTCTGTGAAGAAATTCGGCCGCTCCGTCAATCTGTCACCTGCATAATGCCGCGACTGTCTATGGCTTCTCTGTCCTGGTTAGCTTACCCCATTGTACCAACGTGAAGGCTGTCTCGTGGTGCTTCTGCCCTTATGCATTACTCATGCTTCTGTTTGCTTTTGCGCTGCCTCCATTGTTTACACTTGAACCCTTGGCTATATCAGCCCTTACCATTCTTCCTCAGTTTACCCAACGAAAGTGGTTCTTCCTTCAGAGCATCGTGGTTTGAGTTGCACTTGTGAACTGTGTGTTATTTTGACAGAATAACACTATGGCTTTTTAGGGTTTATCTTGTCTGCTGAATAGCTGGTGCTCTCTGCTGTCAGTGGTTGTTAAGTAATTGTAACGCCGTTTCTTTTGCAATTTGAAGGGCAGACTCCTTGCTTGTGCTGGTCTTGTGCTGGTCGATGGATTGTTGTTTAAATTTTTCGGTTGCTAAGGTAAAAATATTTTTCATTTTCTTTTAAAGATAAAATCAATTCTTGTAAACACATTCCTTTGATTTTAATAAGTATTAACAATCGGTCATGTGATGGTTTTGCAGATACAATTTGTCTCTCAACTCTTGTCTGCACGAAGAGTACAGGGTTGCGGCGATAAGGGCCACGGTAAGCCCTGGTTTCTCCATGGCTCATCCACCTTGTGTAAACCCTTATGGGGTAATGAGGGATTGGTCGTTGCGGCATGTTAAACCCTCATGGATTTTAGTTATTTTTGGTTGTTTGTTCGCTGTTAAACATCGTTGGGTTAAGACCCTAGCTCTATTGCAGAGCTCTCCGGATTCAGCCGTGGGTGTAAATCTTGTTTTGTAAATAATACTCTGTTTATATTAATAGAACAGGCTATAAGCTTTCATGTGTAAATTCTTACTACGGCCGTGATTATTATTACAAAACTCGGTTTTTACTGTCATTACTCGTGAATTATTTTGATCGAATAGGGTTTTACCCTAAGTTATTATAAAGTTATAAAATACTATTTGCTCCACCGTTTATTGATTTACTTGTATAAAATGGATTTTATAGGGTTTAACCCTATTTGGCAATGAAGAAATAAAAATAACTCTGTTCCTTTTATCTTATAAAAATTTCTGTTAAGTTGAAAATGCACTTCTGCAAAGTTAGGGTTACTAATTATATTTATAATATGTAAAATAAGCTCGATAAAAGAGCATCATGTACTTCTGTTATTTAATTTCGGTAGAAAATGCATTTGATTTGTTTACTGTTAAAATAATACTATTATTAGGGTTTATGTAACTAGTTTATAATTTGACTTTCTTGTTATTAATAATTTGCAATTATTGATGTATAGTTTATACCCTTTTAACGATATAGGGTTTGTATGACTTTCTTTTACATTAAAATTCAGAAGTGTTAGTTCACTTACGGCTCAGACAGTATAAATATTTCTGGAATATACTTATAGTAATAAGAATACTTCTTTATACTAATAGGAATAATATTTCTATATTGCATAAATAAAGTACCTCACTACTATTATAATGACTATATTATCTCTCTGTAATTTATATAGCCTTTATATTATTATCCTTAGTTTATTTTTGTAAGTATATCGAAGATAATACTTGTTATTTGATTCTTAAATGATTTATGCTATACTACCTATGTTCTGTTGAAAATAATTTATTTTCTTAGTTATGATGTTTATTTATATATATACAACATTTTAGTTAACTCTATTCAGAGTTTATCTTGTAAGTACAAATGTAATCATTCGTTCAAACTCTATATAAAAAGAATAACAGCTCAGGAAACTTGTTCGAGCTTAGTCCTAACCAAAAAGAAAGAAAGTAAATGAAATAATTACATCATGAAAACATTCATAAAATTCTAAACTAGATTGGTTAGTTTAGTTTGACAGTAGTATCAAATCATTATATAACTATTCTTACTTTCAGTTTATTATTAAACATATCGTAGTAAAGTTATTTTAATCTGGAAGAAAGGAACTGTATGGTAAAACAGTAAATAAATCTAGTCTAAATCTACTCTCCTATTTACTCTTTACAATATACAATGACTGAAAGCAAAATACAGTATCACGAAGTAATTTTAACTAAGAACTCATACAACTGTCAATGAAATATCTTTTCTGAAAGTAAATAAAGAAACTACTACTTTGAATCTCATCATGCTATTTTTACTTAAATTTACCCCTGTGCTGGAGTACGGTCTGGTAAAACCCAGATGTGGAAAAACACAGTGGGTATTTATCTTTCATCAAAAGAATTTATTACTGATAAACTAATAACACCTACTTCACTAAACTAGTAAAACTTTTATATCATAACATTCTACCATTCATAGTTTATTAAAACATAGACAGTCAAGTGATAGAACCTGTTTCAGCTTTGGACAACAACAACAATGGGAGGCCGTTCCTCCCTACCAACTCCTGGAGAGCACTCAAACAGCGACTCCTTAGGACCCCTGAGCTTGCTCTGGTCTCCCTGGCTGGAACTAGGTGCAGCAAATTCAGATACCAGTCTTCAAACTCAGTATTAACCCAGAACTTATCAGTAAGTTCTCCCAGCTAAAAAGATGTAATAAACCAAGTTACTGCAGCAATCCTCTCAGACAACTTCCTTACTGTTTTTCCCTCTTTCCTCAATGAATTTCCTGAATAACATTCACCTGAATGAATTCTCTTTGGAAAATATCTGAGCAGCCTCAGCTCTCTTCATTGAGTACTTTTTAAAAGATTGTCTAGGTCTTTTTGGGTTAGTTGTTTCTTAATGAGCCACCTGCTCTGATCCCACTTTCTTGGGGGATCATGACCCCAAATATAGGGAAGTTGCCACCTGCAACTTGGGAAGTGTTTGAGGATGCTGCCACTTGTCTTTTGCCCTCCACCCAGTTCCATCCACCAGTTTGACCAGTAACCTCTTTTTAACAGCTCTCCCATGCTGTTGTCTCCACAATTTATTTATTAATAATAAAATATTCTGAATTACATTCCATTTCTGTTGACTCTGCTGAGTCATCAATTCCTTCTTAGCATTAAACTTAACATAATGTCTTAAGAATATAATTAAAACAATTAACATTATTTTACAAAATTGGGGTATGTGACACTCCCTAACAACTTAGCTTCAAAAATTTAATTGGACTGGTTTACATTGCAGAGTTGTGAACTCTTCACTCTTGTCAGACTGTCTGACATACTCTGATTCTGCTGAAGACAGAGTTAGTATCCAGGTTGTTTATTTGAAGCCCATGAAACAACACCTGTACCAAAATGAAATGTGCACCCAAATGTGCTCTTCCTCTCATCTATGTTGCCTCTATTGCCATTGTCAGTGTATCCAATGAGTTTAAAATTTGCTGACGTTGAATACAAATGCCAAGATATTTTGTGCCACTTACATACCTTGGAATTCTTTTACTTGCTTGCCAATGAGAGTCTTTTGATGACTCCATGAATCTTGAGATTAGACTTACTCCATACATGATGTCCGTTCTTGTCGCTGTTAAATATATAAGGCTGCCAACAAGCCTTTTAAACAGTGTAGGATCTACAGTTGATCCATCATCATCCTTGCTCAATTTTAAACTTGATATTACTCGTGTTGGGGTTGTCTTGCAATTAGACATGTTGAATATTTTTTAAACCGCACTTGCATATTTAGACTGTGATATAAATATACCACTTTCAGACTGTTGGACTTCAATGCCCAGAAGAAATTTCATAAGCCCCAAATCAGTCATTTCAAATTCACTTTCTATGACTGCTTTAAAATCTTCCATGTCAAAGTCACTAGCAAATATTAAATTATCTACATAGAGGTAGACAATTAACATCTTACCTTGCTCATTAACTGTGGTGTACATGGTCGGTTCACTTTCACTTCTGTGAAATCCATTTTCAATGAGATAGGAATCAATCCGATAGTACCAAGCTCTAGGAGCTTCCTTCAAACCATAGAGTGTCTTTTTCAATCTGTACACTTTATGTTCTTGACCTGGAAACATATACTTCCTCTTGTAGATAGCCATTAAAAAATGCCAACTTAACACCCATTTGATAGACGTGCCATTTGTTTTGTGTAGCAATGGCCAAGATTTCTCTGACTGTATCTATGCGAGCGACAGGTGCAAATGTTTCATTGAAATCCAGGGATAATTTTAGCCCAGTGGGCTATTTTTCCATATTTTTCTCCCCAAAAAGATTCGCAATTTTGCATTTTTTGAAGCCCTGTTTCACCCAATTTTGATGGGGTAAAAAATTTTCACCCTAAAAATCGCCAAATTATTATATAAATGATATAAAATCTTTAGAAATTAAAATATTTTTTAAAAAATATCGACAATCATTTTATAGTTGGCGTTTTAAGAATTGGTAATATTCGCCAACATTTATACACTTTTAAATAAGCAAGGTTCCTTAAAATCATCCTTGTTGAAATCTATGCGAGGTTGTTGTGTGAACCCTCTTGCTACCATTCTTGCTTTGTGCTTCTGCACATTCCCATTAGAATTTTGCTTAGTCTTGTAAATCCATTTGACATTGATTACATATTTATCTTTTGGTACATCTATCATCTCCCATGTTTGATTCTTTTCAATGCATTCTATTTCTTCATCCATGGCTTGTGCCCATACTTCTTCTTCTTCAACAACTTCCTCAAAAGTTAGTGGATCATATATTGGAGAAAATAATGCAAAGAGAGAGAATGAATTTGGTGTACCATCTTCATATATTTCATGCAGACTTCTTGTCTTCACCGGTTCTGTCGATGTCAACCTCGACGAAATGCTTGATGGAGTCTGCAGTCATCTTGGTGTGCTTGTCGATGTAGCTTGAGCTACAACTTATGTCGATGTTCCTTGTGATGAACCATGGCGCGGTGTCATGGGAGTTGATGGTGCTGCAACCGATTGAGTTACTTGTACTGTTTGAACCGCTTCCTTTGCCATTTCATCATGGTCAACATTCGACACAATCTTGACATTTATGTCGACAGTTCCATCCCATGAGTCATTCTCGATAAATCGAACATCTCGACTCATGATCACTTTCCTGGCGACATGATTATACAACTTGTATGCTTATGTGTCTTCAAAATAGCCAACAAATTATTTTTTGTGTCCCTCATTGTCTAGCTTCTTTCTCAGCTCATCTCAAACATGAGCATATGCAACACAACCAAATTTTTTTAAATGAGAAACATTGTTATTCATACGTGTCCATGTTTCTTGAGGAACTTTGTTCTTCACACTTTTTTTTGGACAACGATTCATGATATATACAGTAGTTGCAACTGCTTCAGCTCCATATTCATTTGACAAATGCTTGGCTACCATCATGCTGCGCGCCATCTCCATAATGATTCTGTTCTTTCTTTCAGCAACACCGTTCTGCTAAGGTGTATACCATGTAGTGAATTTCTTTTGTATGTCATGGGTCTTGCAAAAATTTAGAAATTCATTCGAAGCATATTTACCTCCTCTGTCTGTCCTTAATATTTTGATGGGGTGTCCACTCTCGTTCTCCACAAGTGCCTTGAAGTGCTGAAAAGAACTAAATGCATCGGATTTATGTTTCATAAAATATACCCATGTTTTTCTTGAGTAGTCATCAATAAAAGTAAGAAAATAATTGCAACCACCAATGGATGATGTCTACATTAAACCACAAATATCAAAGTGCACAATCTCAAGTGGTGTGCGTGCTCTATATAACTTTCTGACTATAAAAGTCTCTCTATGTTGCTTGCCAAAAATGAAGCCCTCACAAACTCTTTCTGGTTTGTCAATCAATGGAAATCATTTCACCATATTCTTTGTGTATAGTAGCTTCAACCCAACAAAATTCAGATGTCCAAATCTGAAATTCCACAACTAGGATTCATCATGAACTTCTGTTTGAACTGTAGCTTGAAAATCAGCGCTGTCATTTTCTTTCTTGTCGAAGTGCTCGACAACTTCTTTACTTTCTACCTTGAATGCAACCCCTGTATTTGTCTTTCCTTTCATGTCTAAAATTATCCTCAAGGGAAACAAGCGATTGCTTACCATTGGCACTTTTGCTATCAGACGGTTGCTTGGACGCTTGTCTTTAATAACATAGTGATCATATTCTATTTATACTCTGTAACATTTATGTATCACTTGTCCAATGATCAACAGATTATGTTTCAGACCTTTGAAATGATAGACATCGGGAATAAACTTACTCTCCCACTGTTTGGTTAGAATACCAACAATACCTTTTCCCAAAACAGTGACTTGGACATTATTTCCAAGTGTAACATCAGTTTGAACTGAATTGTCTATATTGGAAAACAAATTTAAATTACACTGTCATATGATTGTTGCAGTCTCAATCTAAATACCATATGTCATGTGGACTTTCTTGGACAACATTGCATTCAGTAGCAGATGTTAATGACGTTAACATTGCACTTGACGGAGTGCTGGTGTTGGTCGATTGGTTCTGGCTTTGCTTTCCTTAGTCATAATGCTTCTTCTTGCATTCATATGCATAATAACCAAATGTCTTACAATAATGACATTGAGTTTTTTATTTATCAAACCTCTGACCACTTGGCTCACTTGGGTTCTGATTCTGTCATCTACCAGTGACATCTGTAGGACTGATGTTGCATACTCCTTGAGAAATTTCTTCCTCTACCTCTAGAATTGTTTTTCCTCCTGCCTCTACCACGACTTATAGATGACTGTGTTGCAAATGCACCTTCCAATGATGTGTTTGTTATGTTGATTCTATGTTTATGATTGATGAGTGAGGCTTGCAACTCATCAATGGTAAACACTGTCATGTCTTTGTTTTCTTCCAAGGTCAAAACCAATGATTCAAATCTTGGGGGAAGACTTTTGAGAATTTTTTCAACCACCATTTGGTCTGCTATGGTTTCTCCATGAGATTTAAGTTGATTTATTGAAAACCAACAACTCCAGTGTAGAATGAGTCTACCGACTCTCGATCTTTCATTGACAGAGATTCAAAATCTCTTCTAAGGATCTGCAACTAGGAAGTATTTACCTTGTCCAGACCTTGATAGGTGATCCCCAATGTGTCACATGTTTGCTTTGCAGTAATTGTTGTTCCTACTCTTAGGAGTATGCTTTCATGCATGGATTGGTGTATGAAGAATAGGGATTTTCCATCTTTCTTCCTCTGTTCCCTTAGGACATCTTTCTCACCTTGTGGGAGATTATTATATGCTCTGTGATCTGCTGGTTCTATATAACCATTCTGAACTATATCCCAAACATATTGATCTCTGAACAAAGCTTTCATTGTTAGAGCCCAATATTCATATTTGAACCAAAAGTGGAAGCCATTTTTTATTTTATTTTATTTTCCTTAGAAAAATTACTTTTCCCTTTTAAAGACAATATTTCTTTCCTAAACCTTGCTCTCATACTAGTTAGCAAAAAAAGAGACAATTTCAAGTCGACTTCCTTTTTGTTTTTACTTGTTGGGTAAAACTTGTCTAACTCCAATGAGACAGGTCTACCAAAATATTTCTACAAGTTTTTAAAGACTAAATTTGGTGGGACTTTTCGAGCGAACTCTTTTTACCTCTTTTACCTCGACAAGTTCTTACTTGTGGGTTTTACCTACTCACCACTTCACTTTGAGAGGTTTGCTTCTATTGGTTTAGGCACTTACTCACAGGTTTACTTGGACGGGTTTACTTAGACTCAACCACTTTTAGTCCAATTTCATAAATGAAGTTTCTTAGTCTAAAGACTTATGAAATCAATAATATTTTTCACCAACTAGTAACATGAAGTAAAATTGGACACAACAACAATTGGACAGAATTACAAAATCATATAACCAAACATTTTAGGAAGACTTAGAGTCAACCTTGGTGGCTGGGTGAAATGTTTATGGATTCTTTGATCTTTCACTCAAAACATAACATAAAACTATTTGCCTTAAATGCAAAATTGAAAATTTACAAGAGATCTTCTTCACTCTCTCGTTCTCTCATAATTCTCTCTACTTTGTCTATTATGTCCAACTTAATTTACAATCTTCTTCTATTTATAGGCAAACTAAAATTGATTAGGCTCTAGACATTTTCAAACAAAGAGAAGCTTGAGCTTTGACACTATCCTCTTCACTTTGTCGTTCTCTCAGAATTCTCTCTACTTTGTCTATTATGTCTAATTAATTTAGAATGCAAACTAAAATTGATTCTTCTAAAGATCCACTGAAGACTATAATAACTATCTAATTAATTCCACTGGTTTACATTAGAGAGTGGTGAACTCTTCTCTTGTCACACTCTCCGACAAGATCTGAACTGACATCAAATACGAAACTGCCATTAATTAATATATGCCATAAATTCGAGTCACATCATACTGAAAATCTTTCGAAAATATATATGTTTCAATAGATAAACATAGTTTCCTGTAACTTTTCGGTCACTTTCTGGTAAAAATAATCTCTGTACAGTGACATGACACCCAAAACTAAATCATAGCAACAGTTATGCCTTTACAGTGACCTAAATCATAGCGAATGTAGATGTTTAACCATGTAAGTCAACAACAAATATAAGAGTAAATAAAAAAGTCAATCTCTCCGTGGATCGTAATCCAGATTTCAAATGTATCATTAAGATATACAAACTACTAAAGCTTCCACAGTTTGCTGGTTCTAATCATATCATAAATATTCTTCGTGGCGATCTTTCTCTCATCTGCCCTCAGAAAGATCTCACAATGAACTTGAGCTTGTGGCTCATGAGGAGGGACTGGCGTAACCTCAGAATTTTAAAGCATGTGCGAGACTAAAAGCAGATTATTCACTGGTTCCATTTATTAGAAAATCTATGGAGGAAGAGATTGGAGATGGGGAAGATTCAACGGCACAACCCTCGGAGATTATGCCAGTGAAACAAGAGAACATTTCCATGTGAGGGCACTTCCAGTCCTTCACACTTACATCAGGAATCCCAGAAAAACTGTTAGTAAATGAATGTGCTTCTAACATAGTGCTCCATTCTTCATCAAAGGACTGGACATCACTTAAATGGTTTTCAAACATAGTCCTCCATTCTTCATCAAAGGATTGGACATCACTTAAATGGTTTTCAATATTTACAGCGACTTGATTTGCTCTGACAAAATCCATACCAGAAGCAAAGTCTTTCTCTGTCATTTTATCTTGGATCCTATCACGTTTATTTAGCCTAATTGCAACTTTCTTCTTCAAATGAGTATTCCAGTAGTTCTTTATTTCATTATCAGTTCGACCTGGCAGTCTTCCTGCTATAAGTGACCATCTGTACACATTACTAAGTTGTTAGCTCCTTGTCAGTCAGAATTCAAGTTTGAAACCTTTTTCTAAAATGCCTAAAAGACAGATACAATTCTAATTGTAATTAAGGAATTGATCGTTTTGTGTAATAATTGTAGAAGGAACATAAGATTTAAAATTCAGACCTAGAATCATTAATTTGATCCTCACGTACCGATTGCCAAGAAGGCGATGGAGTCTAAATATAAGCTCCTCCTCGTCGGTAGAAATATTTCCTCGTTTTATATTTGGACAAAGATAGTTCATCCAACGTAGTCTACAACTCTTTGCAGAGCGATTGAGCCCTGCAAATCAAGTTCCATATCATTTTTCAATCCTAGCTTGATAATTGCTAAAATTTTGACAGCAAGATATATTAAAACCAGAAATCTGCATGGGTGGGTGAGAATCGAACCTGCTTTGAGAGGAATCGAACTCCATCTTCCCTCTAGTCCATGAATGTTAATGTACTCCCTCAGAATCAGATCTTCTGCAGTAGTCCAAGGCCTGCGGTTGAGGCCGTCTTCTTTTGAACAGCGAGAAGGTCTACCCATCTGCCAAAGTATTAGCGGTTCTCTGCAATCAATCTTATTTCCAACGTGGTAGGTGGTTAGAATATAAATACCAAGCTACTACCATAAAAATACATAAGTCATGTATCAAATGTTGGCTACTTTTTAAGGATGAAATGAGCACCATGTGCCAACTATGAACATAGAATGATAGAAGGATGTAATTGATGTGGCGTACAAGTCTCTTTGGTGATTAAAACTAGCTAATTATGTAACAAATATTATAATTATACAGGCATCACGCATGGCCACGTATACATTATTACATGTGAATGCATTGGTATGTGACTATGTGCGGTGATTGTAGATGTCTACTATCACTGTTGAGAAATGTATGGTTTAGGAGGAATCAAATTCAGAATGATTCTAGTAAATTTCGGGGGAATCAATTTCAGAATGATTCTATTCCATTAATTTTGGGGAGAGATGGCATAGGGTACACGCAGGGTTGGAATTTTAAATCCAATCTAGCTGTCAAATTAAACAATTTTCTAAAACCAATGTAATAAATCAAATATTATCCTCAGATCCATACAATATTGCCTTCATATCTCCAATTCTAAACCTATTTAAATATATTGGCAGAAAAAAATCGATTGGATTTCAACGAGAAAATAAATTCACTTTTGGTACACTCGTCCCATCTCTGAAATATCGTGTCATGTCCCATTCAATGTCAAAGGCACTGATATTCTGGAACAGAACCTCCAAATTTCATTAATGTTGAAAACAAGAAGCGTCCTTCACTGTGTTTTCCAACCATCCAATAATTCGAGCAGGACTGAGCAGTTCAGGACTGAGCAGTTCTGAAATTGCAGGATGGCGCATAAACACTGAACAGTATATTTGTCATATTTTTATGCATGAAGACTAGGGTTGGAATTTCAAATTTCGTACACTCGTCAAAATTGCAAGTAACAATCAAAATCTGAAACATTTTCTGTATTCTAAGCCAGATTTTGACGGTCTCCAAAAAATCTTAACTGTATTTGACGGGTAAATTGGCCCACGACGGGCATTTACCCGTCAAATTGATGAAGTTTATGAAGCAAGGACGAATGGATACATCACACTGATTGCGTTGAAGGTGTAAGGAATAAATACATGAATGGCGTGGCGAATCGCGATGCTTTTGTTTAACTAAAACGTTGGCATTTAGTTCCTAGAAACAGGAGTCCAAGCAGCCATGGATCGGAAATTTCATGGTTCTAAATCCATACTTTCAATGTTAGCACTGACTATTGTACTGTGTTCTGTTGTTCCTTCGCTTTCTGCTTGCATCTATGCTCTGAAATTTGGGAGCGCCCTATATACTGGACAGACTTTATCTCGGGAGGGGAGCCTGTCCAGTGCACACCGTCGGATTTCTCATCCAACGGTGTGCATTGGACAGGCTCCCCTCCCGAGGGAAAGTCTGTCCAGTATATAGCCATCGCCCTGAAATTTGTGTTTGTGTTACTCTTTATGCGTCTACGGCCATGGGTTGAAGTTCGATACCGGTTTACCATTGGGTTCCTCCTGAGTTTTGGGATATTGGGCCTACTAGCATGGCAGGAGTTGTGCGTAACAAGTAAATCATAGTCGCGTCATGTGATACTATCTACACAGTCTGAAAATTTGTTTAAGTCCACCATAAATTTATATTTTATGTTTTTAAGACGGTGCCATTTTGATTTTTTTTGGGCATATTTTGAAAATTCATAGCCGAAAACTAGTAAAAACTAACTTCCCCTTGTCAGACAACTCTATTTTTAATGCCCATTGTTTAAATTTGACAAAGTAAGCAAAATATTTCTTAGAGGAGTAAAATTTGTTTAACTTGTTGCTCGAAGACCAAAAAGTATCATAAGTTGTATTTATGTACTAAACCATTTTAATCTAATCTCTCATAAGGCATTGAATTGTTACACAATGTGAAGTGCATGTGCATATTTTTTTTCGTGTATGATTTTTCACATTGAACTATGGTTTTATAGTTGTGTTGATAAGGAAAATGGTTGTGTAGATATGAGAGAATCTCTAGAATATAAGGGTCCATGTGCGTACTTTTTTGGTGTATGATTTTTGATATTGAACTATGGTTTTATGGTTTTATAGTTGTGTTGATAAGGAAAATTGTTTTGTGTAATTGTGAGAGAATCTCTAGAATATAAGGCCCAATTAAATCTCACCTTCTTTGGAATAGATGCATGTGAATGCTTATGTAACTTGTTATGGAATATTTTCCTAAATGCAACATGCAAATTTATATTGAATACAATATTTTATTTATTATAAATGTTTTATATATTTAATAGCTTAGAGGATTAGAAATAGAATCCATATATTTTAAGCATTATTTTCAACAAATATTTATTGATTTGTTGATGTGAAAATATATGTAAGTGATCATTAATTAATAATTAAGAAGACTCTATAATCAAATAATGAATGATTTAATTATGTTGACATAAAATTGATATTGGTTTTTTTATGCATGGGCAAGAACCAAGAACAAAAAAGAATACCACGATATAACATTATTTATAGTAAACAATTCAGGAACATAATAGGTCGACATTGAACAAATAAGTGTAACGCATAAAGGTTAGGGTCCCAAAACTCCTTCCTTATGACACTAGATAAAATTCATTACTTCCTAGCTCTATTTCCATACAATCCTTGCGGAATTACCTATCGTGGCATGAGAAAAACATAGAAGCAAAACCCAACTACCCAAAATCTAGATACATAAACTTCCACTATGGATCTCTCTATCTATGTCTTCAACTACTCTGCTTCTAGTCTTCTTCACTTCTCTTGTTGAACTATCTATATCTTCTCTTCTTCCACTTATCTTCAACTTCCTTTTATAATTGTTACGCCGGTATGAAATGGTTGCATCCATTAGCATAGTTCTACATCTCCCCCTTAAGCTTTCTTCTATGGTCCTTTCCTCTTCTACCTTTTGTGTCCTTCTCCAAAAACAAAGGAGCCAATAAGCCCTTACCACAAGGATTGACTCGCCCTCGAGTCAAATTTGTTACATTGATGATCTTGCACATCTTCTATTACTGGATCTTCAAACAAAGGAGCCAATTTCGGTACTGAATATCATCAATGTACCTCTTCTGGTATGGAACAACATTGGTATGTCATCTCTATATCTAGAAATCTGAAGAAAATAACTGTGTGTTGAAGCAAAGAAGAATTCCTACAAAAAAGGATAAGTCTCGATGGACATAAAGACAAGAAGATCCTAGCTCCTAACTAAATCACTCGTGATGGAAGTAGTGGCCTCTTGCAAAAATATTTAGTAGAAACATAGGGCTTCATATGTGTGCCATTCATTCACCCTATATGTAGAATACCATCAAGTTGCGCAAGCTATACAGTTCTAGAATCCTTGATTTCTATGAAAATGAATGGTCCAACCAATGCATCTCTAGCTTTCTTGGATGTTGCATGAATTTGTTCTCATGGAGGAGCACTTTATCGTCTTTGGGAAATTGTTTCTACTTAATGTGTGTATGTATCTATTGTGCCCATGCGGAATAATCATCTTGGGCCTTTCGTGCGGGTGAAAAAAAGTGTGATCTCTTCAAGATGGTCTAGAATGGCTTCCACTCTAACTAATCTTGCATCTCATAGTTGGTCATCCATAGGTCTGTTATCTTCACCACACTCCAACAAATCCTGGAATTAGCATCCCATTTAGCATCCCTTTTTAGTTGAAAGGGACTCATCATGTACAAAATGTAAAACATCTAAAAAAATGTATTTTTTGCTTCCTAGATAGCATCCTTCCTTACGTCCAAAATAGCATCCATTTTTTTGCTAACAATGTTGAGGTTTGCTTCCTAAATAATGTCTTCTTTTACTTCATAAAGATCATCAGCTTTTGCTTCCTAAATAACATCCCCATTAGTGCAATATTTGCATCCTTAATAGGGCCATGTTAGCATCTATATCCATGCTATATTTGCATCCAAATTAGCATCCAATATTCCATCCATATGTGCTACCACTTTAGCATCCCATTTTGCACCATGTTTTACTTTCGAACATGAGCCATTTTTTGCTTCCAAATTTGCACCAATTTTTGCTTAGTTTTTTGCATCATGTCTTGCTACTAAAATGACACCGAATATTTATTCTATTATTGCACCATATTTTTCTTCCTATGTTGCGCCATGTTTTAAAGTAACGTCTTATTTTGTTACCATATCAATGCCATGTTTCGCTTCATCATTAGCACTAAGCATTGCATCCTTTTAAATTCCTAGTTTTTCATCTCTAATTATGTCCACATTGGCATCATGATTTGGCACCACTTTAGAGCCCAATTTATCATCCATTGTTACTCCTACACTAGCGCCCCATTTTGCTTCCCGTTTAGCTCCTTGGATTTCTTCTTATTTTGCTTCCTCGTGAATGCCTCATTTAGCTTGTCATTTAGCATCCAATTCAACTTCTTTGTTTGTCACTAGTTTAGCTTCTAGTTTGTCTTCTACTTTAGTGTCCAAAATAGCATCAAAATTGACTTCCAACTTGTTGCCAAGTCTTGCATTCAATGTTTCTTCCAGATCCATGACATAGTAGGCTTCATTTTTAGCTCCTAGTTTCGCTTCCTATTTTGTTTCCTTATTAGCCCCACATTAGGCTTGTTATTTAACACCTACAACCATATCCAATTGTTTATATCAATTTATTATAATTATTCATTAATTTTAATAGCTCTCATATATAATTTACTTCACTATGGTTCTTATACAACATAATGAAACATTGAAATTGATTGTAGATATCATTATTGAAATTAATTGCACAACATTTATGAAAAAAATTAACACAAGCAAACAACATTTATTCAAAGTAGTATTATCATCATATATATTAATTTTCCATGAAAATATTATCAACAACTTTCAATATATATAAATTTACAATATAATAATAATAAGAATGATAACATCACCATTATCTTTCATCAAAAGAAGTGAAATTATAAAACATCATCATCATCACATAAATAACCTATTATATATGCCATATTAAGGTTAAAAAAACAAGTGAACGATAATAGTAAAAATACCAATATCACAAGAAATATTCTTTTTGATATCCATACGTAGAAAAGTCAAAATAATCAACATTAATCAAAGTTTATATGTCAACATGAATCAACCATACAAATCAAAATGACCCAGAATGTAATATGAACTTGGATCAACAAAAAAATAATAATATGTTTCTAGTAGCATGGAAACAAAAAACATCAACAATCTCAATAGTAGCATCAATGGCTACCATCATCATCATCATCCTCATCTATCCTAGCATCATATCCATCAACAGTTTCATCTCATCCATCTACATCATTATCAACAATACCTTTCTATGGTACATTGGTAACAACGTGGTGACAACATAATCAAGATCTTCATCTAAGCAGTCATCTTCATCAATTTAAAGCATTTGTAGTAATTTCATTACATAACGCATATTTTGTGTTATATTGCAAATATTAGTGTGATAATTTATGCATTCTCATGAGTTTTCCAACAATGAATATAAACATAATTTCATTAAGAGATAGTTACCACACATATCAAGTGTATCCACAACCTTGCACACACTCACGCATACACACACATGTACACCATAAATTTTCATATCACAATAGAACAAGACATAGAGGCAACGACAAAATAGACATCCCAGTTATTGTTAGAAAAACAAGATGGTAGAACAATAGCATAAAACAAGATGCAAATTTAAAACACAAAAACATAATAAAATTGAGACACCAATATAATTTGTTTCACCCAAGATGGGCTATTTCCACACTAAATTTCGAGTCCTTTCTATTAGACCGTCCAACAAAATGAAGGGATATAACTTGCAGCAGATCCACTGCAACTTCATCTTCGCTCTTTCTCACAGTCTCATTTTTTCACAATACAATACACATTCATAATACAATTCCTCATAAAAGAGGATTTCCTTCTAGGGATAAAAACTCTAACATATTTTCTACCACTAGATCGGAGATCTAATGAACTGCTTAGATTGACTATGAAATTACAACATTTTACAAGACAATTATCACCACATTTTAGTGGCAAAAAATAGAACAAAAAACATGGTGCTCCTATAGTTCGATCGAGAATCCGTACAAGACAAAAATAATAATTAGGCTCCACACCCAACAATTATTATATAAAAAGTGAAGAAAAATATGACATCACATATACTATTCGCTTTGAACAAACTTTTTTCCTAAACTTGTTATAACATTAAATCTATATATAACATGTTATTAAATCTATATCTTTAAGAACATATTAACCATGGTTTTCATCTCTCAATCAAGCTAATGAATCGTTTACAATGTAATCTAAAAATAAATTTAATATAAAATGCTTGATAATATCCCCTCATAAACAAGACAAAAAGAATATTATCATAGATATAGTTTTTACCATATTAATCATATCATTGGTATAACAACCACGAAGCTTTCAAAGCTTCATTGGAATCATTTTATCCAAGTAGCTATAGTGTTAAAGAAATGTAACTGCGGAATATATTCTATTTTGTATTATTATTGTTATTACCCCTTCCATAGATGTTGTTCCTCCGATTAGGGATGTCATTGATGTAATTGGTCATGCAAAGTCTTCAAGTAAAACCTCTATTGTAAGTCGGGTCCGTAGTACCCACAAACGTATTATTAAAATGTATTTTTGAGTCTTTCAAGGAAATTTGGCCCTGGAAGCAAGGAGAAGTCGACCCAGTTGGGTTACTAGGCCTCTCAGCTGATCAATATAAATAGGAGAGGCTCCTCCCTCATTTGGACTAGCAATATAACTCAATAGTTGTGCTAAATAGAGAAAGAGTAGTCTATTATGGGAGAGAGGAGGCAGTATAGTATTATTCTTGGGGTCTTATAAAAATGTTTTAGATCTTGTATAACCATTGAAATATTAACATGGTATTAGATCCACCCTAAAAGAAGACTTTGTGTAGTTGAAACATTGCTACAACTACTAGGGATTATGAACCATAAATGTTAACCAAAGTACATTCTATTCCCAATGCCACTAAGAATAAATAAACCTCATGTTATATTTTTATCATTTAAGCAATATGATCTAGGATCTTATCTGAGAGAATAACATGCACAGAAAAAATCACAAGAGACAAGAGACACAAAGATTTTCCTCGGGGAAACCATAAAGGAGAAAACTCCGCAACTTCCTCAGAGATAGAATGAGAACCAATGGTAGCAGTAAAACCCAAAGATAGAAAAGATGATCTCCAACAGCTATTCTCTCTCTCTCACTTGAGAGAGCTTCTCCTCTCTCACTCATGCGCCCTAGTGAGTGAGTGTGTGTCTCTGTGTATAAATGAGGAGATCATCACTTCTATTTATATTCTTCTGTTCACTTAATGTCCACTCCAACAAGTCGGCCTTACTTGATAATTACTTACCAGGGATGAATTCTCTAGGAGAGTCTAATAACCCTAGTGCCCCACAACTGTGGGGAATTTTCCCTTCGATCAACAAGGAGGGTTAACCTTAACTCAATTGTGGGGACTATTTTCTTGACTTACAATGGAGGGTTAACCTCAATGACTTTACATGACTTTTTTACATTACAAACACTTCCTGATAGGAACATCAGGGTACAATACATAAGATATACAAATGAATACATTCTAAAGTTACAATTACATCATCACTCCCTCTTAACTAGGAAGGTATTCTATCGACACAATTTATCAGGACAAGTCTTGTTCTTTGTATCATCTAGATCATCATCAAGTCATCTTCATCTTCAAGTCGTCTTCATATTCAAGTCATCCTCATCAAGTCATCGTCATCAAGTCTGAATCATCACTGGATCTGGATCATCACTGGATCATCATCAAGTCTAGATCATCACTTGATCTGGAGCATCATTGGATCATCATCAAGTCTAGATCATCACTGGATCATCACTTGATCTGGATCATCACTGGATCATCATCAAGTCTAGATCATCACTTGATCTGGATCATCACTGGATCATCACTTGATCTAGATCATCACTGGTGCTATCTCAATTATACTCGTCACAGGAAGTTCTATAGAGCCATCCCTTTTTCATGCTGGTTGTAGGCCTAGCCTTCATGTAGGTCTTCATCGTCTTCAACACTTATATCTGACCATGGAATGAACCATGTCAGAAAGGCTTGCCCAGCACTTACATCTGACCATGGGACGAACACATCCAAGAACCATGTCAGAAAGGAACGCCCAACACTCACATCTGACCATTGGAGGAACACATCCAAAACCCATTTCAGAAAGGCCTAGCACTCACATCCAACCTCATCTTGTTAGAAAGGCTCTGCACTTACATCTGACCTCATCTTGTCAGAAAGGCTCTGCACTTACATTTGACCTCATCTTGTTAGAAAGGCTCTACACTTACATCCGAACTCATCTTGTCAGAAAGGATTTGCACTTAGATTTGACCTCATCTTATCAGAAAGGCTCTACACTTACATCTGATCATGTGGGAACACATCCCACAATCACATCAAAATGTCTCTGCACTTATATTTGATCATGTGGGAACACATCCCTCAATCACATCAGAATGGATCTGTACTAATCATGTGGGAACACATCCCACAATCACATCAGAATATCTCTGCACTTACATTTGATCATGTGGGAACACATCCCTCAATCACATCAGAATGGATATGAACTAATCATGTGGGAACACATCCCATAATCACATTAGAATATCTCGACACTGATCATGTGGTAACACAACCCACAATCACATTAGAGCATCTCTGCACTTACATCTGATCATGTGAAGCTCAGCCTTCCACCATGTTAGAAAGGCACACGAAATCATCACTTCCCCTTAGAAGGAACCTCGATCTAGAGAACACCAAGCTTCTCTCTGAAGTACTTAAACTTCACTCTGGCCATTTCTAGCATAGAATCACATTAGGGCTGATTGTGTCCAAGGATGACCTGTGAGCTTCGCCAGGACCGATTACATCCGAGGACAACCTACAGGACCATTTATGTCTGAGAAACCTATGAACTTCGCCATAATTTATGCTCAGAAAACCTATCTCACTAGCTATTCTATAACTCTCTCTTTCGAGAGTTCTCGATCTGGATCACAAACTGGAGCTTCACTGCTCCTCTTTGCATCATACAAAATTGCAAGTCAGATCAATCAAATCAAATGGTAGTTTTCAAAAGAAATATACTACCTCCCAAATAGCAATTGGCAACATCTTTTTCCTTGGCTGTACTTAGTGCCATCTAGGACTCCATCCTACCAAACCAAGAGATCACACTTGATCTCATACTGAAGTAGCACCTTGAATTTTTCTTCCTATCGATGGCACTGCCTGCCCAATACAAATCCACATAATCCTCTAGGTTAATCTTCTGATTCGCTTCATACTTGAGCCCATACTCAACTGTAGCCTTCATGTACCTCACTACATGCTTTGCAACCATTAGGTGAACATATCTCGATGTGTTCACAACAAAGAAAATAGCTGGTCTCATATTTGTCAAGTACATCAAGGAACAAATCATCTGACGATACATCATGGCATAAACTAACTCTGATGAAGCAACATGCAATAGCTTCAGGTTTGATGGCATAGGTGTGGTCATGGACTTGCATTTCATCATCCTTAGCCTCTTTAGGATCTCTACTGCACACTTCCCTTGTCCCAGTGAGATTCCATATGTACTCTGCCACACCTCCATTCCTAGAAAGCAGTGCATCATATCCAAGTCCTTCATCTCAAACTCAGCAGCAAGTCTCCTTCTTACAACTTTAATGAGTTCCTCTTTTCTGTCAGGAACAAGTCATTAACATATAGCAGGAGCATCATTGGTCTTTCTCCTTCAACCTTGAAGTAAAGGTTGGAATCCACTTTACTCTTAGTAAATCCCAGAGCCATCAGTAAGTTGTCCATCCTGTCATACCATGTCAAGCCTTAGGATCTTCTGCAGTCACTCCCTTTGAAGCGAAGCATCATACACCCTCTATCTTTTGTACTCTATGTATTGAAACATTTTGTACTGGAGTGACAAGTAGCTTCCTTTGTTACTAATATTCTATGTATCCATCTAGGGTCACTGGATACCAAGGTCCTTTATCTTGAGCCATTTTCAAAAATTTCTTCTGGCACCCATTTGTGAGCTGGTTATCCTCTATAGTCTTTTATCTTCAACCTTATAGCGACAGTTAAGATCTTCATTAAGATCCTCATATATGTGTTATCCCATGGGTGTCTTCTGAGCTCATACAAGGCCTTCTTTAGATTGCACACATGTGTCTTCCCTTCATGTGCCTCAATTCCCACTGGATATAAATGTCTCTTCATAGTCTATGCATTCCTTCTATGAGAAGCCTCGTGCTACGAATCCTTCCTTGTATCCCACGATGTTGCCATCTAATGCATGCTGGATCATGTAGATCCATATGGAATACATTACAGAATTCCCTTCCAGTCTCCGACATCGCATTCTAGTCATTATTCTTCATTTTGGATTATTAGAGTGAATCTTGAACTGTCGTCACTTGTTCTTCAAAACAAGTCTTATCCTTCTTTTATTGTAGACGATTGTATGCGATCTTTCCTACAAGTCAAATGCACCAGTTGTGTGATTAGAAACATTTCATAATGCATATTCATAATGGTAAATTCTTATGCATAAAGATATAATCATGCAACTATTTTATCCAATACAACATTCATCCATATCTCATGGAAAATTTCTAGATGCCTTCCATATCTACTAGGACAACATTGATATTGTGCACTAATCCAGTATGTCAGCAAAGAGGTTTCATTCTAGATAAGTAGCAATGGAGAGTTGTATAGCACCATGAGCTACTTACCCATCACATGCATATTAGTAGTATACTGTCATTAATCCAAACATTCTATCATGCATAATACATCAACTTAATATAAAGAAATGCATAAGAAAATAATATCATGAAATGGCAATTGAATACTTATCTTTATTTGTTTCATGGGTAGACTCCTTTCAGTTTCATCATCTTCTTCATTCATCATTTCTTATCCAAATGCTTAAGATGGATAAGAGGTTCTTCAAGAATTGGTTCTTCATATTCCTCATTGCTTGAGGGATATTCTTTAAATCGTGAGCTCTTTATCTTCAGTTGCTCCCATCTTCTCTTCTCTTATTATGAGTCGAGCTTCTTCTTGTGTGTGCTCTTCCCAGAGTCTGCTAAAAGTAATCACTTTCTTCTGGCACACATTCATTGAATGAATGGATCCCATGATCCTAGGAGGCTATTCAAGGTGGTTATCACAATTTCTACATTCTCTACCTCTTCATCCACTGCGTCAAGTTGTTCTTTGATTTGAGAGACCCTTGTAAAGTATGAATGTATGGTCTCTGCATTCTGGATCTTCACATTCTTCAACTGGTTTCTTAAAGTCATCTTCCGATTTATGTTCTTCCCTTCAAATAGCTTGGTCAAGGAATCAAACATCTCTTTTGATATATTTAGGGAAGACACTTGTGGTATAAGGTGATCTGTGATTGAATCAACAATGATCTTCCTGGCCTTGACCAAGTTCTTCTTATGTAAGGCTTTTAGCCTCATCTCCCTTTGGAACTGGAACCTCTCTACTTATGTAGGTGTTCAATTTATTTCCTTCAAGAACTAGTGAGATCCTATACTTCCATTCTTGGAAGATGTTAGCCTCACCAAGCTTGTCATCAAGCTGGTGTGATTAGTCATTTTGAAATGAGAACCTCAACTGTAAATAACAAAAGATTAGGTCTTACCAATTTGAGGTGTCCGTCCTGGTTTCGGAGGTAGCTGATCTAGGGTTTGTCAGAGAAACCCTAATTTTCAAAACTTGGAATATTTAAGATATGATTGTATAGAAATATACTTCTTCAAGGAAAGCTATCCAATGTACTCCTTTTCTGAAAACAGTGGAGGGAAGCTCATGGAACAGGAAGCCCTAGTTTTCTGAGTTCTTGTGCAGAAATTCCTGATACTATTTCTGCGATATTTCTGAAATTACTACTCCTCTATGTCTGAAATTTCATACTAAGGTAATTTCTTCTATCCTATTTCCAACACCATAGGTTTGAACAGAATTGATTTCATCTTTTGGGACTTATGAGTGTTTTCCCAAGGTGACTTATTTTAGGACTGTTTAGCATAGAGAACCTGTATGAACTTCCATGTGTCCCTGTTTCATCATTAGGGTCTGAAACTATGACCACATAAATTACAGTCTGTGCCCTTTCTAGAAAATCTTAATAAATTTCATTTGGACCTTTGTGGCCCGAGATACAGGAATTCTCTCTACATGTCCTGTTTAGGGATAAATCCTAGGAGAGGATGAAACCCTAAATTGGAGGAATCATATCTGCTATAATATAGCGAATCGGAGTCTGAAAATTTTACATAGGGTACATCAGCAATTTATATTCGGCCTATGAAAGTTTCAGCTCTTGATACTTCTCCAATCTCAAGATACAACGAATGTACCAAAACTAACAGTTTCAGTATTTTAGGGTTTTTCAGGCCCGAGGTCAAATTAGGGTTTGACTTTCCTGTAGTTTCACCCAACCAAAAATATCGACCCAGGTCTCTAAAATTCTATTTTTATGTGGAGAGTAATCATATGTTGGGCTCACTCAAAAATTACTCTTCTATAAAAATCCCTAACTTCCCGCAGCAAAAATTGAAAATGCCTGGAATCAAATTCTGCTTCGATAGAAAGATGCACCCTTCAATGGAGAGTTAGCTTAACATCCTTTTGCTGATGGATTGTGGAGAGAGACCCAAAAAGTAAGAAGCCCTAGCTTCTGTATCTGCACAATGTCTTGTTCTCAGGTTAGCTTTGATACCATGTTATATTTTTATCATTTAAGCAATATGATCTAGGATCTTATCTGAGAGAATAACATGCACAACAAAAATCACAAGAGACAAGAGACACAAAGATTTTCCTCGAGGAAACAATAAAGGAGAAAATCCCTCAACTTCCTCATAGATAGAATGAGCACCAATGGTAGTAGTGAAACCCAAAGATAGAGAAGATGATCTCCAATAGCTGTTCTCTCTCTCTCACTTGAGAGAGATTCTCCTCTCTCACTCATGTGCTCCAGTGAGTGAGTGTGTGTCTGTGTGTATAAATGAGGAGAGCCTCATTTCTATTTATATTCTTTTGTTCACTTAATTTCCACTCCAATAAGTCGGCCCCATTTAACATTTACTTACCAGGGATGAATTCTCTAGGAGAGTCTAATAACCCTAATGCCCCACAACTGTGGGGACTTTGCCCTCCGATCAACAAGGAGGGTTAACCTTAAATCAATTGTGGGGACTATTGCTCCCAACTTACAATGGAGGGTTAACCTCAATGAATTTACATGAATTGTTTACATTACAGATACTTCCTGATAGGAACATCGGGGTACAATACATGAGATATACAAATGAATACATTTTGATGTTACAAATACATCAACACCTCAAGACAAGAAAAAAAGAGGAATATGCATTAGGAATCGTAAAGGCATTGGATATCCACCTAGTGATAAGGCCACCAGACCTTCCTTTAACATAACAAGAGATAAAGGAACAAGTAGGTAAAATAATTTCCAAGGCCTTAATCCCACTTTCCCCAACAATCATAGATTTTTGGATGAAAAAATGATCCGATAAGTGAGTCTCAACAAGTATTTTAAGGGCTTGACTTTTTCTAGGGTCACTTAATCCCCTGCTATTGTACAAAAGTGCAATCATAAGGTAACTGTATAAAACAAATTTCTTTCTCTAAGAGGCCCCACTGACGAAATAATATTCCCATATAGACTATATATAGCAACCATATCGTAAGAAATATATTTTATAATTCCTACAACTTCATAAGACCAAACTAAGGGTCTTATGATAGAGCCCCTTTAACACCTTCATATGTAAAAGGGAAGTATTTCCTTAAATTATAACACTGCATTGAAAATCCATTCAAGGAAAAACCTATATTCCTTAAAGAAGAAGGAAAATTCTTTCCAACAACCTAATAAGATAGTAATAAACATGATTTATCAATTGGTCTAGAGGGAGGTAATTCAATAAATGTCTCATAGGATGAAATTATTCCCTTGTCAATTACTTTTAAAGATGTCTTCAAATATCTTTTCAATTTACTATTAGAGAAAACTTGTTGAGTAGAAAGATGGTCAAATTGATTAGGATGAGATAAAATAATTATAACCCTCATTATCGTGTGAAGTTACAGATAGAGGAAAAAAGTATAAGTCATCGATAGGAAGAATCTGATGATTGTCAGGAAGAGACATGTCTTTAATAGGAGATGAATTGCTTGAAGGAGCCATGATTTTGAAACCCTATGAAAGTTGTAAAGAACAAATAGGATGTGATAAGGTTACAATAGGTACATTAAGTTACAACAACCCTTGAGAAAACTTTTCTAAAATACAAGGATCATCCATCAAAGAACCTACTATTGAGGAAACACGCAACATGAAATCCTTAAAATAATTTCCCATAAGAAACAGCTCGAGGGTAACAACCTCCCTAGTCTCGTATGGGACAAAAAAATTTAGAATATGTGATGTACCAAAAAACCCCATCCCCAATCTGGCCCTCCTTCAACAAATCAACATGAAATTTATCTAGAGTTATGTTAGCCCCCAAATCCATATATATTATACCCTACTCAACTAAATATGATGGCACAAAAGGAATCCCATGGTCAATATCACTAGATCCCTTATCAATTTAAGTATCCCTTCCATCATCAACACATAAAAAACATATACAAGGAAATGTAACAATTGAATAAGTAATAAATCCATCACGATCATAAGAAAATAGTGAAAGGTCCTAACCAATTCCTTGAAAAACATTCTTCAAGCTACAATCATGAATTCCATTGGAAAGAATTTCATTCTTGTATGGGATTGAAAAGAATTGCTAAGGGGGAGAACATTTATTGTTACCTAATATAATATTGGATATAGGAGGATGTATAGGAGGCCATGAACCTACAAAAGGTGATTCCAGACAATTAATTCATTGAAAGTATTCCTTTGAATAAAATCCATTAAGTAAGGATGCCACATTATGATCATCAGATAAAAATTGAGATGGAAATAAATTCTTTATATGCACTTGAGACTTTGCAAGATGTATATTCTCCATTAAATCACAAGCGACTTCCACTTGCTGCTTCTTCTTCATAATATCATATAAAGGAGAGGGATTATGAACCATGCCATCATCTCCTAAAACCTACCTCAAAGTAATTGCATGATCAAGAGGATCCCTCACCTTTGTCACGACCTCCATATACATATAACCAAGGAAAAATAGGCATTCTTATTTGATCTATTAATTCCAAAAGTAACCAAAGGTGATGAAACCTTAACCTCTATGGATGGCTGCATATAATTGATCTTAGTCACATTTACCCACTTCTGAAACCCAAAAAACATTAAATCCCTCATTGATGTTGAAGATGGGGTTGAATGGGATTAATGAAATGACAATGTGAATTTCTTAAACTAGGTGGCCATATTGATGACAATGGTTGCATCTAAATGGGACCTCAGAAAAGTCCAAATCTTTCATAAATGAAACCCCCCCCCCCCCCCTATAAATCATGATTCATTTTTCTATACCATCCCTCATGTCAAACGTTACCAATATATGGTAAACTATCATTATACCATTTACAAAATACCTCGTATAAAAATCTTAAAAATTTCTAAGAGAATTCCCCACAATTGCAAATATCTCCCTGTGCCAATATTGAGGAGGAAATCCATTGACCTTGTCCCACATAGGTAAAACATGTTGTTTCTTAATTCGAGCAAGAAAAAGGGAGGATGGAATTTCTTAATAAATAACATATCAAAACCCCCCTTCCAAATAGTTGTTTTGATCTTGTTCCCATCGGATACATATTCAAAGATAAATCTATACTATCCCCTTGCAAGGATGAAAAACTTAGGAATATAACCCAAATAGGGGTGCCACCATGTGATTAACCAATCCTTTAAGCATGAATGAACCATTTGCTTCCTCTTGATTATACCCACTAGTGCTCTCACAACAAGGGTAAACATATCTTCATCTTGATATCATATCCCAGAACTAGATTTACCAGTTCCTTTTCAATCACATGCATTTTTTGCACGAAAAACTAACAAGGATGCTGCCACTATACAAGAGTCCATCGTTCAATAATTTAATAGATTTTTTTTTTGAAAACTATGAAGGCACCCGATATTCTAATGCAAGATTCATAGTGTGCTTAGGACTAAGACTACCAAAATATCACTAGAACCACAAGAGACACAAACATTAGGTGTAGGGAAAACCCCTAAGGGTTTTGAGGGAATGTTAGAAAACCTAACTTCATCATCCTAATGCACCTTTACCACTTGTTGGGATAGGAAAAGAGCCAAGGAAAGTGCACGCGCAACAAAGAGAAAAGTAGGCTAAGAAGGAATCGGCACAAAAAAGATAGAAACATGCGCACCATGGAGGAAAGAATAGGAGGAAGCTGCGACAATATGGCTACGACGAGAAAGGAAAAGCCGAGTCGGTGGAAGAGGTAGGTAGAGAATTTAAAGATGGAAGGTGGAAGTCAAGGAAGAATATAGAAGGATGACCCAATAGAAGAAGGAAGGACAGCTTTGCGGCTAGTTATGACTGGTGCAGATGAGCTGAAACACGTTTCTGCGCTAGTTAAAGCTATGGTTAATGTCTTCCAAGACTTTCACAGATAGGAATGAGCTGGCATTTATGTAACATAAGATATTTTGTAAGTTTTTGAGTCTGTAATAACTCAGCTGTACTCATTCGACCCTGCGTGGTCTTGTAAATATTATAAGTAGGAAAAACCCGTTCGGTATAAGGGTTGGTTAGAGAGGGAGAGAGGGTAAGCTATTGTTAGAGCTGGTTGATGTTTCCAGTCATCAAGTAAGTTTAGTAGGTGGTTGGATGGTAGAAGTGGAAGGTTGTTGAGCCGTGAATCTTGCAGCTGTGTGTGCAGACCATGAGTAGTTGAGTAATCTGTAGCTGAGTGTGTAGATAGGAAGTAGAAGAGTCGATCCAGGCTATGTGCGGATCAGTAGGAGTAGATAGAAGAATAAACCAGAGAGCATGAGAGCAAGAATATTGAGTCTCAAAGACATATGTTGAGAATAGTCTACAGGTTGTAGACTGCACGGTGCTATACCCAATTCTCATGCCAGATGAATATCACCTTGGTGGTTTTTCCTAGATGGGTTTCCACGTTATTTCCCGTGTTATATGAATGAACGATGTTAATGGTGAATTCCTATATGAATAGTTGCTTGCTTTGAATTATTACAGTTATTGCTGAATGTATGTTGCAATATGGTTGTATATGAATGAATAAATTCCTAAGTGTTTGTTGGGAGGGTACAGATGAATCATGGTTAAGCTGTTAAATCAAAATATATCCACGCACTGTCTGTTGAGAATAAGGGAACGATTGTGTTGTGCTGTCGCACCAGCTATTGGGTTATGAGGATGAGGCCATGTTGCATGTTAGTGGCAATGCCTCTTGATATTGTTTTCGCATAGTAGTAATAGTTCATCCTATCTCCTTTGTCGAGTGCCTTGGCTGTGCGCCAGGGGACTACAGTCCCTCAACCAACTGTGGAAACATGGTTTTGGAAGTTACCCATTAGATATCTCAGGTGAGAATGCACCTTCCTTCCAGGCGTTGCCAATTGAGCTTGCTCTATCGAGATGATGTCTTGTGGTAGCATGTTGGTATTGTGTTATTGTTAAACCATGGTTTGAGACAAGAAGGAGAGTGAGGCCAAAAAATGGTTTCGTTGCTGGGACCCTATTTGAGTCAAGGGAGATGTTGTGGTATCCAACAAAGAATGAGATAGAGGACTAGTTGGAGTCCAAGATGATGGCATTCACACAAGAAGAGAGCGCAGGATCCCAGTTAATCGCAGAAAACTGGGTAGACCGATACATATATTATGATATTCATGAGATCTTCTTTGCAGAGTTTCCCATTATCTTACGTGAATGGTTGTCAATATTGGTGAGAAGCTGGACCAACTTCTAGAGAAGAGAAGAAGTCGAGTGGAATGATCAGTTGGTTCATGAGGTAACCAGTGTAAGTAATGATGTCTCTAGAGCTGTTGATTTTTGGGTTGACAGTATTTTGCAAGGATATATTATTGAGTTTGTAGTAGAGGCTATAACCTCATAAAGTGAGGCTGAAAGAAAATTTTTCCAAGGACCATGAGGAAGGTATATTTTATCTATCAGTACATGGATCAAAATGCTCGTTTATGAGAAGGGTATCCTGTATTTGAGTAGTTGAGTCACACACTGTGAAGGAAGTCTATGTCACAGGCGACCTGTCAAGAAAATGGGAAATACTAAGTTGAGATGTTCCCAGGAAGTACGAAACCTGAACTAGAGGATGGATTCCTAAGGAGTAGAAGGAAGTTAAGATCTGGAAAAAAGAGAAATAGAGAGGAAGGTCGATGAGCTCCTAGTTTGTTCAAGGAAAGAAAACACGAGATTCAGTTGCAGGTTTACGAAGGATCTTGTGACGAAGAGGAGGACAATAGCTCAATTTCGGAAGGAGCAGAAGACTCTAAAGAGTCTGACGAGACACCAAGGTCAAGATGAATCTACATCACACCAGGGGTATCACTAGAGGTAAGGTCTAGAGCCTCATATCCTGAAAGAGTTATTAATATTGACAGTGCTAGTACTGTGACTAGCGTGCAAGAAGAATCACCTCCGTTAAATCCATTACCAAAAAATCCTGACGCCAACTCAATGGTCGGGAATGATATTCGGTCCACCTTAAATGGAAATGGATGAGAGGATCCAGAGTAGCATTGGTTCATCTATGAAGCTATGTCAATGGTTTGCTTACTTCAGAACGTGGAATTAAAGAAAGCACAGATGATCACAACTCTACGGGGTCGTGCGCTAGATTGGTTTATGAAATACTACGTAGTGCTGTTAGGAGCACCGTAGAATACCCTTGAGAAAATAAGGACTACAATGATCTATGAGTTCAGAAAACCAAAGTTTGAGTCGCAGTGCATTAATGAGATCAAGGAGATAAAACAAAAACTAGAAGTATCAGTCTTGGACTTTGACCCGCGCTTTAAAAATGTGATGGCCAAGGTGAGTTTCCAAATGTTAGATGTTCATCATAAAGAGTGGTTTATTACTGCGTTGTTACCACACATCCGAGGGCTATTGATGCAACAAAATATTGATTCGTAGATAGAGGCGCTAGAGTTGGAAGCTTCACCAATCGGTGAAGGTGCCACAAGAATGGTGCATATTGAGTCACACCTGGCTAATTTGACGATACAACTGCAGGATATTAAGAAGGGTAAGGAAGCCCAAGAAGATTTGTGGTGCACAAAATGCAGAACGGACGGAAACACTAAGGATAACTGTCCTACCTTCATGAATTATGTCTCATCCGGAGCACGAAACCCATTAAATGGCCATGGAATACTCTGGTGTCACATATGCCAGTCTAGGGGGCATCGTGACGAGGAGTGTTTATATTTGCAAAAGGTTGTAAGTACCCTGACAAACATATTTTGTAGATTTTGTAAGTCAGTAGGCCATGAAGAGAAAGATTGCAGAGCATACTAGCTCTTAAAGGAAAAGACTGTTGATACCTACTTAATAAAAAATTAGGGGCTCGCTCAGGCTGAACCAACACAAGCATCATATCATCCTGCATAGTTCCCACCCAATTATTATCAAAATAAGTATCATCCATAGTATGCACAACAACAGCCATACGCACAATAGAATCCCTATCAGCCGCAATATCAACAGAATCAGTACTTTCCACAATAACCACACCCTCAGGGAAGGGGTGGTGGAAAATTTAGAGGCAGAGGAGGTAGAAGAGGATTTGGTTGAGGAAGAGATCAGTTTACATGCTATAATTGAGGAGAGCTAGGTCACTATGCTAGATATTTCCTGGAACCTACAAAGACATGTTCATACTATAAGGGATAGGATCATAATGTGGAGAAATGTCCGCATTTGATTGCGAAGTGGCAGGATAGGACCATCACAGGTCATACTCCTACGAAAAATCCAAATCTGAATCCTAACTTGAATATCTAGATGATTGCCATTGAACCAAGAGAACCGAGAGTTGCTGTCGTAACATGAGGAGGTGCTACAACTGGACCTGATCTGCAGATGCCACAAGAACAACTACAGCCATAGGTTCGACCTGTGATGTGGAAGAAGGTATCATTTGATGTCCAGAAATAGAAGAAAGAATTCATGGATGTGCAACCAGAGTTTGTGGATCCAAAGGAACAGTCGACATCAGAATAAGTCAGGGAGATGCCTGAACAATTCCAACACATATTCCAAAAGAAAGCCCCAGACAAGGTTAGTAAACTCAAATAATTTTTGTCAAGTTTCTTAGTGCTAATTCAAGATAAAGATACCATCGTAGAACTACAAGCACTGATAGAAGAAACACTAGTAGATCCACAACCTGAAAAAAGAGTTAACCATATTGGAAATAAATTCAAAACTGGGAGCGAGTTAAGAATGATTGCGCAGATAGGAGATTATGATATGGACTATATCATTTTAGACCTGGGTTTTGATGTCAATATTCTGACATGAAAAACTTGGGAGAGTATGGGTAAGCTACGCTTGGACTGGTTTCCTATTCAGTTGCGACTTGCCAATCAGGAAAATGTTTTCCCAATTGGTAGATTGAGTCAAGTCCCTGTCGACATTGAAGGATTGCACACATTTTTAGACTTTGAGGTCATTAACATTGTTGATGACCCAAATCCATATCCCGCACTACTGGGAATAGATTAACTAGACCATTATAAATTTTAAGAAAAAAATACTCTTATTTGAGGATAACAAGATGAGAGTGGTGTCACCCATTGATCCTTTGGAAGCACAGAGATATGTTGAGCCTGTTTATAATGAGGGACAAGGTGACTATCTCGAGCAGATATACAATGTCATGGCTATGCAAGAAGGACTCGTCATAGAGTTGCAACGCTTGTCAGTGCTAGGTCATGTGTTGAAGGCTACACCTACTAGATGGTGGGGTATGCAAAAATGGTTCATTATGGAATAGCCCCAATGCAGAATATTAATGGAATTCAGATTCGGTGAAGAGGTCACCAAAGTAGCTCATCAGTACATGATTTTTAAGCTATGTTGAGCACATAAATTGGTGTCGTACTATATTTACAGCTTACCCACACTAGGAATGGGTCCACCATTTCATTCATACCTAGGAAATGATCCCAAGAAGCTGGTACACATCTATGGAGTTGCGACAAGGTACTCAACATTGGGACAAGGTCACCAAATAGTTCGCACACACATTCGATTTTGCTGATGAGAAACCTACAATTTATGTTGTGCTTCAGGTGATCAAAGGCCAGACATTTTCTCAACTTTCGGTCGAAGAGGCAAACTCTCACCAGAGTAGTGTGACCATCCAGTAGTGGATGGTCTGTTACAACCTAATAGGAGATCCAGACAATGATTCAAGTAACATAAACATACCAGAGTTAGATGGAACATGCGCAGTAGAGGGAAGTGGCATTTCAAGCAACTAGTTCCTAAAGTCACTGAAGATTAAGAAAGTAAACATTGGGTTGCTTGAGAACTTAAAGTTCACCAATATAGGAGATTACTGCGATGGGGAGACTATCGTAAAGATCACAGACTTGTTACATGAGTACCAGGACCTATTCACTACCAATTTTTCAGAGATGAAGGCAATAGTAGGAGATTTGGGCGAAATGAAAATACCCCTACGACTAGATGCTAAACCTAGTCGACAACGACCGTATAGGTTGAACCCTAGGTATAAGGAAAAGGTCAAAAATAGAATTGGATTGCATGATTGACGCAGGAATAATTGAGCCTGTCGAAGAATCAAAGTGGATCAGCCCTATAGTGATCCAGGATAAGAAGCCAATGGGTGAATTTAGGATTTGTATCGACTTGAGGAAGCTGAATGATGCATGCTTGTGCGATCCATTCCCAACACCATTTACAGATGAAGTACTTGAAAGTGTCGACAGAAAAGAGATGTATTCATTCACCAATGGCTTCTTTGGCTATCATTAATTTAGGATCGTGCAGGAGGATCACCACAAAACCATCTTCATCACCAAATGGGGATGCTATCAGTATACGGTAATACCTTTTGACCTCAAGAATGCACCTACTATTTTTTCTAGAATAGTAGTTTCTCCTTTTAAAGACTTTATTCATAAATTTCTTGAAGTCTAATTTCATGATTGGATTGTGTTTGATCTAGTAAGAGACAATATTGAGAGTCTATGCATGATGCTGGACTGATGTCGCCAGTATTAGATCGCGCTTAATTCTAAAAAGTGTATTTTCTGTGCACCATTCAGTGTATTGTTGGGTCACGTCGTATGTCGCGATGGTAATTTGTTCGACCCAGCAAAGATTGTGATTATTATTTATTTACTAGCACCTACATCAGTCACACAACTTAGATCAGTGCTGGGACACACAAGCTACTACAGGAAGTTCATCAGGGGATATGCAACGATCACTACACCTATGGAGAAACTGTTGAAAAAGGATGTAAAGTTTCAATGGACAACAACTTGTCAGGAAATCTTGGATAAATTGAAGATAGCAATGGCCACTGTTCCAATACTTTTATTTCCTAACTGGAAGAAGGAGTTTCATGTGCATGTCGACGCATCATCTATCACGCTCGGCATAGTGTTGACACAACCAGGAGAGGGTGCACTTGACCACCCTATTTCTTTCACAAGAAATAAACTATTGACAGTGGAAAATAACTACACAACAACATAATGAGAAGGCATTACTATGGTCTACGTGCTTCAGAAGTTTCGACACTATTTGTTGGGTGGGAATTTTCAGATGTACACTGACCATTCAGCACTGAAATACCTAGTCAACAAGCCAGTGTTGGGGGGGGAAGATTTGTAGATGGATTCTCTTATTTCAAGAATTTGAATTTGAGGTCATTATTAAACATGGTTGACTAAATGTTGGGATAGAGCACCTGTCAAGAATAGAAATTAGTGAAGAGCCCACCAGCCTAGAAGATAATCTATCCGACACACAACTATTTTCGATCACTATGATGGGTGATCATAATAAGGAATTTAATGCCATCATCCACTTTTTGAGTACAGGATACACACCTCTAGGATTCTCCACAAATTAGAAGAAGCACTTGGTCATCAAAGCTACCGATTATACATTAATCATGGGTCATTTGTATAAGCTGGGCATAGATGAGGTACTAGGTCAGTGTGTTTTCGATTGTGAACGACCTTGGGTTATGAGCGAAGCACATGAAGGTATCGCCAAAGGACACTATGATGGAAAAGAAATAGTGTGCAAGATATTACAAGCATGATTATGGTGGCCAACCATACATATGGATACTAAGAGCTTCTGTAGGCACTGTGATATTTTCCAAAGAACAAGAAAACCGTCACGTGACGAGATTCCACTAGCACTGTAGATAACCCTCCGAGCCTTCGATAAATGGGTTGTTTATTTTGTTGGACCAATCAATCCACTAGGAAAAAGGACTGGTATGTGCTATATTATAACTGTGATAGACTAATTGACAAGATGGGCTAAAGAAACGCCTGTTAAAGATTGCACTGCTACGTCTGCCATGAAGTTCCTATTTGAGAATGTTGTGACTAGATTTTATTGTCCAAAAAATTTACTAAGTGATCAAGGTACGCATTTTGTTAACAAAATTATTTTTGAGCTTACTACAGAGTTTCAAAATCAACATAAGAAAACAACACCATATCATCCTTAGGATAATGGAACGGTCGAAGCCTTCAACAATATCCTAGAGAATTCATTGACCTAGGTGCACCGAGATGATTGGGATCAGCAAGTGGTATATGGACATGAAGATGTTGTACCCATGGAGTACATTATGCCAAGCCTAAGAATTGCTGTGATGACAGAGATGACTGATGGGGATTTCGTCGAGGAAAGGCTATCACATCTTGTTCAGATGGAGGAAGAACGCTTTGTCGCAGGCTATCATCAGATTGTGGAGAAGAAAAGGCAGAAAGCATGGCACGACCACCATAATCAGGCCAAGCCATTCAAATTTGGAGGACTCATGTTGCTATATGACATCAAGTTTTTTTGATACTCAGGAAAGATAAAGACACATTAGCTTAGTTCCTATGTGATCGTGCACGTCACTGATGTAGATGCAGTAAAACTTCAAAAAATGGATTGAACATACGTCACAGGAATGGTGAATGGCATCTGCCTGATGTTATACCAAAATCTCATCACACTCATGTTATGAGATAGGTATCCCCTTGACTACTCCAATCTCTTAGAGTTTCCCTATAGAAATGAAGGAATAAATCAACCCCTTGCAATTTTTCCCTCTTTTGAGCTGGTAACGCTCTTTCCCCATTGATCAAAAGCGTTACCCAATAAGCAAAGAGCCAGCACCAATATTGATACATGAGAGAAGAGAGGTGCCACCACTCTTTCCCTTACTGACAAAGGAGGTGCCCCCTTATCACCGCCTGTTTGCTTCTTTGGAAAAGCGGTGCTAGAGTTTTGAAGGTAAAAAGAGAAGCTTCAAGAGGATTCTTGAAGCTGGCCTATGTGGAGCCTCATCCCTATGGTTTAGGACCAGCTAGAGCTCGATATCCTCCCTTTTAGGATCTAATATCCACCTTACCCATGAGATCCTCAACCATACCTATTCTCCCATGCTTTTAAATACTAGCTCATCCCCCATGGGTCAAGGGAGGAAGAATTGTGTTTCATACCCAAACTCTATCAAAACCATTCTTGAGTCTTTGGAGGAAAGGTGTAGTTGGAGGCAAGGAGACATTGGAAGGAACTCTCAACACTAAGGATTAATTGTTTGTAAACTTCTCCATCCATCTTAATGCAAAGTTGATTTTCATCCCACTTTACTGTTGTTGTTTGATTTCACATGTAAATGTTGTTGGATTCCTTAGTCACTAACATGAATCAGTAGATTATGTTCTGGTATCTTTGATATGTTTGCATGTTTGATCTGATTATAGGTACATAGGTGCACTATTGAAGAAACATTCCAAGTATCTACGGCATCCATGGAGGGTTTTCATCCTTTGTCATTCATTTGTTCTGGATCTGAACCATTCAGACCAGAGGAACAGCTTCTATCCGTAGAAGGTGAAATGTTCCTACTTACAAATCTGGCGACTCTGCTGGGGAAGTTACTTTGAATTCTGGATCATTGGTAATTTGAAACCTCCACCTTCATTTTCAATTTCTAGATATACTTTTCCATGCATAGATCTGTAGATCTGCTTTGAATTTGATTGTTTTACCTCTGTTTGCCTTTGGATCTTCATAATTTTGGTTCACTGGGTTTTTTGGTGATTGTTTGGGTTCATTTTTCAGTCTGTAACTTATTTTTCTGTTGCTTTTTTATTTTTCAAATCGCCATCTTGGGCACCACTCTTGAGCTGTGTTATAAGTGCGGTTCTGGAGCTATCACCGCTCTTCCACTGTGGTAAAGAAGCGGTGCCACCGCAATTTCTCTATGTGCAAGAAGCGGTGCTAGACCTGGTAAATCCCTGGTGTGAACCTGCAGTAAGCGGTGCCACCGCTCTGTTTCTATGTGCAAGAAGCGGTGCTCAGGATGGTAACGCCCTGTTCAACACCTGTAGAAGCGGTGCTGGGTATTCTTCTTATCCCTGTTTGGTATTTTATTCTTACATGCTTCTTCTGGTATCTGAGATGCATTCTTCAAATTGCTACAGTTGTTTTCTGAACTCTGCAATTCATTTTTGAACAGAAAACTCAATAAAAAATCCTTGACCCCCCAGACCCCCCTTGAGCATGTATGAATCCTCAGTTATTCTCAAGAATTTTGATTGATGTTGTTATTTTAAAGCCTCATATTTGGCTTTGAATATAACTTGGTTTTGTTAGATCTCTGATTTTTGTCTTCTTTGATAGAACAAGAAAAGATTCATTTCAATTTTTCTTCATTTGTTATACATGGTTTTTGTATGTTTTTTCCTTTTTTCATAAAGTTGTGGAAAAGTGCATATGAAATTTATTGTATGATTTTGTGATTAGTTCATTCGCACTTTAGTTGAAAAATCTTAACACTTTTGTATAAAGTTGTAACAATCTTTCATTGCTTTTCATTAGAGGTCTCACTTCTTTTTCAGTTCAAAAGAGAAGCTTTTGTTTGTTTCAGTTAGGAACGGATCATATAAGCAATTTGTTTCATTGTTGTATGGGATTTAATTTATGTTTCAAATAAATTGAACCTCTCTCTCCCTCTCTTAGGTAGAATTTCAATGAAGAGGAAAACTTGCATTATCATATAGTTCAGTGTGCATCTTCTTTAATTTCAAGTTTTCACTCCATCGTTCCACCTAAACGCACAAGATAAAATTAAGCGCTAGCTTAGGTTTAAAATATTTAGCAATTTGTGTGATAGGTTAGAGATGTGTTCGAGCATCGTTAAATGTAGGAGCTGTCGTTATTTGTCTACACTACATCCCAGGACTCACGCGGTTCTTCCACGTACCATCGGTATATCAAACGGCCTTTCACGTACCCTTGAGGTATATAGAAAGGTACTTCATGTACTTGATTGTATATAGGAAGGCCCCTTATGAACGGTTGTGCATTAGACAACACTACTACTGATTTGATCTCCCACGTACCTTGTGTATATCGAGAGACCCCACTAGGATACCTTGTCCATCTGAGTTATCCTTTTGGCCTATCATGTGAGGTTCCTAACTATTATCCACTCCTTTTACATGTTTGCTTGTTGCTTTTAGTTTGAGTAGCGCTTGTTATCTATACAGTTAGGATTTTTTAGAAGAGAGAGATATTTTTGTTTCATAGTTATGGCTTCACCTTCCAAGACTACCAACCAAGACACTCCTTTACCAAGCATGTATTTTGTGTTCCCTCCATATGGGGATGTTGGTCCTCCTCTCATGGCTACATTAAGCCTTCCTGGATTGAATATTGGATAACCTGTTTGGTTATTCTCCAGTTCAGTTATCCCATGTACACCAGTTGCATCTGATCCTAATCCTTCATCGCAAGAGCATCAACCTCATGTTGATCCCTCTCCTTCTTCACCAGATGTGTCTTCTCCCATTTCTACCTCTTCGCTTGTTTAAAGTTGTAGCACTAGTAGTCAGGTGGATAAGAAGAAGAAGAAAAGGAAGATTAAGAAGAAGAAAAACAAAAAAACAACCAAGTCTCAACCAATCACTCCTCCCTATGTGGATAGTGTTGATATGCACACCCAAAGACCGCATAAACCCAAATTTCCTTGTAGGATTTGCAAGGGTGATCACCTTCTGAAAGATTGTCATGGTCTGTCCTTAGTTTTAGAAGAGTGGTCTAAGGTTTCTCGGCAACCCATTTTATCAGCCTCTGGTCATCATACTGATGATCCCCCCTCAACTAGTGACCCTTTGGTTAAGAGTCGGAAGGGTAAAGTCAGAAATCCTTGCTTTCTTTGTAAGGACATGCACTTTACTTACCTTTGTCCTCTCATGGATGAATATTCTAAGTTGTTGGAAGATACTACTGTTTCTCGTCAACAACTTCCAAGAGGTTATCGTAAGTTGTCTCTTGAACCCCCATTGGTTGATAAAGTGGTCGATCTAGTTCTAACATCGGTCGATCCCACTCTTTTGTTGAAGAGTGAAATTGAAGTGGTCAATCCAAGTCCATCCTTAGTTGATCCCACTCTTCTTTTGAAGAGTGAAGTTGAAGTGGTCGAGTTGACGTCATCTCCACCCGATCCCACTCTTTCATCAAAGAGTGTTAAGACTGAAGTAGTCTCTTTGACTAAATCTTTGTCTTGTTCTTCTCTTCCAATAGAGAATGAACCAAAACCTGCTGAAGTTTTTATGCGTTGTTCTAATTATTCTCAATAAGAGGAAATTTTGTCTATTTTGACAGAGCCCTCTCCAAGTAATGAGGTTTTTTCCTTTGACTGGAGTAACATAAAAGTGTCTCGTCTTCATTCGAGTGTTCCTTTCTAGATAGTTGTGATTGTTACTGCTAGGCAGATACTTCACACTATTGTTGATGAAGGGGATTCTGTTAGTATTCTATCCTCAACTGCTTGGTAAGATTTAGGCTCTCCTCAGCTTGTGCCATCCACTAATCAGATACTAGCTTTTAATCGAAGACCTACTGCACCTTTAGGAACCCTTCCTTATTTTCCTATTACATTAGGAGGGAAAACTATTTGTATTGATGTTATGGTGATCCAAGGTCCTTTAGATTTCAATATGCTCCTTGGACGTGATTATGTTTATGCCATGAAGGCTGTTGTGTCTGCACTCTTTAGAGTTATGCATTTTCCCCATGATGGGAAGATTGTGAACATTGATTAGCTTTCCTTTGTTACACCTGACCATCGCATCACTCCTAGTAATTAGATTTCCCTGAATGTGCCGCACATTCTTGTAGTTCCTTCCCCTTCTTCTAGTTAGCTTCTTCCCATCATAGGTAAAATAGGGGGCATGGCTCTAGTCTATGGACATCATAATGGAGCTAAGTCGCTACCTTTTATGAAATGGGGGCATCCTACCAACCTCTGGAATCATGTTTGGTAGGAGCAGGTTTGAGAGCATAGTTTACCCTTTGGTTTCAAGCTCGTTAAAAAATAAAACCACTCCTCAAGTATAGTTTACCTTTTGGTTTCAATCTTGCAGAAAAATGGAACCATTCCTTTGAGCAAAGTTCCCATTTTGTGTCAAGCTTGTTAAAAAATAAAATGGATGCCTGTGAGCAAAGTTCCCATTCTATGTCAAGCTCATTAAAAAATGAAATGGATTCCCTTAAGCATAGTTTACCTTTTGGTTTTAAGCTTGCATAAAAATGAAACCATGTTCCAAGCATAGTTACCTTCTATTTCAAGCTTGCGTAAAAATGAAATAGATCCCCTTCCCTTGATTTGAGTCTTCCCTTTAGTGTTAGAACTTGAACCTTCTTTTCACCTTCCTAATTCTCGTTCTTCCTACCCCCTTGGTGAATATTTTCACATTAGTAACCAGTTTTTTAGGTTCGGTATGGAAGAAGAATCATCAGACGATGCGAAGCTTGAGAGGCATGTTGAGCCCCTACCAAACATGTTAGGGGTAAGCTTCGCTAGCAATCATGCTGGGGGAAAGATTCCAACCTTTGTATATCATGTTAATGGGATTTTTCATACATAAGTTTACCTATTGGTTTCAAGCTTGCACAAAAATGAAACCAATCCTTGAGCATTCTTTCAATTGATCTTCGAGCTCGTTAAAAACAGTAAGATGGTGTTGAGCTTACTTTTCATTTTTCGTGCTCTGGTTAAAACATGAAAAGTGCTTTGAGCTTAGTTTATTACTTTTTCATGCTATGGATTCAAACATGAAAAAGGTTAATGGATTCCTCTTTAAACTCTTTTTAGGCTCCCTAAATATGAAAACATTGTCGAGCGATATTGTCTTATTCATGCCCGTTAAAGCATTTGAAGAGTCATCTTTCTGATGGTAGGTTATCTCTTTTTCGGTTCGGATAGACTATTTCCGAAAAAGGAACACTCCAACCAATCATGAATGGAAGAGTTCTCTAAGGTATGGTTTTATACTTTTTCAGGCCTTAGGGACTAAATCATATGAAAAAGGACCCTTTGGAGTCTTCTTCTGTAATTGTTCAGACTCTCTAAACATGAACGCTGCTGATTTTTCTTTCATTGGACTCATTAAATTAAACATTGAGAAACCCTTTTTGGGAACGAACCCTTCCTCTCTCAGGTTCATAAAACATATGAGTCTGGACTTGTCTTTGCACAAGCTATACCAAGTGTTTGTTACCCTCTTTGAACTCATAAAACCGAAAAGAGGCACTCATCTATCACGATGGGGGAAATGGGAAGGGAATCATTTTGTGAACAAATGGCCATAGTTTGTTGTTACCTTTGAACATGGCACTTATCTGCATATCATGTCAGTCAATTGGGTATTCAGCTGATCTCCATGATGATCCACTTTCATGAGTCATGCCACTCCTTTGAGTTTGTCAAAAGAATGCATTTTCCACTATCGCATTGTGTGTTTTCCCCGTCCAGTCATGCTGCCAAGTCTTTTGTCGTGCCACCCAATGTTCAAAGGGAATTTGAATAATTTTTACCTCTGCAGTCAACACAGTCTTTGTGTCAGTACTTTTGAGTTAGTCCTATGGTTACTACATTCACATCATTCCAAAACTATGTTCTGAGTTTTGTGTTGTCGATGTGGGAATCATCATGGCCCTCCTTCGATGAGACTTTTTCCCATCGACATCAGCTCATCATCTAGGAAATAGTCTTAGAAAAAAAACTTAGTACCTTGAGATCTGTATGCCTTAATGATAGATTCTCTCACTTTCGACAAAGGTTCACATCATTGACCTTTGATTAAAAGATTCAACTGAGTGTTCGACATCAAATCATCTATTCACACTTAGTAGATTGTACTAGGGTACCTTGGGAATCTTTGACATTAATGGTGATCTCCCTCGCACTTGTTAATGGTTCACATCGTTGACTAGTAATCAAGTGGTTTCTACCATGTTCGACTTCAGATCATTGTAATCACATGGATAGAGTCATACTTTATGGAAGACGAGATGAAGACCTTGGGTATTTGTTAAGTGTTCATTGCATTCCCCAGGTTGCGATGGAGTTTTGTATGAGTCCTAGCATGGATCCACATTTGTACGTGGCTATGCTTAGATTTGCATATGTATGACATAGATCTACATTTTATGTCTGGTAGCTATGTCCAAATTTGAGTCTTCTTCGCATGGATATACGCTGTATTTTAGTAGCCATGACTTGTTTCTATCTCACATGGATCTGCGTTGTATTGGTTGGTAGACATGTTGTGAGTCATTTGGGACATGTATCAAAATGTGTTGTAGACAGTTGGTGATGTTTGAAAAGTTCCAACCTTTGGACCTTTGCCTCGGAACTATACCTTGTCCCATGGAGATCATGGTCCTTTATATATCTTCATCATGGAGATTCTGATCTATGTATATTGTATGTGGCGACGACCACTAATGTGATATTTTGTATCATGCCTATTCATGACCATTGTACTCTTATGTATCCGGGAATGCTATATGTATTTGCAGTATGTGTAGAGTTGCATCATAGTACTATGCTGATTGGGTGGCTGGTCTTCCATTTGGGATTCTTCATCACTCCACTTCTGGGATGGACTTATAATGTATTTCAGCCATCGTATGACCCCTCTGACCTCACACATTAGGGGGCATCTGTTATAGCTAATTTTACCACTCCAGGTGAATCACACTTGTATGGCCTTCCCCTGTCCCTCTGCAGACTCCTTAGACCCCTTGGACCATTTTTTGTCCTTTGATGTTTCCTAGACCATCCCTAAAAACATGAGAAAAATGATACACGTGACTTTTAAACCCCTAAGCGCATGTATACGCGGGTTTGACCCCTAAAACCGTGTACATCGGGATGTGTGCATAATGTAAATACTTTTGGAGTTTTCCTTGACATGGATCTGGCTCACTTAACTCCTGGCCTTCCCTATGCCTTGAGATCGCTCGAATTCAACCTTTCATTACCCCTTTGAAAAGCTATATAAGGAACTCTATGGTACATTGAAGGCATATGAGAGAATTGAGAGAAAAGAAACTATAGTCCATTGTTGTCGGAACTTATGCTTGAGTCTGCATCCCTTTCTCCCTTGGAGCACTTTCGTGTTCTTCCCAAGCTTTCCTTTTGCTTGTGAGCTTGCTATCGAGAGATGGAGGATCGAGGTGGTGGAGACCCAAGTGGGGGATTCAATTTCTTCGATTTGCAGACATGCCAACAGAGGTTGTATCCATTGTAATCTCTGATTTTATATTAATAGAAATATCTTTTCCTGTCCAATAATGTGTGTTTGAATGAATATTTTATCCATGGATGTTTTCAAATGCTTATACATTGTTGATTATATATGCTAGAATAGATATAACACCAATATATATAGTATGCTTGTATTGTTTACTTGTGGTTGAGGAAGTAATCTATCAATTCAAGCTGAAGTTGGAAAGCTCAATGGGGATCTACTTCAACCATCTGGAATAAGGTATGAGGTCTGATCCTTTAGTGTTAGATATTTAATTTCTATTGCATATTGGAAAGGATTGATTTCTGGAGTCAAGCTATCTGTTGTGGTACCCCAATCCATAGGAATTTATCTCCATAACAAAATTGGCGACTCTGCTGGAGAGTTCCTAGTAGTTGTCCTTTGGGGGTTTTCTATCGGCATTCAATGACTTTGAATTTCTCTTTCTCTCTTGTTTGTATGTTGGGTATGGGGGCATGTTTTCCTGTTAGTGTCTGATTGGTGTGAAGTTTGTCTCAGCTTGTCTGTTTGCCTTGATTTTAATGCACCTTTCTTCCTGTATGTGAGTTTTGAACTCACAGTCGCGTATACACACGGTTTCCTCTGCGATTTCCATGTATACACGCGGGTTTACTGTGAACAGTCACATATGCACTTAGTTTTGCCTTTTAGTGGAAGTTAAATGGTTGCTGGGTGAGTCGTGATGATTGCTGAGTCTCCTTTGATATTGCCAGAGTCTGTATACACCTTTGTTTATGACGAGAGACGTTTTTTTTAGGGTAAATTTTTTTTTTAAAGAATGTTCTTGTCATGGCATTTTCGATTTTTTGTTTGGGATTAGTGCATTAGACTTCTTTTACCTTAGTGATTTGCTTGAGTGCTGCTTGAGTGTGCTTGCAGAGTTTGAGGGTTGTAGAATCATTCTTTTTCTTTTTGTATCTCATTTTATTTATAAAAAATCCAAAAATATTTGCTTATCATCATGCATTGCATTTTGCATTTTGCATAGTACTTGCACTAGATTTGCTTTGGAGTATTAGTTAGGATTAAATATAGGAAATATTGCATTCATCATTTGAAGAAAATTGTGCATTTCACGTAGTAGCATACCCTATTTTCATGGACACAATGCGTTTGCATTGATTGTTAGGTGTGCATTTTACTTCATGTTGTGTCATAACACCATTAGTTGCACAACCATATCCCTCTTTTGAGTAATAAAGCCAATTAAAATCAACGCTTAATTAAAATGAACTAAACTATTTTATTCGATAGGGTTCACCAACAAGATTAGGTTTTAGGGTCTTGGAATAGTTCATTGTGAGTAAATTCTCCAAGATCACTAAACAACAACATGTATGTGTCTATCCAAGTGAGTGTGTGAAATCCTTGGTATAACCAATCTTTCTTAGGATCCTCCTCTCAAAAGGGAGTTAAGCACGAGGCAATGTGAGCGATTATTGATTGGGATGACACCTAATCATAATTGAGTAGCACCGGAGATATTTCTAGGATTGTATTCATATCTGGGGGCTCTTTCGAGAGTTTCGGGCTTTGCTACCCTGCCCATACGGTCAATCCTGCCTACGACTGTCCACCTGAGAATTGGTTATATTGAGGTGACCTTAGTGGCCTTACCTATAATATCGAGGGGGTACTTTGCAGGGGTTATTTTGTAGGTGTCCTAGCCAGGTTGGGGTCCCGGACAGGATAGTCGCTTTATGCATTGAAGCTGAGGGCCACAATAATTGGTTACGTACCTCTGCTTGTTGTGTATGGGAGTCTCAAGCCTCTCCTAGGAGAGACATACCTGCTTCATTTGGGAGCTCACTTATCCTACCCTTGATTGCTTGCATTTGGCTTTAGATTTTATTGGTGATTTCTCTGTGCACGATAGCTTGCCTAGGGTTTGCGTAGATAGAGAGTCTTTTCTATTTTTTGAGTCATTATGGATTCGGGTGCAGCTCCTCCCTGTTCTCGTTGTTTAGTAGGAATTTTGCCTTCTACATCTCCTCCTCCTTTGGGAATGAGAAATAGACAGTCTAGGTGGACTACTTCGCACATTGATTCACACACCATGGGAGACCATATAGAAGGTATTCCTAAACCACCTTGTCCCATCCAGGTGGAAGATGGGGAGTTTACTCCTACCTATGATCCTTCACCCAACTTGACTGAGTTTGGTCCTGTGATTTCTGAGATAGGAACCTTTCATGATAGACCTACTCACTCTAGGGTTGATTCCCCATTGACGCATCGCCGGTATGGAATGCCAGAGGATGACGAGACTCATTTTGAACCCACGAGCACTAGTTATGGTAGTTATGGTATGTTTGGTTTTCCTACACATGATTTGGAATTTCATGTCAAATCCGAGTTCAAGCCTAATACTATGCCTGGGGGCACTCTCATTCCTTACCATGCGGAGAGGTTTGGGAGCACTAGTCACATTGCACCTTCCATCCCAGTGGTGGAAGTTACATCACATATTCCTCCTAGGTCTAGGGTTAGTGATCCTATTAGGATACCAGATCCGAGACGAGTGACTATAGGGAATAGTACGTACTTAATTACATAGATCCCTTCATCCTCTATCCCTAGTTCTTCGAATTTTCACCCTCCACCTCATTCACGTGGTCCTTTGGGCTGAAACATTGCTACGAGTTATGTCTGTACTGCGGTTACTAGACCGGTTGTGTCTCAGCTTCATGCACCGCCCGTTTTTTCAGGAGGTCATGTTCATACTTCTAGAGGTCACATTCCTACTTCCAAAATGTATATTCCTACTTCCGGAGTGTATGTTCCTACTTACGGAGTGTCTCATTATGATGCTTCCGTGCCACCCTATATGGGTCAAACGGGAGAAGGGAACTATGGCCAAGGCCATGGTGGTAATCAAACCTATGTGAATCAGAACTATCAGGGAGCGGTCCATCGACCTCATCATCCTAGGCTCCCTTTCCTTGTGATGTTGAATCTTCCTGACTTGTCGAGATTGACGAATGATCCTATAGCTCATGACCTGGCTTGGCTGGCTGTCCCTACTACGCTTCCCTCAGACATACCTAAGTTCGAGGGAAAACCGAGAGAGGATCCGAGTGAACATGTTACTACCTTTCACCTATGGTGCTCTTCAAATTCCTTACACCAGGACTCCATCTGTTTAAGGCTATTTCAACACACCCTTACAGGGCCCTCCAGGAAATGGTATATAGAGCTACCTAGGGGGCCATTCGCTTTGTTCGATGACCTAGCGATGAATTTTATTAACCACTTCTAGCTACCAGTGCATTATGACATCGGTACTAAACTCTTGTTGACATTTCCCGAGCCACCTAGAACTATTCAGTTGTCGAGGATTTGGGCCACACTCCTTGTGCGATGTTTGCATTGGAAGTGCTTCAGATTTGTCCTTCGCAAAGGAAGGCTTTGCTTTTTTCCCTTGGTGTGAATGATGATGATTCTTCTTCTGTGATTAAATTTGAAACTGCAGGACTTCAGCCTCGCTTTCCTTACTATGTGTCTCTTTTGATTCACGTATAATGTCTTAATATGATCGTCAAGCGTACTGTGATTGACGTAGGCGCTGCTGCTTCTTTGATGTATTTATCATGTTGGAAGGGTCTAGGTTCCCCTGAGGTGTCTAAATCAGTGACCATGTTAACTGCGTTTTATGGGAGATCGTTTAGACCACACGACATCCTTCCTTCCCTTAAGGTCCGTTTGGGAGGAAAGACCATTGCGATAGAGGTCGAGGTGGTTGATGCGTCCCTTGACTACAATATCTTGCTGGGTAGGAATTGGATGTACAATATGCAAGCCATTGCTTCTTCCTTATTTTCTATTGTATGCTTTCCATTTAACGGGAAGATAGTCACGATTGATCAAATGACATTCAAGAATCCGTCTATTACCGCATCTTCGAGAGCCTTGATCTCGATCGTTGACACTCTCAGCCGGCAACTGGGAGTGTGGGTGTAGGCATGTATCCATCCCTCATGGGAAACTTTAGTTGTACTGCACCAATCCTTATGATAGGTTCTAGTTCCAGTGAGGCTTCGACATCTATGAGATTGGTGTCTTTTCACATGAGTCATATGGAAGATCCTTGGATTCTTCCTACACTAAGTACTCCGAGTGAGCCCATTGTGACAAACGTGCCGTTGCCTACAACTATGATAGCTTATCAAGCTAATATTGGGTGTGTTGTAGATCCCAGTCCTTCCTCTTCACAGACGGAGGAGGAGGACCCTTATGTGCTGCCAGCATGGGCAGTACAATATTCTTACGCACACAACTGCCTTGATACGGTTTTCCCTTCAGATGAAGCGAATATTGAGGCTATGTCGGGAGTTGAGCCACCATGAGAGGAACTTCATCATAGATATTACTTTCTTCCCGAGCTTGACCGCTTGGAGCATGAGGACTTTAGGGCGGTTCTTAGTGAGAGAGTTGGTAGTCCTATGGTTCCATTAAGCTCTCCTGGTATGATGGATGATGGAAACATGGAAAATATATCTTCAATGATTCCTATCAATATCTCTCACAATCCTGGCAGGATATAGAATGTCTATATTGGGGCAGAATGTTCCCATGCTGAGATTCAAGAATACACTGAGCTATTTAAAGAATTCCGTGATATCTTTGCTTGGTCTTATGACGAAATGCTAGGTATCGACCCTCGTATTGTTGAACACGAGATTAAGACTTATCCCAATGCTAAGCCTATTTGACAACGCTTGCGTGCGATGAATCCTAGGAAAGCACTCGTGATTAAGGCAGAGATAGAGAAACTATTGAAATCCAGTTTTATCTATCCCATTCCCTTGACGAAGTGGGTTTCAAACCCCGTTCTGGTGGATAAGAAGCAGGGAGCGATCCGCATATGTACTAATTTCCATGATTTGAATCGTGCCTATCCTAAGGACAATTTCCCCACACCATTTATTGATTAGATTTTGGATGAGTGTGTGGGTAGCGAGGTTTTTTCCTTTATGGATGGATTTTTTGGATATAATCAGATACAAATTAAACCTAAGGACCAACATAAGACTGCATTTATTTGTCCTTGGGGAACGTTTGCATATCGGAAAATTCCTTTTGGCCTTAAGAAAGCCGGAGCTACTTTTCAGTGGGCAATGACCTTGATCTTCCACGATCTCAAGTCAATTATTGAAGCATTTTTGGATGACCTTACTGCTCATTCTCGTATGAGAATGCATCATTCCTATCACTTGATATTGGTATTCGAAAGATGCTGCCATTATTTGGTTAGGTTAAATCCTCATAAGTGCATATTTTGTGTGAAGTCAGATCGCTTATTAGGATTCATCATTTCTAAAGAGGGTATAAGAGTTGACCCTTTGAAGGTTGAGGCAATACTTCAGTTGTCTCCCCTGAAGAATATTCGTCATCTTCAATGTTTTCAAGGCATGGAAAACTTCTTATCGAGATTTGTTGTCAATTTTGCCAATTTGACTAGAGGCTTCATGCATCTATTGAAGAAGGACACCACCTTTTGTTGGGATGAGTGAGCCTAGGAGTCCTTTGATGCGCTCAAGCGAGCCCTAGCATTGGCCCCGGTGATTAGTCCCCTAGACTATAGCCATGATTTTCTACTTTATGTGGCTGTGTCCATGGAGATGATTGGTATGGTTTTGGTTCAAGAGGATGGGGAGCTCCAAGAGAATGTCATATACTATTTGAGCCGAAACCTTATTGACACAGAGATTCATTATTCTCATGTCGAGAAGCTTGATTTAGCTACTGTACATGCGGTTCAACGGTTGAGACATTATATTCTACTTCGCCAAACCTTGGTTGTAGCCCATGTCAATCCATTTCAATTCATCACTCGAAGGATGATTGGGGGAAAATATAATAAATGGATTGTCATCTTGCAAGAATTTGATCTCGAATTTGTTTTGGAAAAATTCAAGAAGTCTTTAATTTTTGTAGAGCTTATATCGGATTTCCCAAGCGAGGCCGAGGAGTTGCATTGGAGGAAATTTGGGGTCTAAAATGGGCCTTACAAGAAAACGTGCCAAAATAAGTTTTTGTGAGTTGGAATTCAAGAACCAATAGAATTTCAATAAAATAAGTCAACCATAATGGTTGAATTGACATATTTGTCATTAAAAAAAACTACTTTTTTTGTTCGTATTTTCGACATATCTCATTGTGTTTTTTCGACATATGTCATCATCACGTTTTTTCAGGTATTTCTTGTTTTTGGGATAGCGGGGTCCGTCAAAAGTATGCAGTGTGGGTACTCGTTGGATGCGGAATCAAATTCCACATCCAACGAGCTCTCCCGATCGAAATTTGAGTAAAAACACAGGGAGATATGTCGAAAATACGAACACAAAAAGTAGTTTTTTTCTTTCTTCCTCCAAAATTAATCAATGTTATTTTATTATTTTCACTATTATTTTATTATTTTCCTTAGGAGGCCCATTTTAGACCCCAAAATTCCTCTAATGGTTTGTGAAGATACGTTTGTCGATGAACACATCTTCTTAATCTCAACTTTAGACCCATGGTATGGGGATATCATTATATATTTACAAACATTGAAGGTCCATACTCACCTCTCATGGGATGAACGATGACGATTACATCATGTGTCTAAGAATTACCTCATAGTGGATAACAATTTGTACCACCATGGGGTAGATTCCATTTTATGATGTTGTTTAACTCATGAAGAGGCTAAGGTAGTGCTGAATGATTTCCACAGAGTGGCGTGTGGTGGTCATTTATCTGGGCTTTCTACAGCCTAAAAATCTTAAGAGCGGGTTATTTCTGGCCGTCGATCTTTAAGGATTGTGTAGATGCGGTCAAGAGGTGCCACCCTTGATAGGTGTTCACACGTAATATGCACTTGAAACCTGCCCCATTACATCCCATTATCACTTCCGGTCCCTTCACCAAGTGGGGGCTTGATTTTATGGATTGTAACCCAGCTTCGGCTGGGGGGAATCATCATATCATAGTGGTTGTTGATTACTTCATGAAATGGGCTGAGGCTATGCCTACAGTTAAATCTAATGGTGAGATAGCCACCCACTTCGTATTCAACCAGATTATTACTCGGTTCAGAATTTCGAAAGAGTTTGTCACTGACCATGGCTCGCACTTTCAGAATCATATGATGGAAGAGTTGGCATCAAAGTTAGGGTACAAGCAAGACCATTTCTCCTCTTACTACCCTCAAGCGAATGGACAGGTAGAAGCAGTGAATAAATCACTCAAATCCATTGTCCAACAAACCATCGCACAGAGCAAGAATAATTGGCACATCATGTTATATCCTGCTTTGTGGGCATATAGAACTGCTGTTAAGACTGCCATGGGTTTTTCTCCATATCAACTTATACATGGAGTGGAGTAGATATTTCTGGTTGAATGCGAGATTCCTTCTTTGAAGCTAGCTGTAGAACTCTTACCAGACACTTCACCATTGGAGGAGGATTTGGTCCACCTTGAGCAAGTTGATGAGCAGTGTCGAGATGCCTTGGTAGCTCTAGAAGTAAAAAAACATCGCGTAAAGGTCTAGTACGATAAGTCTGTCCATCCAAGGAGTTTTAGTGAGGGAGACTTAGTCCTTTTGTGGGATCAACCGAAAGAACCCTTGGGGGTAGGAAAGTTTAACCCCATGTGGCATGGTCCTTACATCGTCAAACGTGTGTTAGACAAGGGTGCTTATGAGTTAGTGGATTATGAGGGAACACCCTTGGCGGAGACTAGAAATGGGCTCTATCTCAAGAAGTACTATGCATGATTCTCAACCAAGGCTGGTTATTGTATATTATTGTACAGTTTTGCATAGTTAGGTCTTTTTCTTATAGTGACTGGATTTGTGATTAGTTTTCGTTTCTTTTGGCAGATGTCAATAGAATCTTCCACCTACATAGGATTCACGGATGGTGCGATCCATCACACTCAAGACTCAACCTCTGTTGCTTGGGTGATTTATACTCATATGGGTCAAGTACTATCTTCAGGAGGTGTATGTCTGCGGCCATCTTCAAACAATGTTGCTGAATATAGTGCCATTATTGAGCTTCTACGGGATGCCATTTCACATGGCATTCTCTCTCTTGAGGTACGTCTTGATTCGGATTTAGTAGTGTCACAGCTTAATGGTTTGTACCATGTTAGAGATCCGACATTATAAAGAAGATTCTTACGTGTGAGATTATTAGAAGGACAATTTGACAATATAACATACATACACATTCCAAGAATTAATAATCAAGTTGCTAACTCATATGCTAACTACCTGTTATATTGGCATTTGTTTCATACACAATAAACTCATCACAAACACAAATTTTTACACATGTAAATAAATAAACCGATCACCATAAGTTTTTTTTATATAACATCCAAAATGTGGTAATACATAGTGTCATGATACAAAATTGGGGCTCTCGAGCCACCAAAATATAATACATGGTAGTACAAAATGCATACACTCCTAGGTATCTAATCCTATGGAGGAGGAGGAGGGTTGTGATCATGGAAGGTCACTATGGCTCTAGCTAGCCATTGGAATAATCACACCCATGCTTGTGGTACACCCACCACCTAGCACTGCATAGCCTCAGGCAAGTCCTCGACTTGTGCCATGGGAACCCTATGTGTCAACCTCACAAAATTGGTATGAATGCTCTGGAGTGTCTGCTTCACATCCACATCCGTGATATCATCTCCTCTTCCCCTCCGTCTGTGATGAGGGAAGCCTTCCGGCCACCGTGGTCCCACATTTTCATACAAATGGTAGATGTCACTATGTATTGTCACGCAAAATATGTCTTTTGATTCCATATAATCAGAAAACACAAAAAAATTAAATAACTCAAAAATTTAAAGAGAGGTTCGAGATTCGTTACCTATATTGCCATATGCCGATCCTAGTGGTAGCGGCATGTCCGAGTCCCCCCGGAAATAAATCCCCGCATAGGGGTAGTCATCGATGGAAACTATCTGTCATCACCACCATGGAAAGAACTCAGCTAGATAAGGGTTGGACACCCTACCTCCCCAGAGTCTACGCATAGCATCTGCCCAATGCTGTTGGGCCAGATCTCGAACCCCATGAAGAGGAACGTCAACTCTGGGGCTCAATCCTGGAACACGCTCGAAGAAAAACATGCTCAATATACTGCTGAACCTGAAGTTCTGCACCCTGTCCACCTTACACTCATTGAGCTGATGTTTCATGTTGCTCAGTAGTGTAGTGCTCCAGTCATAAACCGTGGGTCTCATGCACTCTACTGCATAGAACATCAGAGGCCACGAGGCCTAGTGGAGTGATGCCAAGCCTTCTATCATGTCCAATGTCAATAGTATGGCCTTTAGGCCCAGCACCTATATAGAGTTTGTAGGGACCTGACTCCCCACCTTCTCTATGTTTGGATAGTAGTACACTGCAATGTACTCATTGATAGTTAGGACACCTCCTGGCCCACCACGAGAACGAAGGTTCACAACTTCCCCCCACCGGGAAAGCCTAGTAATAAATTATATATCCTCCACCTCTATAGTGATGGACATCCCATCTATATGGAAGGACTCAGAGTCTGGATTCGAGTAATCCACTAGCATCAGCAATAGTCTTGGTTTGGCCCTCAAACCACCAAGACACCAAAACTTATAGAGTCCACATGCACGTAGAGCTTGTTGAGCCATTAGATTGGCCCTTACTGCCTCCTCTACCTCACCATGTTCACGCTCTCTCTATTCTAGGACCATCCTACACAAAAAATTGCAAGTTTTCCCATTAGATTACTTGAAAAACCTTATGTGTGGCCTCATACGCCACTATTTGCCAAACAACTGCATATGTACGCGACTATGGGGGCATTTTTCGTGTATATCCAGCCCTATATGTGGAAAAACCATCGATTTCCACGTGGGCTGTAGTGCCCTTTTAGTTTGGCCTAGAAACCTCAAATGACCATGGAATTTGATAAAAATTACATCAAAATGGAAGAGAAGAGCATGGGTAAGTACCCGAAAGAAATGGTAGTGGATTCCGCCGGCTGGATCTCCTGGAATTTGCTGTTGAAAATATGAGCTCAATTGGGTAAAAATATCAAATGTTTTATAATGTTTTGAATTTTTTACTATTTATAGAAATTTTTTTAAATTTTTTTAAATTTTTACCCCCTTTCCTATAGTTTCGACAATTTCTAATCATTTTGGACCGTTTTTGACCTAACTCATGATGTAGGAGGCCTTTTTCAGTGCCATTTTAGCCGTTGGATTGACCCATTCGTACCAATCTTAGGTATCATGTCTAAACTGGCATATAGGTTAGGTTTCACCACCATTTTCATTTTGCATGACCTTATGACCGTTTCATCATAGCCTTTGGTACGAACCCACTCTATTATGTCACAGAACCTTCTTGCTGTTTTAGAAGTGGCATGGAATGAGGGGTAGAGCTTGACCTTACATGGGTACCCTAGTTAGGACCTTATTTGCATTTGGTGCCCATGATGATGTTTTTTTTTTAGGGTGTGGGAGTCCTTTGTATAGTACTACCATGACATTTCGCAAGAGCCTCATACTCCTCTTGATCTTTTGCTGGCCTATTTCCCTCCAGACTCCCTTATGTCAAGTTGTAATTGCATTAGCACGAGATTTTCCTGCCTTATTGATCTTTATGCCGGCTTCCCTGACACTGCGCTTCATCCATATAGCTCGAGCTTGTCTCATGTCTAGCCATGCAAAGCCATTTTATATATCCTTTGCAGCTTGATTCCCTTTTTACCGGGAGGGGATTTTCCCCCAAGTGTCGATATCCTACACATGTGTCCTTGCATTGAGCATAGGTATGTTCCACTACTTGGAACTAGTTTGTTTGCCTCTATAACACTCGTCTCCTCCTAGTCTGTAACTATGAAGCAGTTTTATTCTTTTTCAAGCTTTTTAAATATTTGAAAAAGTCCAAAAAAATAAAAAACCAAAAAGCTGGACAAGGAAAGATGTTATCTTTGGCAGTTGTCGAGTCGTGTCGCCTTTGAACAGAGCACTATATATCACATCCATTGGTTGGGTTTATAGTTTGACTTTAGGAGTTGTACTCGTTTATCTGAGTTTATCTCCACCGACTGGTTAAGCTTCCAGTCCCCATGGAGCCTCTATCGATGCCTCTTGTGTCGTAGAGATGTCCCAGTTTATATATCGAGTCTATGCTGCCTATATTTAGTCACCATTAGCCGTTATGCTCTTGTTCGAAGGAAGTCGAATCCTGATTCGGCCATTCCTCAGTTATCTTGACTTTGCATGTCAGCCATTCCTGGTATAGATACTCCTTCATGCACCTTATGATCTAGTCCTTCCACATTATACAGCTTTGCTGAGTACCTCATGTTGGATGATGGGGGATGCCTTAATGCCATCCTTCTAGCGTATTTCATCCCATTGACTTCAGATCATTTATTCTAGGATTGAAATCTAGAGTCATTTTGAGTGCCTTGAGACTTGCAGTCATCAGTGGCAGGTTCTCTCGCCATCGATAGTCTTTGGGAATACATCAATGTCCCCTGATTGATGGATCCTCTCATGTGTTCCACCTCAACTCATTTATTCACACTTGTTGTTTTGCACTCTAGTACCTTGATTCCCATTTTCATTATTAGTGGGTGATCTCGTGTCTGTTAACGGTATACATCAATGACTGGTAATCAGACGATAGACTACTATGTTCGACCTCGACACCTCTATTCACATAGTAGGACATGTATTCGTAGCGGTTTGTGTAGAATACCTTCCATATTGGTGGCATCTCTTATATGCTACCTCCTTGATCATGCCAGTGTTCATGAGATTTCAGCTCTCGTGACTTGATTCCAGTATATGTCAGAAATTTCTAGCCATCATGGAGATCTCGATCTATTGTATATCTTCAGTAATTATGGAGATCATGGTCCTTTTTATATCTTCATCATGGTTATTATGATCTATGTATATTGTACGTGGTGATGACCACTTATGTGATATTTTGTATCATGCCTATTCATGGCCATTGTACTCTTATGTATCCGAGACTGCTATATGTATTTGCAGTATCTGCAGAGTTGTATCATAGTACTATGTGTAGAAATTCAGGCCTGCAGTAGATTAATTTCACCCACAACAATTAACAATTGATCATGCAAAATTATCAACAATGGAGACTGAATATGGAGCTGTAACACAAAATTATATTAACTGAGTGTACAATAGCCAACCCTGTAATAACATAGGCTGCTGAATATATAGAATACATGAGCAAATCGAATGCATAAGGAAGCATCCAAATCTAGCATAAAGCAGGCTTACCCAAAATAGGCAAATCCCCCATAGGTGTAAAAAGCTGATCCCAAATCTATCAAGGACCCCACGAATTAGCAAGGGCGCATAGGAAAGATAAAGAGTGGTCAAATGGCAGCTCATACATGCTTTTTCATGGAGGAAAGAGTGGAGGAGGAAGAGGCAACAAAACTGATTCACCTCACCTAGTCTTGCTTTCCTATGTGCCTTAAAACACTGAAAAAGAAGGGAATAAAGCAGAAAAAATAGATAGGCGCCTAGGAGGCCAGGAATAAAGTAGATTTGATTCCTAAGGCTTTCCCAAGCGCTACATGAGTCAAATATGGCAAGTTTGACCTCTATGGATAGGCAATTAGCAACTTGCACATGGTGGGACTCATGGACTAGGCAAATAAGACAAAATAAATGAATTAATGTCTAAGTGGGTAAATACTATGGGTTGATTATTCTAACACCCCCCCTTAAGCCTGACTTTATGAGTAATAAATCAAAAATATAGGGCCTAGCAACAAGGCTTAGTCACCCTTTTACATACTGCAAGTCCATATGAACCAAGGAAAGAGGCAAAACCAACTTGGGAAAATCCTCCCTTAAACATGGACTGTAAAACAAAATTGTAGAGACTTGTCT